>JAPJBO010000061.1:0-478501 GCA_030068145.1 Diplonema papillatum
GATCCTCAACTGACTCGGTGTAGGGCTTCTCCCTGTTTTTGAGTTCAAGCATCAGGAACGGTTCTGACGCCGGCGATGCTCGTGAAGACTCTTTGCATATTGTGCACGTTGTCAAACGGGAGTATGTCACCGTAGCTTGGTCGTCGTCGTCGCCCGTCACGCAGGAGCGTATCCACGTCAGCAGTTCGTGCACGTCCCGATGCGCGGAGTCGTCTGCCGTCGTGTTGAACACGAGGCTCCGGAGTGTGGCCATTGTACCGTGGATGTTTTGGCCTGCGTCGAAATCCGTGAACAGCCTCTGCACCATCTGCTGGTTGGTGTCCAGGTGCGTTAGGTTTGCGAGTTGTAGTCGGAAGGACGTCCTTCGCGCCAGGAACTGCACGCTGGCGGCGAAGAAACATGAGTTGCGAATGTTCGTTATGCCGTTGCGTCCAGGTGGGTTTGTTGGTTTCGTCGCAGGGTGCGTAGTGCTGGTGGGTTCGGATTTGTGCGGCGACGTAGACTGCGGCGAGGTTCTCCCGGGTGGATGTTTCGGTGAGCCGTCGGGCGGTTGCGGCGTGCGGATGCTGATGTACGATTTTTCCTCGTTGGTCGGGCGACCTTCGTCATAGGCCTTTCCGACGAAGTGGTAAAACCGTGACAGCACTCGCGCATCTAATTCGTACTTTCCGTACGTTTGTGCCACGAACGTGTCGAACGTGCGCCGGAGTTCCCGTCCAGAGAATCCTCGGTTCCGAAGTCTGTAGTACACCTTCATGACCTCGACCTTCAGGCTGGCATGTTGTTGCAGATGCGCGCTGCTCGGATCAGTGCGCCTTTGAAGATCGAGGTTCCGGTGTTTCGTGGTACCGTGGATTCGACGTGGGTGTACTTTATCGGATTCCAGGGGAATTCCTCACCCTTGTCCAGGACAGACATCCGAATGAAGTCCGTCTTGTCATTCCTCTCCATCCGGATCCGCATCCCCAAAAAGACTACGTCGTCGACACCTTTCGACGTTTCACCATACTCCATGCCGTAGATATCTTCCGGCGGTGGTCGAACACCCCAGGTCAGGAAGTCGTCAATGAATCTGACGCTGTCGGCGTGATTCCTGGCCTCTTCTTGCAATCCTTTCGCGACCAGGCCGTCGATGTACTGCTTTTCGCACCAGTAGCAGTATAAGTTGGCGAGGTCTGGGCTTGCATTGCCGCCCATGGGGATTCCGGATACCTGCTGGTAGCATGTTCCACCGTTGGTGACGAAGGTGTTACCAACAATGAAGCTGACCAGTGCTCGAATCTCTTCGACATTGTAGGAGGTCGTGTTCGATTCGTCTGGTTTCCCAAATTCGGCGGTGTTGGCGCGCTGGGCTTCTACGTTCGCTCCTTTTTCGGACTTCATGTACTCGAAAGCCTCTGCAACCGCAGACATAACATAGTCAACAATCTGCTTCTGCGGAATCTTCGTGTACATCTCTTTGAAGTCGAAGGTTCGTGGCGCTTTTTTGCGCAGTCGAGCGTAGTTCGTCTTTATGTGTACTGCTACGTCATCGACCGACTCCACGACGAAGAAACGACGTATCCCCGTTTGCAAAAACGTCGCTTCGTCCTTGCTTCGGAGCGTTGCTAGCACCAGCTTCAGCAAACCGGAGGCTTCTTGGTGTGCAGGGGTTGTGGATGCACGTGTCTTCATTCGTTTCTTGTCGCGGCCTTTTTCGTCTCGGTCCTTCTGTTCGTCTTTCTTCTCAACGTTTCCTTTCTCCGACACGCCGGCAATGTACCGCATCCGTGGTTCGGGTTTGTGGAGCTTCGGGATGCCGTAAAGGTACGGTAGGTTGTCGGTGTGTACGAACTTGTGTGACTTGTTGAAGTCACGGTGTCGTTCGAGCACGTCATCAATCGACTCGCCAACTTCCTGGTACGTTGAACTCTGTTGTAATTCGTCCCGTAAGAGCTCCTTGTATTTTTCCTTGCAGATAAACCCGAAGTCATGGGACGTCTTATCTACAGGGAGAAACACGAGGTGCTCCTGGAGCTTCTTCAGGGTGCGTAAGGCGTCTCGGAGTTGAGGTTCGTCGGTGTGCGCGTTGAGAGTTCCAAGGACGGCGTCGAACTCTTCGACCAGAGTTGTTGAAAATCTGGTCTTCTCGTCCTCGCTCGCCTTCGGGAAATTCGAGTTCACGAATTCTTCGACGTCGTGTCTTATCGAGTCGTACATAGTCATCGGACTACTCGCGACCCGGTATTTTCGTCCTTTTCGAAAAAGTGAAAGGAGGGCTTCGTCAGTCTTCAGATCCGTTGCAAGTCCTAAAGCGTGTCCACCAAGATCCGGGCGGTGTGGTGTCATATGCTGCATGCATGGGCAAACCGAACCTGAGCTAGTCGGTTGATTCGCTTCGTAACTTACTTCGGTGACGTTGCTGACGAGGGTTACCAAAGGTGGCTTCAGGCGGTTGCTCACCATGAGGTTTTTGAGGACGGCCGGGTTGGGGCACGTTTCGCGAACCCGTGCGCGTGACAGGACGCCGGCAATTGCTGTCCGGTCTTGTGCCGGGTGATGATGCGTCAGCTTGAAATACCGTCGTGGGGGGGCCGCCGGTTTCTCGGTTCTGTTGCGGATGCGCGCACTGAGGAGTCGTTCAAGGATTCGTACTTTGTCTGTGACGTCTTTTCCTTGAACGAAGGTTCTCAGCCACGTGCGTAGGCGGAGGGCGCGATTGGGATGCCATGTTGACATGTCGTAGGTTCCCAGTCGGTCCTGTGGGAGTGTCAACAGGTGGTCCAACTGTTTCCTCAACCCAGAACAGAAGCCCGGGGAGGTGTCAATGTGGAGTTCGTCGTTTTCCATGCGGTGCCAGACGCTGCCGTCGGTGCGTCGTTTGCGGAGGCGTTGCGGTGGACGTTGCCTCCTCTTCTTCTTTGCAGCCTTGTTGTTGACCCTCTCTCCCTGTCGCCGATTCGTCATGTTCAATGGCGGGTTTAGCCATTTGATCCAAAACTCTTCGATTGGGAGAGCCACGCGCGCGAAGTCAGCGGGCTGTGCGTACAGCCGTTCCGGAACATTCTGTATCGGACACGCGTAGAGCTTCCGGCCTCGCTTTCGTAATTGTTGCGATACACGGTTGCCCTTTGAGTTCCGATTTTCCCAGTGCTTGCTGTTTCGCACCTCGGCCGTCTTCGACGTCTGACCCACGTAGAGGACGGTGCCCCCTTCGTTCAGAAGTACGTAGATCACTCCCGTCGTGTTGTCGGCGACGTCGCTTCGGTCGGTTCCGCATTTGTTCCGCCCATTCGACACTTTTGTGCCGTATCGCTTCCAGAAGATTTCGATCGCGCTTTTTCTTCGGCTTCCGTGATCGTCGTCGTCGTCGTCAGGGTGGCGGCGCGTGTGGACAAAAGCGGCGAGGAAACGAGTGTCAGATTTGGGCCGGTTTGTTTTTTGTTTTCGCCGTTCTTTTCTGTTGGCGCGTGCACTTTTATTGTTTTTTTGGTTTTTTTGGTTTTTTTCGTTTTGTTTTTTTGCCTCAGAGTCACGTGGTCGTTCTTCCGATTTTTCTTGGCGGCGTTTTCGTGCTTGTGCTCTGGGTTTTTCTTTTTGCGGCCTCTTTTGTTCGCGCTCCTTTTGTCGATCGTTGTGAACCGGGTGGCTAGTCGTTCCACGGTTCCTCTGTTCTGGGGCTGCTTGGGGTCTGGAAAGACCTTTCTCGCAGGGCTTCTTTGTTTTGGGGGCCGCTTGGGGTCTGGGGTGACCTTTGTCGCAGCGTTTCTCTTCCTTTCCCTCTCTCCGTGTCGCTGGGAAACGACCAACAAGTTCAGGTCCTTCCTGGGAGTGGCGCTGTCGGAAAATAAGGCATTCGTCATCTGTCCGAATCGGATATCCGACGACTACCTTAGCGTCTGTTCCGTCGAGTTCATCATCAAAGTAGTTAACTTTCATGTTATCGGACTCGGTGGTGGTAGACGACGCAGCACTCCGCCTCGAATGGTTGTGCTTCCTAGGCACTTTCAATGGCGATTTAGAGACGGGTGTGGGATTTTTTATTTTGGGTCTATCAACGTGTCGGGCTGACAGGTCCAAAAGCGGTCCTGCGGCGTTTTTTAGGGCCACACGGCAAGGGGCCATCGTGTGGTTACAACATCCATGAGGTCGGTATCAGTTCGGGTCTCCGTCGTTGCCCGGGGTTCTGGTTTCCCTGGTCTTGCTGCACTGGTGTGGATGGCACCTGTGCTTTTCTGTACCCTTTTTAGTTGGGGTATTTTTGCTTAGAAAGGACCCTGGAGTTCGTCCGTTCGTCTTCTTCCTGTCAGTTGTGAATGGCTGCCCCGACAAGAGCCACTGACGGGGAGTTGGCTTGGGGCTCGCTCAAAGGTTGTTCTAAGCTGGGGGAAAAAGTGGGGCGCAGGAAGGTTGACAGCCTTCCTCTCTGACGCGGGGTTGCGGGGCGGGGGTAAAATAAAACTTTTACTTTGCATCGGGGCCGGTACCGTATGGCGCTCGAAAGTACTGTAGTGGTACCGGCCGCGGCCAACAAAGGGATGCGGGGTTTTGCTTCCGGCTATCAGTCCCTGTGCTGCAGAGAAGCTGGGACGTCACATTTTGCATCCGGTAGGCGGGACGGGGGTAGGCAGCTGAGTGCTTTGTTTTCCGTTTCGCCACCCGGAAGACTGTTCTTTGTTGGGAAATGAAGGAGGGAAGAGAATAACTGGCAATTGACCTTTTCCCGCGTAGACAACGCGGTCCTTTCCAAATCTCGCCTTGTTTTGGGAATTCGGAGGTGGGGTGTTGTCAGTTCGATGCTGTTTATTGGGCCGTTCTCCTGCCGGTGCTGCTTTACTGCAGTCGGCCAGAGTTTTCCTATCTTCGTAGGTTGTTGGGTATTCCCTTGTTTTTGGGGAACTGTTGTCTTCTCCATTGGAGAGCAGAGTAAGACCTGTGTCTTCAGAAGACCGGCATACTCCGTAGGGGGGAAAATCTTAGTTTCGTGTTCAGGCGCTACTTGCCTCTAAGTGTTTGATGCTAGCATCAAGTCTTCTTCGCGGAATGCAGAGTCTTTTTTCTTCTTTTTTTCTTTTTTTCCGTTTTCTGTTTTTTCTGTTCTTTCTTTCGTTGTCGCCAATTTCTTTTTTCTCCTTTTACTTCTAATTTTAACTTTAATTTTCTTTACCATGGTATTTTTGGACTTTCTGGTGCCGTAGAGTAGTTCTTCTTTCTCTATGCCGCCCACGTCGATGTTCGTTTAGCAGCGGCTGCCGAATCATGCCGTGGCACCGTCCTTTTGTGCGTCTGCCTTGCTGAAGAAGTGTGGGAAAGGAGTCCAGGACTCCGTGGTTTGAAACCATGTGCTATGGCTTCACTTCCTCCTCCCTTCGTCCGTTTTTCTTTAAAAAAAGGGGGTTTACAAATTGGGTTGTGGCTCGTAACCAACCGCCACGGGGCACTACTTCCACCAGGTGAAAGTGTTTACGCTTTCTCGAGAGAGATGACGTAGCCATTGGTTGTGAATCTCCTGGCACATTCCTCCCATGAGAGTACGGATACTTGCTGGTCGTCGTAGCATACCCATTCATCGTCTTCCTTTAACACGGTATAGTAATGACCTGCCGTTGCTCTTCCGGTGTGGATAATGAAGCCTTTTACCGTGTAGGAGTCTTCACCGATCAGTATGGTTTGTCGGATCGGGGTGCGGGCTGGTATTTTTATTTCTTCGCGTGTTTTTTTCGATAGCTGTGCTCGTTGCAGTAGTACATCCATTTGCTTTGGAAATGTGTAATCTTCCTTCGTGGATCCAACGGTCTTTTTGTTACAGGTGCTACAGGGGAAGTCGTCCACTTTGGTTGCTCTCTTGTTTTGCACTTTCTTTATCAGATCCTCAACTGACTCGGTGTAGGGCTTCTCCCTGTTTTTGAGTTCAAGCATCAGGAACGGTTCTGACGCCGGCGATGCTCGTGAAGACTCTTTGCATATTGTGCACGTTGTCAAACGGGAGTATGTCACCGTAGCTTGGTCGTCGTCGTCGCCCGTCACGCAGGAGCGTATCCACGTCAGCAGTTCGTGCACGTCCCGATGCGCGGAGTCGTCTGCCGTCGTGTTGAACACGAGGCTCCGGAGTGTGGCCATTGTACCGTGGATGTTTTGGCCTGCGTCGAAATCCGTGAACAGCCTCTGCACCATCTGCTGGTTGGTGTCCAGGTGCGTTAGGTTTGCGAGTTGTAGTCGGAAGGACGTCCTTCGCGCCAGGAACTGCACGCTGGCGGCGAAGAAACATGAGTTGCGAATGTTCGTTATGCCGTTGCGTCCAGGTGGGTTTGTTGGTTTCGTCGCAGGGTGCGTAGTGCTGGTGGGTTCGGATTTGTGCGGCGACGTAGACTGCGGCGAGGTTCTCCCGGGTGGATGTTTCGGTGAGCCGTCGGGCGGTTGCGGCGTGCGGATGCTGATGTACGATTTTTCCTCGTTGGTCGGGCGACCTTCGTCATAGGCCTTTCCGACGAAGTGGTAAAACCGTGACAGCACTCGCGCATCTAATTCGTACTTTCCGTACGTTTGTGCCACGAACGTGTCGAACGTGCGCCGGAGTTCCCGTCCAGAGAATCCTCGGTTCCGAAGTCTGTAGTACACCTTCATGACCTCGACCTTCAGATCTGGCATGTTGTTGCAGATGCGCGCTGCTCGGATCAGTGCGCCTTTGAAGATCGAGGTTCCGGTGTTTCGTGGTACCGTGGATTCGACGTGGGTGTACTTTATCGGATTCCAGGGGAATTCCTCACCCTTGTCCAGGACAGACATCCGAATGAAGTCCGTCTTGTCATTCCTCTCCATCCGGATCCGCATCCCCAAAAAGACTACGTCGTCGACACCTTTCGACGTTTCACCATACTCCATGCCGTAGATATCTTCCGGCGGTGGTCGAACACCCCAGGTCAGGAAGTCGTCAATGAATCTGACGCTGTCGGCGTGATTCCTGGCCTCTTCTTGCAATCCTTTCGCGACCAGGCCGTCGATGTACTGCTTTTCGCACCAGTAGCAGTATAAGTTGGCGAGGTCTGGGCTTGCATTGCCGCCCATGGGGATTCCGGATACCTGCTGGTAGCATGTTCCACCGTTGGTGACGAAGGTGTTACCAACAATGAAGCTGACCAGTGCTCGAATCTCTTCGACATTGTAGGAGGTCGTGTTCGATTCGTCTGGTTTCCCGAATTCGAAGCGGTGTTTGGCGCGCTGGGCTTCTACGTTCGCTCCTTTTTCGGACTTCATGTACTCGAAAGCCTCTGCAACCGCAGACATAACATAGTCAACAATCTGCTTCTGCGGAATCTTCGTGTACATCTCTTTGAAGTCGAAGGTTCGTGGCGCTTTTTTGCGCAGTCGAGCGTAGTTCGTCTTTATGTGTACTGCTACGTCATCGACCGACTCCACGACGAAGAAACGACGTATCCCCGTTTGCAAAAACGTCGCTTCGTCCTTGCTTCGGAGCGTTGCTAGCACCAGCTTCAGCAAACCGGAGGCTTCTTGGTGTGCAGGGGTTGTGGATGCACGTGTCTTCATTCGTTTCTTGTCGCGGCCTTTTTCGTCTCGGTCCTTCTGTTCGTCTTTCTTCTCAACGTTTCCTTTCTCCGACACGCCGGCAATGTACCGCATCCGTGGTTCGGGTTTGTGGAGCTTCGGGATGCCGTAAAGGTACGGTAGGTTGTCGGTGTGTACGAACTTGTGTGACTTGTTGAAGTCACGGTGTCGTTCGAGCACGTCATCAATCGACTCGCCAACTTCCTGGTACGTTGAACTCTGTTGTAATTCGTCCCGTAAGAGCTCCTTGTATTTTTCCTTGCAGATAAACCCGAAGTCATGGGACGTCTTATCTACAGGGAGAAACACGAGGTGCTCCTGGAGCTTCTTCAGGGTGCGTAAGGCGTCTCGGAGTTGAGGTTCGTCGGTGTGCGCGTTGAGAGTTCCAAGGACGGCGTCGAACTCTTCGACCAGAGTTGTTGAAAATCTGGTCTTCTCGTCCTCGCTCGCCTTCGGGAAATTCGAGTTCACGAATTCTTCGACGTCGTGTCTTATCGAGTCGTACATAGTCATCGGACTACTCGCGACCCGGTATTTTCGTCCTTTTCGAAAAAGTGAAAGGAGGGCTTCGTCAGTCTTCAGATCCGTTGCAAGTCCTAAAGCGTGTCCACCAAGATCCGGGCGGTGTGGTGTCATATGCTGCATGCATGGGCAAACCGAACCTGAGCTAGTCGGTTGATTCGCTTCGTAACTTACTTCGGTGACGTTGCTGACGAGGGTTACCAAAGGTGGCTTCAGGCGGTTGCTCACCATGAGGTTTTTGAGGACGGCCGGGTTGGGGCACGTTTCGCGAACCCGTGCGCGTGACAGGACGCCGGCAATTGCTGTCCGGTCTTGTGCCGGGTGATGATGCGTCAGCTTGAAATACCGTCGTGGGGGGGCCGCCGGTTTCTCGGTTCTGTTGCGGATGCGCGCACTGAGGAGTCGTTCAAGGATTCGTACTTTGTCTGTGACGTCTTTTCCTTGAACGAAGGTTCTCAGCCACGTGCGTAGGCGGAGGGCGCGATTGGGATGCCATGTTGACATGTCGTAGGTTCCCAGTCGGTCCTGTGGGAGTGTCAACAGGTGGTCCAACTGTTTCCTCAACCCAGAACAGAAGCCCGGGGAGGTGTCAATGTGGAGTTCGTCGTTTTCCATGCGGTGCCAGACGCTGCCGTCGGTGCGTCGTTTGCGGAGGCGTTGCGGTGGACGTTGCCTCCTCTTCTTCTTTGCAGCCTTGTTGTTGACCCTCTCTCCCTGTCGCCGATTCGTCATGTTCAATGGCGGGTTTAGCCATTTGATCCAAAACTCTTCGATTGGGAGAGCCACGCGCGCGAAGTCAGCGGGCTGTGCGTACAGCCGTTCCGGAACATTCTGTATCGGACACGCGTAGAGCTTCCGGCCTCGCTTTCGTAATTGTTGCGATACACGGTTGCCCTTTGAGTTCCGATTTTCCCAGTGCTTGCTGTTTCGCACCTCGGCCGTCTTCGACGTCTGACCCACGTAGAGGACGGTGCCCCCTTCGTTCAGAAGTACGTAGATCACTCCCGTCGTGTTGTCGGCGACGTCGCTTCGGTCGGTTCCGCATTTGTTCCGCCCATTCGACACTTTTGTGCCGTATCGCTTCCAGAAGATTTCGATCGCGCTTTTTCTTCGGCTTCCGTGATCGTCGTCGTCGTCGTCAGGGTGGCGGCGCGTGTGGACAAAAGCGGCGAGGAAACGAGTGTCAGATTTGGGCCGGTTTGTTTTTTGTTTTCGCCGTTCTTTTCTGTTGGCGCGTGCACTTTTATTGTTTTTTTGGTTTTTTTGGTTTTTTTCGTTTTGTTTTTTTGCCTCAGAGTCACGTGGTCGTTCTTCCGATTTTTCTTGGCGGCGTTTTCGTGCTTGTGCTCTGGGTTTTTCTTTTTGCGGCCTCTTTTGTTCGCGCTCCTTTTGTCGATCGTTGTGAACCGGGTGGCTAGTCGTTCCACGGTTCCTCTGTTCTGGGGCTGCTTGGGGTCTGGAAAGACCTTTCTCGCAGGGCTTCTTTGTTTTGGGGGCCGCTTGGGGTCTGGGGTGACCTTTGTCGCAGCGTTTCTCTTCCTTTCCCTCTCTCCGTGTCGCTGGGAAACGACCAACAAGTTCAGGTCCTTCCTGGGAGTGGCGCTGTCGGAAAATAAGGCATTCGTCATCTGTCCGAATCGGATATCCGACGACTACCTTAGCGTCTGTTCCGTCGAGTTCATCATCAAAGTAGTTAACTTTCATGTTATCGGACTCGGTGGTGGTAGACGACGCAGCACTCCGCCTCGAATGGTTATGCTTCCTAGGCACTTTCAATGGCGATTTAGAGACGGGTGTGGGATTTTTTATTTTGGGTCTATCAACGTGTCGGGCTGACAGGTCCAAAAGCGGTCCTGCGGCGTTTTTTAGGGCCACACGGCAAGGGGCCATCGTGTGGTTACAACATCCATGAGGTCGGTATCAGTTCGGGTCTCCGTCGTTGCCCGGGGTTCTGGTTTCCCTGGTCTTGCTGCACTGGTGTGGATGGCACCTGTGCTTTTCTGTACCCTTTTTAGTTGGGGTATTTTTGCTTAGAAAGGACCCTGGAGTTCGTCCGTTCGTCTTCTTCCTGTCAGTTGTGAATGGCTGCCCCGACAAGAGCCACTGACGGGGAGTTGGCTTGGGGCTCGCTCAAAGGTTGTTCTAAGCTGGGGGAAAAAGTGGGGCGCAGGAAGGTTGACAGCCTTCCTCTCTGACGCGGGGTTGCGGGGCGGGGGTAAAATAAAACTTTTACTTTGCATCGGGGCCGGTACCGTATGGCGCTCGAAAGTACTGTAGTGGTACCGGCCGCGGCCAACAAAGGGATGCGGGGTTTTGCTTCCGGCTATCAGTCCCTGTGCTGCAGAGAAGCTGGGACGTCACATTTTGCATCCGGTAGGCGGGACGGGGGTAGGCAGCTGAGTGCTTTGTTTTCCGTTTCGCCACCCGGAAGACTGTTCTTTGTTGGGAAATGAAGGAGGGAAGAGAATAACTGGCAATTGACCTTTTCCCGCGTAGACAACGCGGTCCTTTCCAAATCTCGCCTTGTTTTGGGAATTCGGAGGTGGGGTGTTGTCAGTTCGATGCTGTTTATTGGGCCGTTCTCCTGCCGGTGCTGCTTTACTGCAGTCGGCCAGAGTTTTCCTATCTTCGTAGGTTGTTGGGTATTCCCTTGTTTTTGGGGAACTGTTGTCTTCTCCATTGGAGAGCAGAGTAAGACCTACATCCGGGGGGGGGGGAACAATACAACTACAAAGTGGGTCTTGTTGTTGAACGCTTACGCCCGCCACTAAACCCCAATAAAAACAAACAAAAAAAACGCCCGCCACTAAACCCAGATTTACCTGTGTTTCGTGTGGGCTACAGCACATTTACCTCCTTTGATCTACCGCCACTGGCAGTCTCCTCAAGCATTTCCTACAAAGCGGGTGCAGGACCACCTTGATGGGGGACCAGTCGTAGGTCAACCGCCATTCCGCACGAGCAATATTTTCGTTTGTGCGACACTACATGTGTTCTGGTTAAACCGCTGCCAACGTTCTTTTAGCTGTAACAAATACTGTCTCCAGGGAAGCAGAAATTGGTTATCGCAAAAAAAATACTCGGCGTAGCTGCTTCGACTCCGAATGGAAGGGGAGGTAAGGGGCAAATACAAGACAAACACTATCTGATTTGTTCTTCGCTTACGCCATCTGTTCTTTGTCGGGCAGCATCGTCGAGCATTTCCTTGCAAGCTGGCGCTTATGTAAAAAAAACATGTTTTCGAAAAGGAGAACATACCAGGATGACGCTGCTGAACCCGTGGCTGCCGGTGGCGAGGAGCCCGCCGACGACGGCGGTGGCGAGGACCAGCAGCGGGAGGACGACCGAGGCGGCCGTTGAGAACCGGGCCGGCTGCTTCGCGGGCGGCGCCGGCACGACGCCGCCCAGCGCGATGCCCCAAGCCGCGGCGCAAGCCAGCAGCAGCACCCAAGCCGCGCCGACGTCGAACCCGCAAGCGTCCGGCCACCCGCCGCCCCCGTCCCATGCCAGCTGGTCCCCCACCACCAGCGCGAACACGACTCCGGGCACTGCGAAGGCGCACGCTGCAGCGGCCAGCCTACCCGCCGACAACCTCGGAGTGTACCCTTCCTGTGACACTACCACACCAGGTGGACTCGCCGTTCTACACCGGCTGTCAGCGGGTGTGGGGAACGCGTTCAGCGCCGATCTACCGCTGTGCGGCAGCGGAGACGTGAAGAACGTGTGGAACGACGTGCCGTCCTCGCGCACGATCCTGCGGGCACCCGGGCTCGACGGCAAAGGCGAGAGGCCCGAGAACGGGGTCGCCGCCGGCCGCCTGGGCGGGGTCAGCCCCTGCTGTGCCGATAGACTCGCCCGGCGCGCGGGGCTCGCGCTGTCAGCGTCCGCCGCCCGCAGCCGCGGGGGAGTGGCCCCGCCGTCGCTGCGCGCGGTCGACGCGCTGGGCCGCCGCCCGCCTCTGGCCGGCGGGCTCTGCGAAGAGCGCGGCGGGCTGTCGCACGCAGACACGCGCGCAAGCGCGGCTTCGAACAGGTCCTCTGTCGTCGTGCAGCTGAGCAGCGTCTGCAGCTCGGGATCGTTCGCGTTTCCCTCTAGACCTGTTTTGTGTGTCAGAATCTTGCTTTTCCGACATTCCCGTGGGACGTTCAGTTGCTGTCTTTCGACCTAACTGTATTTTTAGAGTTAAAGTTCGCTTGAGAGTCCGGGATGTTCGAGTCTCCTGGTGGTGACCTTCGTTTTCAGAGTTAAAGTTCGCTTGAAATTCCGGGGTTTTAGGGTCTCCGTGTGACCGTTCATGAATGGGTTCTCATAGAGCAAGAAAGGGCTATATGGTAATGGGTTGTATATTTAGTGCACAGGCATTCGACACAAAAGACCCACTTTGTAGTTGTACGGGTTCTGCTCCTCTAACCTCCGTCGAAATAAGCACAAGGCAGCCCCTCATGTATTTTTAGAGTGAGTTCGCTTGAGGGTCCGGGTTTTTTGAAGACACCGACTCAGCAGGTGAGGGAACGCATGCCGCGGGGGAGTGGCCCCGCCGTCGCTGCGCGCGGTCGACGCGCTGGGCCGCCGCCCGCCTCTGGCCGGCGGGCTCTGCGAAGAGCGCGGCGGGCTGTCGCACGAAGACACGCGCGCAAGCGCGGCTTCGAACAGGTCCTCTGTCGTCGTGCAGCTGAGCAGCGTCTGCAGCTCGGGGTCGTTTGCGTTTCCCTCGAGACCTGTTTTGTGTGTCAAAATCTTGCTTTTCCGATATTCCCGTGGCTGTCTTTCGACCTAACTGTATTTTTAGAGTTAAAGTTCGCTTGAGAGTCCGGGATGTTCGAGTCTCCGGGTGACCTTCGTTTTTAGAGTGAAAGCTTTTGTGTGTAAGCGTTCAATTTGTTCAAAGACCCACCTTGTAGGTGCATTGTTTCTTCCCTCCAGCCTCCGTCGAAATAAGCACAAGGCAGCCCCTCATGTAGTTTTAGAGTGAATGTTTGCTTGAGATTCCGGGGTTTTTGAAGACACCGACTC
The DNA here is from genome assembly GCA_030068145.1 of Diplonema papillatum. Taxonomy (NCBI): domain Eukaryota; phylum Euglenozoa; class Diplonemea; order Diplonemida; family Diplonemidae; genus Diplonema; species Diplonema papillatum. The sequence goes on from JAPJBO010000061.1 coordinate 13,078, forward strand.
AGCAGGTGAGGGAACGCATCGGGGGGAGTGGCCCCGCCGTCGCTGCGCGAAGTCCGCGGCGGGCTGTCGCACGCAGACACGCGCGCGAGCGCGGCTTCGAACAGGTCCTCTGTCGTCGTGCAGCTGAGCAGCGTCTGCAGCTCGAGGTCGTTCACGTTCCCCTCGAGCCCTCTTTGGGTGGCTTAATCTTGTTTTTTCCGGCATTCTGGTGGGACGTGCAGATTGCTGTATTTCGACCTTTTCTTTCTTTTTTTGTGCTTCCGGACGAAGTGTGCGCAAGTGTCAGACTAATCCATTCGAAGTTGATTTATTGGGGCAAGTTTTCTCAGCCGGCGTAAGTTGTTTGGGTTCGTTCGCGTTCCTCTCGAGCCCTGTTTGTGTGGCGGAATCTTGGTTTTCCGGCAGTCTGGTGGTACGTTCAGATTGCTGCCTTTTGACCTTGTAGACTCTTGGTTTTTTCTTGAGGGGTCCGCTGTAGACTCGTGGTTTTTTCTTGAGGGGTCCGCTGTAGACTCGTGGTTTTTTCTTGAGGGGTCCGCTGTAGACTCGTGGTTTTTTCTTGAGGGGTCCGCTGTAGACTCGTGGTTTTTTCTTGAGGGGTCCGCTGTAGACTCGTGGTTTTTTCTTGAGGGGTCCGCTGTAGACTCGTGGTTTTTTCTTGAGGGGTCCGCTGTAGACTCGTGGTTTTTTCTTGAGGGGTCCGCTGTAGACTCGTGGTTTTTTCTTGAGGGGTCCGCTGTAGACTCGTGGTTTTTTCTTGAGGGGTCCGCTGTAGACTCGTGGTTTTTTCTTGAGGGGTCCGCTGTAGACTCGTGGTTTTTTCTTGAGGGGTCCGCTGTAGACTCGTGGTTTTTTCTTGAGGGGTCCGCTGTAGACTCGTGGTTTTTTCTTGAGGGGTCCGCTGTAGACTCGTGGTTTTTTCTTGAGGGGTCCGCTGTAGACTCGTGGTTTTTTCTTGAGGGGTCCGCTGTAGACTCGTGGTTTTTTCTTGAGGGGTCCGCTGTAGACTCGTGGTTTTTTCTTGAGGGGTCCGCTGTAGACTCGTGGTTTTTTCTTGAGGGGTCCGCTGTAGACTCGTGGCTTTTTCTTGAGGGGTCCGCTGTAGACTCGTGGTTTTTTCTTGAGGGGTCCGCTGTAGACTCGTGGTTTTTTCTTGAGGGGTCCGCTGGACCCCGTTGGACCCTCCTATAGGATAAATCGTCGTGTTTGTGTGCACCAGCGGAACTCACCTGCTTTGGTAAGTTTCATGTAGTACGCCGTCAACTAAAGGGGTTGGTCGAATAATAACAGTTATTTGACATACGTCTGGTTGCCTAAAAACACTACCACGACTTGATCCTGCTACTGTTCGGTACCCGGAACTCGACAAATCGAATAATAACACAGGTGTTACTATTCGACCCGGAGCACGAGCAATATTTTTGTTTGTGCGATTTAACCTACACGTGTTCTGGTTAAACCGCTGCCAACGTTCTTTTTGGCTGTAACAAATACTGTCTCCAGGTAAGCAGAAGTTGGTTGTCGCAAAAAAAGGCGTGGTGCACACACCTTTCTGAAGGTACTGCAGCGCGTCCGGGTATCGGCCGACGTGCCGCATGACCATGGCGGCTCGGATGAAGCCCTTCGACCACTGCGGAGAGAGGGTGATGCACTTCTCCGCGTCGCGCAGGGCGGCGTCGATGCATTCAAGCGACAGAAGAACCGCGCTCCGGTTGCTCAGCAGCCACGGGCTGCCCGGATCCACCGCGAGGGCTCTGTCGAAGCACGCCCGGGCATTATGCAGCGACCGTTGGCGGAACTCGGCCGTGCCTTCCAGCCACAGCCGCTTCGCCTCGCCGGCAGGCAGCGGGGGAACCATGCTTTCACTGTGGGCGGACGCACCGCGCCCCCACTGTGAGTATTCTCCTCTTTCCCCGACCCGACTCTAAGTGGGGGGGGGGGATTGCGAGAACGTGCTTGGAATGGGTATGTGCTCAACACCGCACTGGTCCCGTCTGCGCCGTGTTTCGGTCCTTTAAGCCACGGACACATAAGGCGGACCATCATCAGCGTGGAACCTGAGTGTCTGCAGACAGGACTGCGGTGTGAGTCTGGTTTGTCAGGCGGCTGTTCTGGCAGTGTTGAAACGACAGTGAAGGTTCCGCGGTGTCCGGCCCAGCAAAAGCACGAGAAAAATTCACAAACGGAGGCAGGAGCGCAGCCGCCCAGATAGTAGAGAAGGTGGTGGCGACGCGATTAGGAGGGGGCGTGTTTGTTCATCCGGAGCAGCAGTTTCGAGTTTTTTTTTTTTTTTTTCGTAGCGCTCACCGGGACCTGCCTTGCTGCACCTTCCAGCCCGAGCCCGCGTCAAGCACAGGCCGGGGTTCGGGTTCTATCAGAACGTCGATTGCGCGCGAACGAGCTTTTTTCCCACACAATTTGTGCCAGGCGCCCTGGCACAAATTGGGGGGGCCATAAGCAGGTGCTTATCATAGATGGCCGGTTGATAACGTTATATAACGTTATATAACGTTATAACGGTCATAACGTTATATAACGTTATATTACGTTATCAACCGGCCATCTATGATAAGCACCTGCTTATCATAGATGGCCGGTTGACCTCCTGGGCTAGCATGTTCTCTCATCAACCGTGGCTATCTCGGGGGGAAAATGTTTCTTGGGTTTGAAGAGCGCGTGGTGCTTGCACCACTGAGGCCAGGTTATTTAACCGCGGATTTAGTGAAGGATCGTTCAGGAAACGGTCGCGAGCGAAACCCGACCAGGTAACGACCATATCACTGTCTTCTTTGTTTTGTGATGCGAACATCACGAGGTGCTGTCCGAAGACCGCCCACGTGAGCACTGTTAAGCATTGAGTTCTTTTAAGTACATGAACCACATGGATTAGCATGCACTACTGTTAAGCAGCGGTTGCCAGATACTCCCGTAGCACCTATTCACGGGTTTGCAGGGGTAAAAAGGAAGCCCGGGTTGGGGAGGGTGGTGGGTTTGGTGCGTAGTATTCTTCTTTTTTCGTTCTTTCTCGGTTCTGGTGGTGCTGCTCCTTCCTTCTCGTCCTGTGTTGGGTTACGACTTTTTTTGTTCTTTATCGGTTCTGAGCGTTTCCATATGCCTTTTCCTGCTTTGACATGCAGTCCCTTCCAAACTGTACCTCTCTTGGTGTTCGGGGTTGGGCCCAACGGAAGTGATTTCTCCCCTTTTCCCCTTTGTCCTGAGCTGGAGAGACAGAAGCATGTGCCCATGCCTGACTGAGTAGCCGGCGGAGAATTCCTACAGAAGTCCCACAAGCTCTGACAATGGTGCGAATATTCTTTTTGAGTTTCTAGTCAGCCACCCAAGAACCGGGTGGTGGGAATGGGGTGTCGTTGGACGGGTTTCATTTCCCTTCACTGGGATGGCTGCCGTGACGAACCTAGCTTCTTCGTATCACATGCGGAGAGAGAAAGAGAGAGGGTGGAGAGAACGACAGTGAGGATTTGGAGGAGGACGCGGCGTGCGTCGGGGCCCGTGAGGAAGCACCGGCCACCTTGCAAGATTAAACCTGCCTTGGAAGAGGCACCTTATTACTCGTAGGGGTAGGCACCCCTGCGGAGGCCCTCTTCCGTGTGCCACGCGGAAGGAACACTAGGCCTATAATAAAACCTCGGAGGGAAAAAGCCTGCGTGTTTATCCCACTCAAGAAAAACCCCGCCCTCAAGCTCGTCCCCGTGAGCCGTGGACGTGGTACTCCCTGATTCGGACAACGCCCAACTACCATGGGTACCATATGGTGGTACATATCAGCTAATCTGAGCAAGGCCCTCTGCAAGAGCGCGGGTTCCACCACCACCACCACCACCACCACCAAATCTGATCCAGTCGTTGGTCAATTTGTTGCGTCTAACAAACGCAATTTGTCAAGAACAAAAACAGATCGATGGCAGCGCGCCATCCTCTCCCGTTAGATGAACAAAACAGGTCTGAAAGAAGTGCGCACAAACAAATTTTGCTTTCTTTTTCTTTGGATCCGAGCTTGAAAGGTCGGATCTCCAGCTCAGCGGAAGAGACCCCGCTTCGAAATTAGAACAGCAAGGGCTAGTTTCGAAGGGGACAGACGAGAACCAGGACGGGAAAGGAAGAAGAAGAAGAAGAAGAAGAAGAGAGAGAGAGAGAGAGAGAGAGATCACGTGTTTTGGCGGTACTGCAGAGCCACAAGTGGCTACCGGTTTCCCAAAGCACAGCAGCAAGGTGGGAGTGCACCCTGCGGCCGGCCTGTACACCCTGCGGCCTTGGCGCTTCAACACGAGCCCCAAGCAAGAGGGCAACGCGGACGGATTTGCGGCACTGCGGTAACTCCGACTCTCACTTTGCACGTCGTAACTAATTTCATCTTCTTCGACTTCCTTTCCCGTCCTGGTTCGACTTAAGCTTTGCTGACACGGGGGCCTCAGCCTTCCTCGGGAAGTGGCGTCAGGGTGTATGCTCTTTTTACGCTGCCTGGGTGCGCCGGCAATGCCGGGATTCACACACCGTCCACGTTTTGCAGCTGGACGGAGGACAGAGGCGATGTTAAACGGCATAGTAGCAGTTTGCTCCAAAGACAGCTGGAATGACGCCAAACCCGTGTACCCTCAGGACGTAGCCTTCGCTCAATGGAAGCTGAAGTTTCCCATCAAGGTGTTAGCCGCCGCCGTTGGCCGCGCAGTCGTGAGGAAGAAGAGGGCCCGCAGCGTTACAAGGCGGCGATCCCCCGCGAGACGAGCTCGCCCGCCGGCCAGAGCGCCCGCTGCAGCACCAACTCCGGTGCCGCCACTCACTGTAGCAGAGCCGCAACCTGCAGCGCGCCTCCGGAGCGACTTACGCCCGCCGTAGCAGTGCGAAGAGAAGTGAGGAGACCGGAAACTCCCCGGAGAGATGGTCCCTGCACTCTAACTCGTATCAGCTCGACTCCCGTGTAACAGGCCTTCCCGGTCACTTTCGTGCTACAACCCCGTCCGCTCTGCCCTGTGGCTGACCGTCTCGACGAGCTTGTGCTCAGCGCAAGCGCCAAGCCCCAAGGGGCGCCACGCCTTGATGCTTTAGTTTGGGAAATCGGTAGCCACTTGACCCGAAGGCCCGTGGCTCTGCAACCGCCGAACACGTGGAGCTTGGCTCCCGTGTAGCAGGCTTTCCCTGGTACCTTCACCTAGGGAGGAATGCAATTTAACCGGGACCGGTGCGAGCACCGAGGCCTGGGAACCCGCGCCGAGGACTGACTCGGCCTCCCGCTCAGGCGGCAGTACCTCCTGGGCTTCCTCGGGCTCCGGTTCAACCGGAATCAACGGGCTGCCGTTGTGCACCAGCCAACAGCATGTGGGACATACCCACGTGGTGTTGAGCGCCTCTGGCAAGGCGAATCTGTCACGATTGTCCCTGCCCCTGAGTCGGGACCGCTGGCATACAAACGCCGCCACAACGCGAACAGTGTCGTCTGTTGGCGACATCATGGGCGGTGTCGCATGATGGGGAAAAAACGCATTGTCTTCGTCCCACAGCAGCCGGGCGGCTCGCCGGATATAGTACGACTGGGATGGTATCCCAATCTACGTTCGGTAGATCCATTTGTTCTAGGGTAGGCCCAGCCGGCATATTCTTTGTTTGTACGTACGTGTGTAAACCCGGTTTTGAGTGATTTAACACAGCACGCTGCCATCCGACCCTTTTTGATATAGACAAGCAAGCTTGTTACCATAAAAAAGAAAAAGGACACGGCATGCAAGGAACGTGCCTGCTGCTTCTGGAGGGAGCATCCTTTTCACTTGTTTACTTCCGTTCTGAGACGTGTTGTTTTGGTGCGATCCGCTTGGAATGGATGAGAATGACTCCGGCACTTTTTAGAATTGAAGTTCGCTTGAAATTCCGGGGTTTTAGGGTTCCGTGTGACCGTTCATGAATTGGAGCTAGCCGCCGCCGTAAGCCGCGCAGTCGTGAGGAAAAAGAAGAGGGCCCGCAGCGTTACAAGGCGGCGATCCCCCGCGAGACGAGCTCGCCCGCCGGCCAGAGCGCCCGCTGCAGCACCAACTCCGGTGCCGCCACTCACTGTAGCAGAGCCGCAACCTGCAGCGCGCCTCCGGAGCGACTTACGCCCGCCGTTGCAGTGCGAAGATCTCCTAGAGCAAGAAAGGGCTATATGGTTACGGGTTGTATATTTGTTCTTTGACGTGTCGTGCAGGCAAAAGACTAAGGCGATGTGTTTTGACAGTGATCAGAACTTCTTCAACAGAAAACATGGCAACTGTCTCTGTCATGCTATATAGGTAAGGCAACTACCCAAAATTGAAGCATGAACAGCCCGGAAAACTGGAAAGCAGATCACACTCAGATTGAAACCGAAACAAAAAAAAAAAAGAAAAAAAAGACTCTAGAAATGAAATGGAAGCGCTTCCTTCGCCTGCCCAGGCAGGGCCAAGCAGGGCTTGTGAAGGAAACGCGGATGTTCCCTTCGTTTTGCTTTTCCAAAATATATGCCGGGGAAGGGGGAGGCAAAAAAGAAGGTGCGTGGAAGTTTGAATGGGATATAGGCAAGAAGTGTGCAGACAGTCGCATCCCTGTCAAAGAAAATGGGGGGGAACAGACACTCAGGCCAACACACACGTTCTGTACAGACGTACGGACACACACACACACACACACACACACACACACACACACACACACAACGGTGGAACACCTGTTTTGGGAATGCCCCGCCTGGGAGACAATACGCTCAAAGTACGGGGAGCTAAGAACCGTGCAACACAGGTGGCCGCCATGCTTACGGTTGTGCGGGGTGGCTCCCGCTTTCCACGACCCGAATCTCTTACCCACCGAACAGGGAAAGAGGCTTCAGCTGCTTGAGAAACTGCACTTTTACTTCGTGGAGGTGCTGTCTGCACGTCAAGGGGCAGATGACATGCTGGACAGGTCTACACGGCACCACCGAACGCTTGAGTATCCGCGACGATGGAAACCAGCAGAACCACACAAACTGGCTGTGCCGGACGTTGCGCCTTCGGCAGTACTCACCCAGTGGAAGTACGGCCCGGAGATGTGGATGGCGTTCACGGATTGGCTGAGGGAATTGAAATGGGCGCCGCCGGGGCACGAACTCGGGGTAAGCTTTGTGGAGTTGGCGGTGGACTTCGAGTTGCGCACCGGACGCCGCCTCCCAACGCTCAAAAGTAGATACTACACGGCGGTGCCACAACACACGAAGAAGGCCACAACAGCACGACAGACTCTGCCAGAAGACGCCGCAGCTAGTTGCGATGTTGCAATCTACTTTGACGGAGGAGCGAGGGCCAACGGGACTGCCTTTGCCGTGGCGGGCGCAGGAGCGGTACTGTACAAGGAGGGCGTCAAGTACGCACAAATAGTGCTCCCGCTGCCAAACGTGCGCAGTAACAACGTGGCCGAGTACGAGGGATTTCTCGCGGGGCTGCAGCTCCTGGAGGATGCTGAAGGAACGGAAGGAGCGCAGTGTGTAATTCGCGGAGACTCGGCGCTGGTAGTCGGGCAAACCACGCGGCAATTGGCGTGTTCAGAAGACTTGAAGCCATTGCTGACGCGAGCGGTGGCAAAAATAGTGGCCCTGCGACAGCGGCTTTCCCTGCGGGTAGAACACGTGAAGCGCGAGCAAAACACCGATGCGGATGCTCTGAGCAACGCGGCAATGGACCTCGTGCAAGGCCAACGACCAACGCGGGAGCAGCAGGAAGCGGAGCTGCAGTCCTTCCGTGCCTCCGCACTCGGAAAAGCGATGAGCCTAATTGAGTTAGGCTCAGCATTCAAGAAGGTAACTGGACGACAGTGGTTCAGTGGCCACGAAGCAACAACAACGATCTTAACTGCCGTCGGAGGATCAGTTGTAAGGGGAGCGTCGCGGCGGGCGCAACTTTCGGATGAGACGGACGAGGTGATCCTAGGCATACGGGAACATGTGCAGAAGATGGGCACAGCGCAGGCGGAGACCAACTTGTACCCGCAGCACCTGACGTGGGCGGCAACCTATCTGCCGGAGAAAGCCTACCCTGCAGGATGGGAACAAGGAAAGACTAACTGGAAACAGAGAGTGGAGATGGTAGAGAGAGTAACAGGCGCTGGACCTCGCAGAGGGTCACCACCCAAGAAGGCACCGGAAGACGCGGTGAACACATCCCGCCCTGGAGAAATATGTGTGCAACACCGGAAACCACGCTGCAAGGACTGTACAAAGAAGCGTTTGCCGGCGGAAACCTGTTGCCGGTTCAAACAGCACCACCGTGAGGGGGACGGCCTGCGACCACGAATGCTCTTCTGCCCTGCCCACAGATTGGGACGCTGCGGTGATTGCACAGCGGGCGGCCTGGAGATCGTGCATTGCTGCCAAAGGCATCACCCACAGAAAAACACAGACCCCCACGCACAGCCTGGGGGAGCATCTGCAGTAACGTGAAACCGGAAGAAGCGTGGACGTCTCTCGTACAGGAAGGCACCACGTTAAAACGGGTCCGCAACACACACACACACACACACATACTAGCAAGCTTGCTTGAGCGCCGAAGGCGCGTCTAGTGGGATCCACTACGTTCTGTGGATAGGCAATGCATCCCCCACTCGTTACGAGGTTGGACGGGAGGGATCACAATCCAACACACGTCGCAGGCTGGGTGTTGGCCCCCCTTTGGTTGGGTTCCCCTCCCTCTCTCTTCTTGTGCCATTTTCGGCCCTTTCTAGCTTGCCTGTTTCCGTTTCCTTTTGTTGCCCTGCATCCCGCAGTTGCTGCGAGGACGTGCACCCGCTGGAGAACGCCAGCGCGAAGCAACCGGCCAGTGTCGTGGCCAGTGGAGCTGAGACCTCCAGAGACGTCGACAAGTCCATAGAACGGAGTAAGGATCCCACACACACACACACACACACACACACACACACACACACACACACACACACACACACACACACACACACACACACACACACACACACACACACACACTAACAAGCTTGCTTGAGCGCCTTCGGCGCGTCAAGTTGGAATCCTTACGTTTCTGAGCGAACTCCTCATATTATCCACTCGCCAAAAGCGAGGTTGGAGGGGTAATCAAAAACTGACAAACGCAGGCCCCACCGTTTGCCCCCTTTTTGTACTCCCCCCTTCGAATCCCTTCGTGCCGTCTCTGACGGCCCTCTTTTTTACCTGTATGTTCTTCCCCGTTCTGTTCCCCACCTTTTTCCCATGTCTTCGACGGATGCTTCTCCCTTTGCTCTGCTGCGATAAACAGCTGGGAGATAGCGGAACAGCCAGAACGGAGCCACACGCGGTCTATCGACTTTGCAAGGAAGAGCGAAGAAACAATAGGGGATTCCAACACACACACACACACACACACACATACATAGATATCGTCAGCATTGCAGAATGCTTGGCGACAAGTGATTCGCGCCTTCCCCGTGCGAGCGAGTCTCGGAACAGGACTCTAAAACTGTGACCCAGGCGGCGACTGCCGACCATGACGGATGCTTGCATCGGGAGTTTGAAACAGCTAGTCAGACCAAGCTCATGGCACAGAGAGAGAGCTTGCCACATCTTCGGGTGAGATGTGCTGCCTGTGAAAGACACTCAGCTGTTGCACGGGGCCGAAACCCCTGTGCAGCTAACACCGCATAATGAAAACAGAAGTCTTGAGCCGAGGGCCGGATGGAGAAGCTGACAGCCTCCCACGTTCTATCCGTCTCCCAAAGGATCCCGCCCACCCACCCTTCGGAGAGGAGTCACAGGACCCAAAAGCAGCGTGTCGGAAACTCAGAACCGACTGGTGAAAGCGACAAGTGGGCTATACTTCGATTCAGACGTTACCCAAAAGCCCTGAACCTAAACACTCGCACACACACACACACACGCACACGCACACACACGGGAGCTTGCACAAAGCGGCCACACTTCTGCGGATGAAACAGCGCTGTTCCTGCAACACCTGGCATGGGCCGCGACGTTCCAGCCATAGGATGCATATCATGCAGGGTCAAAACCTTGTGCCTTTTTGGTAACAGGGATTTAGACCCAAAAAAAATGACAGAGAAAAGAGGCAGGTTTGGTAAGGTGCGGCCGGAGATCAAGAGAGATTCCGCTTGAGATCCGTCTTTCGTTTTGCCTTAAATATGATGATTCAACCATTCATTCCATTCCATTCAAATTGACCAACATCGAGAGACTCTGGGTGGATTCACACCCATTTTTTCCGGGAATTCTTTGGGGTATAAAAAAAGATTTGGACAAAAACTGCGGTGTTTTTTGATGAAGTTGAGCAAAAAAAAGTTTTTTCCAATTTTTTTTTCTTGGGGGCCATCGGCCCTGCGGCAGCGTTTACCAAAAAGACACAAGGTGTTGACCCTGCATGATTTCCCGAAGGATGGTCGCAACTCGGAGCTAGACGGGGAGGTCACAAAACGTCGGGAGGTGGAATGCCGGGCAGGCGAGAAGGCATGGAAAAGTGCGCGACACACACAGCCGTGGCAGTGACCACGCCCGGAAGCCGAGCACGACCCCACGGACTAGAGCGATGCAGAGAGGCTGAGGAAAGAGAGACTATGCTGCCTCAAGCACCGCTCCGACCCCAGGAAACTCCCTGAAACTCCAGGCCCTCACCAGCAGCGCGGTGAGGCTTCAGCTGTTAAATCACAAGTCAAACGGAGACTTCAAAACCTCCGACCGCTTACTACAAGAAACAGTCTAGAAACCACGCGTTGGACGCACTCTTGCTAAGAGGGGTCTCAAGTAGTTACAATGGGTCCGCAACACACACACAAACGAACACACGGATACCATGTCAGGTACACAGGACCGACATCGTGACTTCGTACTCTTCGTATTGACGACGATCGCGCGCCTTTCACAGGGGAGCGATTCGTACTGTTCACACGGTGGGCTGGTTATGGTCTTTGCCGCACGTTCGGCCGGCCAATGGCCGCTAGTTTAAGTCGCGAACACGTTTAGAACCTGAGTATCCGCAGACAGATTAGGTATCCGGGTCTGGGTTGTCAGCTTGTCCTGTGACAGGGGGTGAAACGGTGTCTCGTCTCACCTTTCAGTTACAGTTGTGGTCGGGTGGCCCAAAAGTGGACGCACGTTGCGCGCGCTCGTTGTTTTTTTTCCAAAGTGGCGGACGCGGGTCGACAATACGAAGTATCGCGACCCTCTGCAGGTGCGAACAAAAGGTTGATGCTGAGCACCTCCAAACCACGACCAGCAACAGCGGGTTCACTTCACACAAGCGGCTGGCAAGCTGCATGTGGAAACCCCTGATTCGACCGATCACATGTCACGACACCCGCGGTAGGCATCGTACAGCAGACCTATAACGCACGGGTCAAACGCGCAACTTCGCGTACGAAGGTTGGTAACACATCGGCTAGCTGGGCCACGCCCGTGGCAGCCAGTGTGGCCAGAGGTCACCCCAAGTGACGTGCCGCAGGGCGAGCGAAGCGATGAAGAAGCTGACGGCGCACAACGCGGGCATGGGCACCTCGGCGGGTGCGAACAAAAGGTTGGCACCGCGCACTTTTCCAAACAGTCAGACCACAGCCAACGACGGCGGGTTAACTTCACACAAGCGGCTGGCGAGCTGCATGCGAAACCCCTGACTCGACCGACTGCACGTGTCACGACACCAACGGTAGGCATCGTAGAGCAGACCGACGATCCAGGGGACCTTCGTACAAAGGCTGGCCACACCTGCTCGGCTAACTGGGTCACGACGAGATCGGTGTGATGATCCCCGATGTTCACCAGAAGTCACGAAGTGACGTGCTGCAAGGCGAGCGAAGCGATGAAAGAAGCTGACGACGCACAACGCGATCATGGGCCTGGGCGGGTGTGAACAAAAGGCTGGCACACCAGCGGCTGGCAAGCTGCATGTGGAAACCCCTGATTCGACCGATCACGTGTCACGACACCCACGGTAGGCATCGTACAGCAGACCTATAACGCACGGGTCAAACGCGCAACTTCGCGTACGAAAGTTGGTAACACATCGGCTAGCTGGGCCACGCCCGTGGCAGCCAGTGCGGCGATTCTCGGTTTTCACCAGAAGTCACGAAGTGACGTGCTGCAAGGCGAGCGAAGTGATGAAAGAAGCTGACGACGCACAACGCGATCATGGGCACCTGGGCGGGTGTGAGCAAAAGGCTGGCAGTGTTCACTTTTCCAAGCAGTCAGACCACGGCCAGCGGGTTCACTTCACACCAGCGGCTGGCGAGCTGCATGCGGAAACCTCTGACTCAACCGACTGCACGTGTCACGACACCACCGGTGGGCGTCGTAGAGCAGACCGACGATCCAAGGGTCATTTCGAACGCGCAACTTCGCGTACGGGGGTTGGTAACATATCAGCTCGGCTAGCTGGGCCACGCCCGTGGCAGCCAGTGTGATGACCCTTGGTTTTCACCAGAGGTCACCCCCGGTGCTGCAGGGCGAGCGAAGCGATGAAGAAGAAGCTAGCAGGCGGGTGCGAACGAAAAGGTTGGCATTGTGCACTTTTCCAAGCAGTCGGACCACAGCCAACGACGGCGGGTTCGCTTCACACCAGCGGCTGGCGAGCTGCATGCGGAAACCCCTGACTCGACCGACTGCACGTATCACGACACCAGCGGTAGGCGTCGTAGAGCAGACCGACGATCCAAGGGTCATTCCGAACACGCAACTTCGCGTACGAAGGCTGGCAGCACATCTGCTCGGCTAACTTGGCCAGGACGACGGGGCCGGTGGCGGTCAGTGTGATGATCCCCGATTTCCACCAGAAGTCGCCGCCGGAGGTGACGTACTGCAGGTCGAGAGACGCGATGAAGAAGAAGCTAGCAAGCGGGTGCGAACGAAAAGGTTGGCATTGTGCACTTTTCCAAGCAGCCAGACCACAGCCAACGACGGCGGGTTCGCTTCACACCAGCGGCTGGCGAGCTGCATGCGGAAACCCCTGACTCGACCGACTGCACGTGTCACGACACCAGCGGTAGGCGTCGTAGAGCAGACCGACGATCCAAGGGTCATTCCGAACACGCAACTTCGCGTACGAAGGCTGGCAGCACATCTGCTCGGCTAACTTGGCCAGGACGACGGGGCCGGTGGCGGTCAGTGTGATGATCCCCGATTTCCACCAGAAGTCGCCGCCGGAGGTGACGTACTGCAGGTCGAGAGACGCGATGAAGAAGAAGCTGATGACGTACGACGCGAGGGTGGCCACCTCCGCGAGGGCGAAGAGGAAGCTGATCTTATGCATTTCGAACCAGATGGTGATGAGCTCGGTGAGGATCAGTGCTGTGAACGTGATGGTCACGATGCGGAGGAACGACCGGTCGAAAAAGTAGATCGCCAGCAGCATGATCGCAGCGCCTTGGTAGATGGCTTTGAAGACCCACTGCAAGAACGTCCGGAGCGACAGGGCCCTCGCCTTTTGGAGCTCCCGGTAGAGCTCAGGGAACTCATCCGCCGCTGATTCGTCGACGTCCTCGTCGAGGACTATCGCGAAGACGGGACACATCGTGTACACAGTCGAATAGCCGACCAGCAGCCAGCCGGTGTAGATCGGGACGGCCATGAAGTAGAAGATCGCTGAAAAAATCGCTTGGATGAAGGAAATGATCAACCCGCGGTGGATCACGAACTGGCCGAGGCGGGCGGACCGTTTATACGAGTTCCGGCCGTGCCAGTTGAGGAGGCGGACGCAGTGGCAGAACTTTGTGAGGGAGTAGTCGGCTGCCAGAGACGCGTGGCGACCTTCTTTTCCCTCGATGCCAAGGCCGACGTGTGCGGCGAGGATCATCGACACGTCGTTGCCGCCGTCGCCGATGGCCGCCGTGCGGATCTTCGCGGTCGCGGTGTGCCGCTTCATCACGTCGACGACGTCGGCCTTCTGCGTAGGAGAGCATCTAGCGACCACGACACTCGACGCTCGCGCTGCCGCGCTCACGAACTCCTCCGTCTTCAGCAAGTGCACCAACGAGGCGCCGTCCACCACCAGGGTGATCCCCCCCATCTTCGCCCCGGAGTCAACGAACCGGTTGAACGAGCACAACAGGTCCAGCGCGTCCTCTTCCCCAGCCACCTGCCGGCCAGGCGCCCAGCCTGGGGTTCCATCGGGGCGGTCCCAGAGGTACTCGTATCGGGGGCCGGTGCAGTCCTGGGGGAAGATCGCGCCGTCGCGGGCAGCGAGCCTGGTGGACCGGGCGATGCACACTGCGGTCTCGACCTTGTCGCCAGTGAGCATCCAGAGCTTGACGCCCATCTTCCGCAGGTGCTCCAGGCTCTTCGCAACGTCGTCCTGCAGCTTGTCCTCGACGCCGGTCACGGCGACCAAATCAAGGTCCTTCTCGATGCGGGCCCGCACCTGCTCCACGGCGGCCTTCGGGTCGCGGCTCCGCATCGCCTCCTTATGCGCCGCTTCGAACTCCGCGAATTCCGCCTCGCTCAGCGTTTTCGACCCGAAAACCAGCGTCCGCAGCCCTTCGCGGGCGAGGTTGAGGCACTCCTCGTCGAGCCACGCTGTTTTCTTCACGATTTCCGCCATCTTCGTGTCGGCGCCCTTCATCAGAAGCGAGACTTTCTTCGTGTCCGCTGCGCGCACGACGATCCCCATCCGCTTCGACTCCGACGTGAACGGGAACTCGAGCAGAATTTCGAGCTCGATCCGGCGCTCAACGGTCAGGTCGACGGCGTCGTCGAGGGGGGCGTCCGGCCGGTGGGGGGGCGGGGTTTCGACGCAGTTGGTGCCGTACTGTAGGGTTTCTGGGGTGGAGGGGGTGCCTGCGGCGTCGTGGGGGCGGGTGTCTGGGGCGGCGGCGCGCGCGACGATGTCGGCGACGGAGTCCTGTGTTCCGATGGGCGCTCCGCGCACCGCGGAGAGATACCAGCCCTTGTGCTCTCCGGCGACGAACGCGACGCCGGTCGCTGTCTTTTGGAGGTCGCCCGCCGCCGGCTTCGGCACGCGGACCGACTTGGCGGCGGCGCCGAGCGCCATGCGGCTGCGGTCGCGGTACTGCAGGGTGAGCCCGGAGGCTTCGCAGAACTGCACGAGCGCAACCTCGTCGGGGGACGAGGCTTGGTACACCTTTTGCTGCGTTTCGGAATCGACGACGGGAGTCACGTTGTGCGCTGCGGCGAGCGCGAAAAACGCCGCCAGCAAGTCATCAACCTGCTTCTCCGACGTCGCCCGGGTGAAGTCACACATCCGCCGGTCGCTGTCCAGGTCGCTGTCCGTCCGACTCCTCTTACTCTGCAACCCCCCCGCCGCATGCCGGCTCGTGACGATCTCCCGCATGTCCTCCGCATCGGCGTGCGTCCACCCCTTCGGCACGTTCTCCCCCGTGAACAGCTTTTTGAACACCATGTCGTTCTTCGTCAGCGTCCCGGTTTTGTCCGAAAAAAGATATCCGATCCGTCCGAGCTCCTCAGGCAGGTTGCTGTTCCGGACGACGACACCCGGTAAATTTTTGTTGTCGCGCATGATGAACCAGGAGTACACGGCCTTCGCGATGTCGAGGTTGACGCGCAGGGAAATCGGGATGATCGACGAGAAGAGGATGACGAACCGGTTGAAGGAGATGTACCACGCGCCGTGGAATTCTTGGAAGATGATCATGATCAGCGCGAGGACGAGGGTGAGGACGAAGAGCAGCTTCGACATGAAGTTGAGCTCGAGGTCAAGGAGCCCGATTTTCGACGTGGGGGTGTTCGCGTTCAACGACGCGCGGGTCTCGCGGCCGGTGTATATCACGCAGACCAACGCTTCACCGGTGGCCAGCACGCAGTTCGCCCAAAGCGTGTTTTCGAGGGTCAAGGGGTCCCCCTCCTGGAACGACTCCCCCGACCGGAACGCCTTCCCGACGAAGTCGTAGATCCGGTCGTGCGGCTTCTGCGCCCACACCGACGCGCCGAGGCTCGGCACCGCTGCGAACGGCTCCTTCTGCGTGAACCCCACAGGGATGCGGAGCTTCCAATCCGTCTCGCCGTCGAGCTGGTCGGTGCGAACAAAGGACCCGTCTTTCTCCGTCGTCTTCAGCAGGATGCAGTCAGCCGGCACGCGTTTATTCGGCTTCAGCTTGAGGAGCATCCCCACTTTGATGTCCTTGCTCGGGATCTTCTTCCACGTCCCCGCCGGTGTGTACGCCTCGTACTTTTCGCTGTTCGCCTCCCTGTCTTGCAGGAAGCGCTGGAAATCGTCGTACGACTCTTTGAACAGAGCGACTGCGACCACGAATGCGAGCGGGGCGATGTATGTGAACAGGAACCCGACCTGAAGAGGGGGGAAAAACTGCGAGATGGCGACGACGAGGAAGTACATGTTGAAGAAGTACTTGAACTGCTCGTAGAGGGACAGCGGGAGGAAGGAGAGGGTCGAATACTTCTGGTTGCGCACGATGTTCGGCGGGAAGCTGTGGTCGTGCGGCGCGGGGCCTACCAGCAGCAGCCGCTCCTGCATGGGCGCGCGGGAGGCGAGGCCGACGGCGACCAGCGCCGGTCGGATCGGCTCCCACCAAGGCTTGCCCGCCTCCTCCTGCTGGTGCGTGTAGTCGGGCGGCCCGCTCAGCCCGCTCAGCGACCGGTGCGTGACGCGGTCGTTCATCGGCGTCAGCGCCACGGCGTCGGACAACTCCCCTGACGACATTGTGCGTGCCGTCTATCCACTACCCCTCCACCCCCCACCTTTTGTTTTCCTGGCCGCGACTTTTTGGTGGAAGACTCTTCACGACAGTTTGCGTAGTTTCATATCAGCTTTTGACGGCAGTGCAGTGGACTACCGTGGTAACGGGGGATTAAGGTTTGCGACTTCAAGTAACGTGCAAGCCCGCAAGAGCTCCTGTCCTATCAGCTTTTGACGGCAGTGCAGTGGACTACCGTGGTAACGGGGAATTAGGGTTTGCGGCTCAGTTCGTGTCCAGCGGCGTGGGTAAGCCGTCGGCTCGCAGTCAAAGACAAACGGAGATAAAACGGCAAACAACTCTGGCGAGCGGGTAAAGCTGCACAAAAAGGTTCACGGTGGAAACATTTGCTTGCGTTTGGGGGCAACGAAAACGAACGATGTGGACGCTTGGGAGCCGTTTCGGACGAAGGAATAGTTGAGTCACTCTCGACAAACCAGGTAACAAGCAGAAGGTGCTTCACCGCACTGTTTTTTTGTGCAATAATATTGCCGTTTCTATATTGGTGTGATCCGGTGGCCTTACTTGGGTGGACAAGGGGTGTATTAGGGAAGTACTTGGGAAGTCCTTGGGAAGGTCACGGGTAGTACTAAATGCAAAAATCGCCAGAAAACGCCGTTTTACCCTATTTGGGGTGTACAGGGGGCGTGCTTGGGAAGTACTTGGGAAGGTCATGGAAAGTTAAGTTTTCTACTGTGGATCACACCATGTATTCTCTCCTCGTTTGCTCACAAAATGGCAGGCTGCGCCAGGTTTTTCGACTATCGGCAACCGTAAAGCAGGACGAACTCAAGAAAAGAGGTCTAGTCAACTATTCCCCGCAGTATTTGCATACTTCCAAAAACAAAAAAGTCGTTTGCCGGTAGGCTTGCAGCGGCGGCCATTACATCGGGGGGGGGGGGGCAGGGTGTTTATTAAGATTTGGCCTAACCCGTAACATGTAACAAGTGCGGGGGGGGGTGGGGGGGGGGGGGGGGGGGGCCCCCCCCCCTCCTGCATGGCTGGCAGGTCACCCGGCGTCAAGCGACCGACTCCGCAACTGCCGCTGGCCAGGTCAGGCTGGCACGAAGGAGTTACGGAGGGCGGCAGCTTGGGCAATGCCGACTTTGCGGAGGCATTCAACGGACGACGATCTGCCGCAGTGGACACAAGGAAGGATGGGATAAGCACTCGCGTGGTGTACCAGCAAGCTGCCACAGCACGTGCAGTGGACCGGAGAGGTCTTCACGGAACAGGAGGGGGATTTCCACTTTGGCATACCAAATCATCAAAAGGCCGGTTGTTCCTTCATGCGAAGCCTTCGTGAGTGCCTACTTCCGTGCGCGTTTTGGTGCCGGTTCGTGCATGCTGTCAAGCAGGCGGGCAGAAACCTTTGCTGCTGGCTTCAAGCGCACGGGTAACGGCAGTTTAGCCCCCGGCTCCGATGGTCGAGATGGGACCTGGCGCTCTACACTTGCCTCCGTGGATGTTGAACTGGAAGCTGAAGATGTCGTCGAGCCAGAAGAGGAGGACCGTGAAGAGGAGGACGACTGCGACGACACCGAAGATGAAGGCAGTGATGCATTCGGTGAATCCGAAGACTCGGATGCATTCGCGAAGGACATCGCCGACCACGTTTCGTTCCCTGACCACGGCGCGAAAGACGGTACAACGCTACACCCCGAGTACTCAGTGCGCATATCCCCGTTAACCTGCTCGAATGCGTCGGCTCTATCCGTCTTCTTCTTTCCACCAGTCTTCCCCCCATGACGACGATTCTTCCGAGAGTGCCATATCTTGGCGCCGAGAGTGCAGGTTTCGCTTACTTCTTCATCGGTCATTCCTTTACCCTGTTCAGCGAGAATGAGTTCGTTGCTCAGAGTCTCCACCACCAAATGGGGCCGATTGCAACCCACGCGTTGTTTGGCCTTGCTGAAAAACGACTCAGCTACGTTGCTGTTGTAGCGACTATGTGTGTGGACCAGCGCCAACACGTCAATGGCTCTCTGGTTGCCTTGTTCTTTTAGGGTTGCGAATACTCCGGTCCAGGCGTTCCACCCCAAGTCCTTGAACTGAACGGCAAGAATTTTTATGTCTTGCCAGTCCTTCTGTACGGAGCTCGCTTCAAACCTCCCGACGAAAGCAGCCAAATAGGCGTACTCTTCGTTACCGTACGCCTTCAAGTCGGCTCCGGAGAGCACCTGCATTTTTTGTACGTCAAGAATGAGAGAGAGAGCTACGGCGTGGTCATCCTTCTTTATCTTTTCCTCGACGGCTTCGAGCGCCTTCGCGACCTTCGCCAAGCGACGTTTGTTTTCGTTGCCATCGGTCATCCCTTCGATGGCCATACGAGCTCGGCTCAACCGAAACTGCAAATGCAGAACGGTGGGCTCTTGATGCTGCGAGGCCAGCGAGATATTGCGCAACATCCTTAGTACAGGGTACCACTGCTGGAACTGCTGAGCCCTGCGCTCCTTCCCAAAAACGCCAAGCAGCTCCTTTCGCTTCGCTGCGAGGTTATCCTTACCCTTCTTGGCATCCGCGGAGTGCCAGTCCCGCGAGCGCTGTTCCAGAAACATCTTCCAGAGTGGCCACAATGCAGCGGCCTTCTCCCACAGACGAAAGGTTTTTGGCAACCACCGAATAGAGCAATGGAGGGATGGTTTGGGACCCGCAGCAAAGCCTTGCAGCTTAGCGAAACGCCTGAGTCGGCGATAAAGCTTTCCGGACGTTCGCAAGTTCGCCTCCATCGTAAGAATTGCTTCCGTGATTTCTTCAACAACGGATGAATCGAAGGCTCGCTCAAGTTCGGTCTCCAGTCGGTGCGAAAAGTCCGGAACACGGGCACACTGAGGGTTGAAATCTTTCTTCAACAAACCGTATACCCCTGTGATGTGCCCCGCTAGATTCGATCCCGAATCACTGCAGGTTGCCGTTATCTGCTGTGCCGCAACGCCGAAATCTGCAAGCATCGCACGAGACTTCAAGAAGATGGTGTTGCCATCTGTATCGTCGGAAGCCTCGAACCCCACGAGTCCCAAGGCAGTTTCTTTAACTGCGCACAACGATGAGACGAAGTAGCGTAGGATAACTACATACACCTCCATCTGCATTGCGTGCTTCAGTGTCGTTCCGTCCAAGATCAGCACAAAGGAGCTCGATACACTTAGTTCCTTGGCGATGCGCACTTGTGCGATGGAAGCCCAGATGCCCACCATTTCCGAGACGTGTGAAGTGGTGTTGTACTTCTTGGGTATATCAATACCCCGCAATCGGTCGGCTCTTATCTGCCGCACGGAACTTCTGTGAGACACTCCTTCCGTTGAATGCCTCCGCAAAGTCGGCATTGCCCAAGCTGCCGCCCTCCGTAACTCCTTTGTCGTGCCAGCCTGACCTGGCCAGCGGCAGTTGGGGAGTCGGTCGCTTGACACCGGGTGACCTGCCACACGGTGCACTAGTCAAGGACTTTTTTGACTTTGACTAGTGGTTTTACTAGTCAAAATTTTGACTAGTAAAATGACTAGTGCCACTAGTAAAAATGACTAGTGCACTAGTAAAAATGACTAGTGCACTAGTAAAAATGACTAGTGATTTAGACAAAATCCACCTAACCTGGACCCAAGTCCTGGGTGTTTTGAGAGTTTTCGAGGGGTTCCACGGCACTACCGTGACCACCGGTGCCCAGACACCACAAACCACCTGGGCAACCCCAGTTTTCGCGAGACAGGCCGAGTTGCGAGGGTTTTGGTTGGTTTCTTGGGAAAGTCCCTGAGCTTGTATGGCTTAGCAAACATAGGCAGACATGGCCCCCAGCTTTCGTCAACCGCATTCAGAAAAATATTGGACCGGAACTTCTTTGGACCGGAATTTTTTTGGACTTTTTAGAGTTAAAGATTTGGGCTTTTGGAGGTTCTAGAAGTTTTGGACTTTTCCCTGGGGGTTTCACTTTTTGGCGGTATTTTGAAGTCTGACCGAAGCAGCTTTTGCGTTTCATGTTTCCGTTACACCAATGATGGGACCGGCAGATTGTGCGAACATTCCAAAGCTTCCCGAGTTCCGGGCCGCAAACGCGTCCAAATTGGTTCAGGTTACCTTTAGTTTCTGTTCGTCCTTAAAACTCGCGGTTGCACGATCATGACTATGGGCGTAGCCTGGGTCGCGTAGACAAGCAGCTCGGGTGAGCATGGCGGGGCGACTCATGAGATTGCCCCCGTCGCCGACCACGTGCCGGAACACGACGTCCGGGACCGGCTATACTTGATCAACTCCTTGAACGCCAGCAGCCCGCTGTCGTCGGCATCCACCGTCAAAAACGCGCGTGACCGCCACTCGGCGGCCAGGACGTCGCCTTCACTCAGCGACGCTCGCTTCACTGCGAGCTCGCCGAGGTCGAGTCCTTCCGCGGGCATGCCGCCGGCCTTGCTCCGTATGGCCCGTGCCGACTACGCTCAGCGACTCGCCACCTTCTGCGTCTGGCTAAAGTAGCGACCTCCAAGTTGTAGGGCGCTGTTAACGGACTTGGGCGCGCCCTTGACTGTAGACACCACATGTATCATATCTTATCGTATTCTTGGATTCTAAACTTCCTTGTGGGCGTGAACCCTACTGTAAAATATTTGAACCGGAACTTTTTTGGACTTTTGGGGGTTTTGAAAAGTACTTCGACTTTTTCCCGGTCCAACATTATTCCGAACACGGTTGTAAGCGCAACGGTAGGGTACAGTTGTGCCGTGGGACCCTCTGAAATCTACAAAATAGCCCAGATTTCGGTTCGGAACAGGTGGATTTCTACTAGGACACTAGTCATTTTGACTAGTGCACTAGTCATTTTTACTAGTGCACTAGTCATTTTTACTAGTGTTTTTACTAGTGCACTAGTCATTTTTACTAGTGCACTAGTCATGCTTTTTCACTAGTAAAATGACTAGTCAAAACACCTTTTTCACTTTTACTAGTGCACCGTGGCCAGGGGGGGGGGGGGGGGGGGGGGGGGGGGGGGGGGGTCCCCCCCCCCCCCCCACCACCACCCGCACCCCCTGACCGCGATCCGTAACATGTAACAGCCCTTAATAAGCACCCTGGGGGGGGGGGGGGTCGGGGCCCGTAAAAAAAGAGTGAGAGAATGTACGGTGCTCTCTATTGTGTCGGAATGAGGTGCAAGACTGAACTGACCTTGTGTGTGACGGCTTGGACGTAGACAGGGGGGGGGATTGCAAGAACGTGCTTGGAATGGGTATGTGCTCAACACCGCACTGGTCCCGTCTGCGCCGTGTTTCGGTCCTTTAAGCCACGGACACATAAGGCGGACCATCATCAGCGTGGAACCTGAGTGTCTGCAGACAGGCCTGCGGTGTGAGTCTGGTTTGTCAGGCGGCTGTTCGTAGCTCGCCACAGCCAGGACCACCCGTGCTACTAGAGCACAGGCGAATCCGTCACGGGGAGAAGGCCCCTACAACCGTGTCTGAGCAATCAGTTAGACAGGGGGGGGAGGAGGGGGTTGCCGTGCCCGCGCTAACTTGCGGAGGGGGTTCGCTGACGGAGGGGGAAGGGGTTGCCCAGGGTGCCGTCCGTAAGGGGGTTAATCAGATAGACCCCACTCCTGACCCCACCCTATCTCACAGCGCAGGTGCCGCGCCTTAGAGAGGGACTCGTTGACTTGTCCCTGATGAAACAGCGTGAGCGCAATATCGCACGGTGGCTGTTCGCGATCCACGCGTTTTTCTTCCTCGTTTCGTGTGGCAATCTCCACCGTCAATCGTGTGACTCGAGTCCGAATAAAAGTGCTCGTTCTGTCTTGTTTTAGAATGCAAGTTCACTTAGAGATCCGAGTTTTTATCCGTTCCATTCGTTCTGGGAACACATAAGACAGCGACGGGTCGCAACGTCGTTAGGGCTTCCTTCCCGCTGCAACGTTTACCGTTTACGTTGAGAAACGGTGCAGCTGACGTGGAAAAAGTGGCAGATTTCCCCGCGAAGAAGTCGTGGTACATACTCTGTATGACGTGTCATCCGTATCATAATTACGAATGCAAGTGCCGTCCAGTGCGATTGGCGATCGTTCTTTTTCAACACGGGGACCCTCCTAAAATCGGGCGGGCCGATTTCTCGAAGAATGGACGGTCTTTTCGAAACCGTACACCGCGAGAGCAGGAGAACGTAGAAAGGGAAACTAGAGTTTTCGTTGACCGCACTACCCTGAGCCCAAATCCTGGACGTGGTTTCAGGTGGCAAATTTGGCAAATGATCATGATCGGAAGGTCCTACTTGGGCGGTTCAGTTTCCTCACACATTGCATGTGGCTAAAAACCGTACACGGCGAGAGTAGGAGAAAGTAGAAAGGGAAACTAGAGTTTCCGTTGACCGCACTACCCTGAGCCCAAATCCTGGACGTGGTTTCAGGTGGCAAATTTGGCAAATGATCATGATCAGAAGGTCCTACTTGGGCGGTTCAGTTTCCTCACACATTGCATGTGGCTAAAAACCGTACACCGCGAGAGTAGGAGAAAGTAGAAAGGGAAACTAGAGTTTTCGTTGACCGCACTACCCTGAGCCCAAAATCCTGGACGTGGTTTCAGGTGGCAAATGATCATGATCAGAAGGTCCTACTTGGGCGGTTCAGTTTCCTCACACAGTGCATGTGGCTAAAAGTTTTAATTTTCGGGTGAAGTGATTTCGGACCGGACCATGGAGACACCTTGGGCCGGGCGACTAGACAGCGACTGTGCTAAGGGGGGCAAATGGCTGCTAAAGGCCGAGGCTCAAGTCCTGTAGGAAAGGGTGGTCTCTGGGAAGTCGAATACAACAGGTGCAGAAACACTCGAGGGACTGCCTTGTGCTCATTTCGAAAACAATACAACTACAAAGCGGGTCTTTGTTGCTGAACGCTTACGCCCGCCACTGAACCCAGAATTATTGCAGTTTACTGAGGGAATTGGCACAGCGGATTGTTCAACTTGTTTGATAACAAACCATCAGCAGGTCGCAGTTAGTGATGAAGGAAAAACCTAACCAAGCAAAAGACAAGGAGAGTTCGCGACAATTCCCTGTGTTTCGTGTGGGCTACAGCACATTTACCTCCTTTTGAGATGTCACAACTGGCAGTCTCTTCAAGTATTTCCTACAAAGCAGGTGCTTATACAAAAAAGCTGAAGTGAGGTGGAATGTAGACAAGGAAAAGCGTGCGGAGAATCACATCCTTAGTTATCCCCCAGCATACATTCAGGCGTGTACGCTCTACACACACAAACACGTGCACTACAAGTGTTGGGGGGCTGGGGTGGGGGTGCTCGGAATGGTGATGTGCTCAACACCGCGCTGGTCTGTTTCGGTCCTTGAAGACACGGACTCATATGAGGGGGACTACAGACACGTCAGGCGTTTCATCATCAGTGCGGAAGTTGAACGTCTGCAATCAGGACAGCGGTGTGTCGGGAGGCCTGTATAGTAAGGCAGTAGACATGACAGGATGCTGCGGATGAAGAGGGTACACGATCGTGCTCGGAGGAATGGTATGCGCCCAGTACCGTGTGCGCATGCTTCCGTCCTCGAAGCCAGGGCAACGCGTTCCATGATCAGCACGGAAGTTGAGAGAGAGAGAGAGAGAGACGAGTTAGAGTGCAGGGACCCTTGAGTGCAAGCAATGTTTGCGACACGATGTTAGTAGCTCGTTGTAGCCAGAACTGCCTATGCTGCAGGAGCACAGGAAAATCCGCCTCGAGGAGAAGGCCTTACAGCTGTGCCTGACCAACTTTTGTTTGTGCGCACGTGCTTTGTTCATCTAACGGGAGTGCGGATTGTACGCTGCCATCGATCGGTTTTTTGTACCTGACAAATTGCATTCGTTAGACACAAACGCTGACAGTTTCTGATTTCCAGGGCGAGGGGTTGAAAAAAAAATATCTCGAGGTGGGAAATGCACTTCTGGAAAGGCACTGAAAATGTCCTGCAGATCTCTCCATCTGCCTGCACGTGGACTATTAGTCAGCAGCAGACTACCAGGAAAGCACCGGAAGAATCACGATTCCCAGAGCAAGAACACATGGATACCAAAGACAAGTAAGGTGCCAACAGTGGGGGGTGGGGTTTAGGCAGAGTACTGCCTCCGGCGCATTTGTGGGGGGTTGAGGTTGCTGATACAGCTTTGGCAGCTCAGGCAGCTTTTGCGACTGTTATGTAGTGTTGTCAAGGGTGCGATAGAACGGGGAACATCGACGAAACGCCACACGGCGTGCTTCGACCACATGAATATAAAGCGAAGTGTATTTGGAGATACCGCGCGCTTGGCACCACAAGCTTATTCACCATTGTGCTCCTCAACAAGCACGCGTAGAGGCCATGCCTAGACGCCGCATCCCGACCAACACCCAGTACGTGTTGTTTGTGAATCACTGAATCAGCAAAAAAGAAACACCCGCATCACGCAGGTGGAGGAGACCCATTTGATGGGCAAAACAAGAACTTTCTTTACAATACTCCTTTTCCGCAGGTCCTTATGGAAAAAATGGACCCCATTGTCCCCCCCCCCCCCCAACTCGAATGCTCTCGGCTTTCTTCGCGCAATGGGATGCTAAATCGGAATATACAGAGGAAGAAATGTGAAAACGGGGGTTATGCCCAGAGGCTTTTGTGTTATTCTGCAAAAACAGGGAGGGGGATTGCGAGAACGTGCTTGGAAAGGGTGTGTGCTCAACACCGCACTGGTCCCGTCTGCGCCGTGTTTCGGTCCTTTAAGCCACGGACACACAAGGCGGACCATAATCAGCGCGGAATCTGAGTGCCTGCAGACAGGACTGCGGTGTGAGTCTGGTTTGTCTTCGTAGCTCGTCACAGCCAGGACCACCCGTGCTACAAGAGCACCACGTTGATCATGGTCCGAATGCAGGCAGAAAGCAAGCAAAACGACTTGACAGCGGCGCGGTTGTCTGTTGCCTGGCACTTTCTACTGTTAATAGGCTGGGCTCATCCGGTTGTAAGCTGCCGAGGCGGGAGAAGGCGGAGACGTCTGCTGCGGGATGTCTGTGAGGACGTAAGCCGGGACCGCCTGCAACACACGGTGCAAGCTCCCGGTGCCTTCAGCCTTCGTCCTGACGGCGGACGCCTCGCTCGCCAGGCGGGCCGCCCGCTGCATCCTGGCCAGACTGTCCGACCCGCTGCTGTAGTACGCCGCGTCGCCCGAAGCCGACCGCCAGTGCTCGTCGCCCGAGTGCACAACATACCCGCTGCTTTGGTCCAACGTCGCCACCTGCACAGGTGACCCGGCAACCGACATCACGCCTTGCTGCGGAGGCCCGTTCGGAAAGCACACGAGCGGAGACCCCGGGGCCACGGGCGACGCCCCCCGGAGAGAACGGCCAGCTGAGAGAGGCTCGGTCTTGCGAACGGGAGGTAGGGAATGACTCCCGCAGCGACTACGGGATCCCAAAGAGGTCAGCCGCGGGCACCCCTTGTGCTTTACACTACACTGGTCGTGTCCGCACCGTGTTTCGGTCCTCGAAGCTACGGGACATTATCAGCGCAGAACCTGAGTGTCTGTAGGCATGGTTCGTTAGGCAGCTGTTCGTAGCTCGTCACAGACAGGACCACCCGTGCTACGTTGATCATGGTCCGAATGCAGGCAGAAAGCAAGCAAAACGACTTGACAGCGGCGCGGTTGTCTGTTGCCAGGCACTTTCTACTGTTAATAGGCTGGGCTCATCCGGTTGTAAGCTGCTGAGGCGGGAGAAGGCGGAGACGTCTGCTGCGGGATGTCTGTGAGGACGTAAGCCGGAACCGCCTGCAACACACGGTGCAAGCTCCCGGTGCCTTCAGCCTTCGTTCTGACGGCGGACGCCTCGCTCGCCAGGCGGGCCGCCCGCTGCATCCTGGCCAGACTGTCCGACCCGCTGCTGTAGTACGCCGCGTCGCCCGAAGCCGACCGCCAGTGCTCGTCGCCCGAGTGCACAACATACCCGCTGCTTTGGTCCAACGTCGCCACCTGCACAGGTGACCCGGCAACCGACATCACGCCTTGCTGCGGAGGCCCGTTCGGAAAGCACACGAGCGGAGACCCCGGGGCCACGGGCGACGCCCCGCCGAAATTCTGCCCGGAGAGGACGACCAGCTGCGGGTCCTGCGACGGGAAGTACGGGTGGCTCCCGTAGCTCGGCGACTCCGGCGGCACCGGGCTGGTGAGCGGCCGCTGGTGGTGGTGCGTCGGGTGGTACGACGTGGGGAGGCTGAGGGACTGGTAGTTCGGCAGCGCCGCGGCCGAGTGCCCGTGCGCCGCCGGCTGCAGCGGCGACGCCTGCGGCTCATACACCGGCGACTTCTGCCCGTAGGAAGCCGACGCGTGCCGGTCGACGGGTTCAACTTCGTCGTGGGGCGACGGGGGTTGCTGGTTGTAGTGCTGCGGCTGGCTTTCGACCATCGCCGCGAAGGCGGCGATCAAGCTGTCCGAGCTTTTCACTTTCGACCCCTCTTTGTTCATGAGCGCAGCCAGGTTCCTGCCCCCGTGGACGGTCTGCCTGTATTCCTCTATCTCCACGGGCCTGCCCCGCGCCTGTGCGAGGTCTTTAATCCTTTGCAGCAATTCCAACGCGTTGCCGGGTTGGTTTACTGTTGACGAAGCGTCGGATTCGTACAGCAAATCCGGTTCGCTCAGGCGGCCGCGGTCGAGTTGCACGAGGACGGTGACGGCGGGGTTCGAGCCGGCGGTCTGCATCTGGTACATGAGGTTGGCGATGTTCTCGAAAACGACCAGTCGGCGCATCTCCGCGGGGCGCCGTCCGGCCATGCCGAGGATCCCGATGAAGTACCGGGTCAGCACCAGCATCCGGTCCTGGGAGCGACCCTTGGTGCTGATCTTCCGGATCAACGCCTTGCCAAAGACCTGCACGTCGCGCCGGCCCTGCAGTTCGATGTCCGAACTCGACCCGACCGGAGGCACATCCGGGGCTGCCATCGCGCGCCGCAACTCCCGACGCCAAAAAGTGTGAACTCAATCTTCTCTATTTGACTAATGTGTGCGCGTGATGCATCCTCTTTTTCGTTGTTTCCTTTCAACTCTTCCTGGGTCGTCAATTTTGCATGTCCCAGTGTCGGTATTCTGTCACGTCAGAGTTTGCAAGCCAGCTTTAAACTTCGGGAGACTTTGATTAATTGGTTAAATGAGGGGTTCGAGTATACACGTGTGCATGTTTCTTGGTACATGAGGTTGGCGATGTTCTCGAAACGACCAGCCGGCACATCTCCGCGGTGCCGAGGATCCCGATGAAGTACAGGGTCAGCACCAGCATCCGGTCCTGGGAGCGGCCCTTGGTGCTGATCTTCCGGATCAACGCCTTGCCAAGACCTGCACGTCGCGCCGGCCCTGCAGTTCGATGTCCGAACTCGACCCGACCGGAGGCACATCCGGGGCTGCCAGCGCGCGCCGCAAATCCCGACGCCAAAAAGTGTGAACTCAATCTATTGGGTGCGCGTGATGCATCCTCTTTTTCGTTGTTTCCTTCCAACTCTTCCTGGGTCGTTAGTTTTGCATGTCCCAGTGTCGGTATTCTGTCACGTCAGAGTTTGCAAGCCAGCTAATAACTTCGGGAGACTTTGATTAATTGGTGAAATGAGGGGTTCGAGTGTACACGTGCATGTTTCTTGGTACATGAGGTTGGCGATGTTCTCGAAAACGACCAGTCGGCGCATCTCCGCGGGGCGCCGTCCGGCCATGCCGAGGATCCCGATGAAGTGCCGGGTCAGCACCAGCATCCGGTCCCGGGCGCGGCCCGTTTTTGCCAACGCGATGTTTAAGAGTTAAAGTTCGATTTAAATTCCGGGGTTTTAGGGTCTCCGTGTGACCGTTCATATATTTGGTGCACGCTTTCGTTGCGGCTAACCATGTCCGGGACTGTTTGTGACCGACACCAAGTGTAAATTTGTTGCATTAGTGTGTGGGCCTTTGAAGCGTGGATGATGCCTCTCGCGCTGCTCCCCTTGAGGTTCCTGGCTCATGCCAAAGCGCCGCCGCCCGGGTTAAGGGGTTGCGGCATCAGGCGTGGGCCAGGGCCAGGGAGACTGTTCGGAGGGGTCACCACCCACCGTTCGCGGGCTTCGTTACTTCACTGCCCCCGGCTCTCCCCGGCCTTCGTCATCCCGGGGAAGGGTTCCACGGCCATCCCCCCCCGCGTGGGGAATGGACTGGTGCTGTGCCGCGGGTCCTTCCGTGCGTCCTCGCGACGTCGCCGCTGTCGATATCGCTGCCGCTGTTGCTGCCGCTGCAGCCGCTGTCGGGCGGTTGGTTGACGATCCCGGTCTGCACCCCGCCCGTTGCGCGTCGGCTTTCTTCTTCTCGGCGTTCGCTAGGACGTCCCAAAGGTGGCGGCTGCCGCCGCCGCGTGCGCGACGGTGCGTCGCCCGGTCGTGTCTTGCCCGTGCCTTCCACTTCTCGCCGCTGTGTTGCCACCCCCGTGGGTAATGGGCCTGGGGTCGGAAGCTGCCGGTCAGGACACCCGCCTTCTCCCAGTGGCCGCCCTGGTCGCCCCGTCCTTTGTTCGCCATCTTTTTGGGCACGTGCCGTACGGCGGCGACTTCGAACGCCCGCATCACCGCTTCGAAGGCCTCCCGGTTGTTGATCTGCGGCCGTTTGTTGAGGCCCTGGAGGATGGGTCCCCCGAGGCTGGTGAGGTGGTTGACGCGCATCTCGAGGGCCGGGTGGACGGCTTTCACGCGCGCAATCTTGCCCAACCTGCTCAGCGCGGTCCTCATCGCCCACCCTTTCGCGGTCGCCGAGTCGCTGTAGGCCTGTGCCGCCTGTCGCTGTGCGGTGTCCATGGCGCGGTTCGACAGTTCGTCCGCATCCTTGTTGAGCTCGCGAGGAATGTGCACCGGCTCGATCGTCGTCCGTCGGTCGTGCAGCTTCGCCAACAGGTTCTGCGCCTGGTCGTAGTATCGCCGGAGTGTTTCGTTGCACCTCTTCGTGCCCTTTATCTGACCAATGACCAGTTCGCTGTCGCCCTTGACGACGATGGTGCGGGGTGTCGGCGGCACGGGGTCCCGCAGCAACCTCGCCAACACGCTGACGAACCCGACGTATTCCGCCACGTTGTTCGTCGCTCTCCCGGCAATGGGCTTCTCAACTTCCCACTGCTTGACGCCTTTGTCGTAGAAGACCGCCCCGGCTCCCGCGACCGCGCCGTTGGTCCCGTTCCCCCGACTGCCGCCGTCGAAGAACGCCGCCGTCTCCTCTCCCGGCAGCGTGTCCGCCACGGTCCAGCGCTCCTTCGGCTGCCGCTGCGCGATGTTCTCCTGCCTCCGCTGTGTGCCGGCCGGCGTGAGGGTCAGGCCGCTGTGCAGCTCAAAATCGACAGCGAGCTCGAAATACGAGATGGAGGCCTCCTTGCCGGTTTCGGACCACCGCTTCGTCGAGCACCATTCTGCCAGCGCCAGGAGCATCTCGTGGGTGTCCTTCCATGCGTTGCGGTCCGGCCGCGCACCGTCGACGTTGATGGTCTGGCTGGCCGTCGGCCGTTGCGGCTCCCACCCCCACGGATATGTCGACACCTTGAGCTCCTTGCGCCGGCAGTCCTGCTCGAGGATGCCGTCGGCCCGCTGCCTCCCGAGCAGGATCTCGACGCACATCAGCTGCATCCCGGCCGCCAGCTCCCTGCATTCGTCGAAGTCGAGTCCCATCGCGTCCTTGGGCATGACGCCGCATAGAGCCATGCACGGCTTCATCTCGGGCCGCCGAGCGAGCACATTCGGATACGCGCCGCGCACGTCGCTCCACTTGACGCAGTCCCACCACATGTGTTGTTCGTCCTCCGGGACACCCGCGTCGCAGAATCTGCAGGTTGCTTGCTCCCATCGCTTGCCGGTGTGTACCGCGTTGGCAATGACAGCTCTGACCAGGCCCTGCTGGTAGCCGGTGATGGCGCCCTTCTCCAGCAGGTCTCGCGTGGCACCCCCGTCGATGCCGTCCTCGATGCCGAGGAGGGATGCCCTCGTCTTGACCACGTCCTTGTAGCGCATCGTCCGCCCGGCCTCCCGCAGCTCGTGCTGGAAGTTGTGCCGAGCGGTCTGCGCCCGCTGCCTCTCCTCTTTCGTCAGCGGCTCGACGTTCTGCACCACCGTCCATTCGCGCCGCCGGCCCGTTCCTTCCTGCAGGGTGTCGAACCTGGGCCACGTCCATCCGATGTCTGCGATCGCTCGCTCGAGCAGGAACACTGGCCCCTCCTTGCTTCGCCCCGGTGCCTCTGGAGCGCCGGGGGGGCGGTCCCGCCTTGCTTGTCGAGCTGCTCGGATGGCAACAACCAGCGGCGCCAAGTGCGACTGCTTCACCATCTGCTGCGAAAACGTGTTTACCCGCCGATGAATCGCGGCGACACGCGGGTCCAATCTGTGCCCCCGACACAGCGTGTTCAGCACGACGGCATCGCACCTCCTGTTGCCGCCGGTCCACAGCCCCGCCAGGGTAGCAACTCGCAGGCCTTCCATGTACGTCCCCGCCGGTTGCCACACCGAGACGCCGTACAACGCCTTCGCTGTGGCCGACGCAGCCACGTAACCTTCCTTCTGGTCCATCGGGATCGGCAGGCTTCTCGCCCTTCTCGCGATGTTCTTCGCGGCCTCGAACCGGGTTTGAATCCGCCTGCTGGGGGGCGGCGCACCCTTCCCGACCGTAAACATCGCCCCCAGAACGTCGAAGCTTGTCTTCCGCAGTACCTTGTTGCCCTGCACTGTGAGCGTTCCCGGAGCGTCCGCGTTCGTGGCGTAAAAGAACGACTTCCCAGCGTTGACGCCCCCATCGGTCGCGTTGGCGAAGTCCGTCGTGACTTCAGCCACGGCCTTGAGCCCCCTGAGGGACTCCGACATCGCATGAATGTCGTCCAGGTACGCCATCGCCTGGGCCGGTGTTGTCAACGCCCCCACGGCCCGCACCCAGACCGCGATGAGCGCGTTTAGGAACAGCACGCTGAGGGGGCACCCTTGTAAGATGCCATTCGTCGCAACGAAAGGCTCCCCGACTGCCCGCGCCGTCTTGAAGTGGCGCTGCATGCTTCCGTACACCGCCTTCATCGCCCTCAGTACCCCCGGGTCCAGCCCCATCACCTCCATCAAACGGAACATGATCTCGTGCGGCAGCCGGTCGAAGCACTTCATGAAGTCGACCGAAAGACCAAACAAGGGTTTGCCACATTCTGCGGCGTGCTCGATGCGGAGACCGATGGCGTACATGACGTCGTCGGCCCCACGCTTCGGGATGGCTCCCCGCATACCCTCGGGGACCCACGCCAGCATCCACTCCATCAGCATCCGGAGCCGCGTCGCCGCCCACAGCCTGTAGACCGCGCTCGTGACGGAGATGGGCCGTAGGTCCATTGGTCCGGAGCCGCCCTCGCCCTTTGGGATGAGCGAGACCAGGGCCCTCATGAGCGACTCCGGCCACTTGCCCGTCTTCTCGACCACTGCAAAAAGTTCCGCGAACCGCCGCAACGCCTCGTCGGGGAGAGCCGCCAGTTCGCGTACCCGCCAGCCCTCCGCGCCCGGCGCGGTGTTCTTCTTCATCGTTCCAAGCGTCTTCCGCAGGTCGGCCGCCGTTATCGCGTTCAGCTCCACCGCGTTCGCCCGCGGGATGTGAGCCCGAAAGTCCTTTTCAAACGCCTCCCACTTGGGCGCCGGTGTCTCCTTCCTGCCGTGCCGCTCGTACACTCCGCCCCAGGCGGATGGCCCTCTCAGGAGCTCGTCCATCTCCTTCGCGTCCCAGGTCACGGAACCGTCTGCTCTCGCGAGGTACTCCACCTGTCTCCGGTCCGCCTGCTTTACCCACGCGAAGATTCTCCCGGGTGCAACCTTGGCGGCCAGCTGCATGCTCCGGCGCCACTCGTTTATCCGCGTCTCTTTCACGTCGTGCGCCAACTTCTTCTGCGACCCCCGCAGATCTGCGAGCATCTTCATCATCGTCTCGCCGACTGGCGGGCTCGGTCGACCCCAGACCTCTGCCCAGGCGTCGTCAGCCATCAGCTTCTTCCCGCCCGCCCTCGCCTTGTCCCATCGCTGCTTCCGAACCAGCTGCGCCTTTAAACCCGTCACGTCCGCAGAGTCGCGCTCAATCGCCTCGATCTGCCGGATCAGCTTCGACGTCGCTTGCTGGTGCGCGTTCACCGCTCCCCCGTCGAGCGGGTTCGCCGGTGCCGTCACCCGCCTGAGCCGCGGCTTCGTGGTCAGCGCCCTCCCCACGAACTTCCCGGACGGACCCGGTAGCTCTGGCGCCGCCTCCAACAGGTACGCTTCCGCTGGTTGCGCGGACAGTTGCCACATCGCTTCGACGTCTTCCCTCGCTGCTGCTTCCATGTGGCGTGCTCGGGTGGGCTCCATCATCTTCGCGCACAGGACGCCTCGCTCTTCAACCGAAAGCATCGATGAGCCAGCGGGGATGGGGGCCGGTCGCACTACCGTTCCCGTGGTCGCCTGGAGGCGTTGCAGATTGAGGTCCACCACCACGGCGCTGTGTGTGGGCACGCCCGGTACCCGTGTCACCGTCACCTGTCGCACGGCGCCTACTGCTGCTGCGTTGGCGAACACCATGTCGATGCGCGTTCCTCCGTCCGCCTGCGAGCAGGTGCTCTCGGGTTGTCGCCCCCGGCGTTGCGCGTCGAGCAGGGCTGCATCCGTCCAATGCCCCACAGACACTGCCTTCCGCAGTGCCGGCGAGTCTTCGACCGCGGTGTTCCAGTCGCCCATCACCAGTACCGGAACGTCTCCCAATCCCGCGGCCACTTCGAAAACAGCCTCCAGAAGTTCTTCCCTCCGTGCCCTTCCTCTCGCATGCGCATACACCGTCATCAGGTGTAGCATTCGTTTGCCGTCGCCGTATGGCACTGCCAGGTGTTGCCATCGTCCCGTCTCCCACAGTCGTCGTTCCGCCGCATGTCCCATGGGCGGCTGCCATACCTTTGTGCTGCGGTCGCGGACATGAAACGCCACGCCGCCCGGGGGAGCTTGCAGCCCTCCGTTCCCCATCCGTTTGAGCGGTAGCGGCTTGCCAACGTAGAGCCTGGCTCCGAGCTCTTGCCGGACGAGCGCCGCACTCGCCTTTGCCGACGCCTCGTCCAGCCGGACCTCCTGCAAAGCGACCAAGTCCGCGTCCAGTCCATGCACATCGAGGTAGTGCCGCCTGTAGGACGTGACGTTGAACGTCGCGACCGTGAGGTTGGACCTCAGATCCGCAAGTTTGTCGCAGGGTCGCCTTGATCCGGGCGCGCGGGGGCGCGTGTCCTGTTGCCGGGTCTGCGCAGCGACGGGCACGCCGGTTGGTGGGCGGTGGGTCGGTGCGGCCGTGCCAGCAACCGGGCCGGCATTGACCAAAGCGAGCCGCGCCAAGGGTACCGAGTCGCCTGTCGTCGCCTCCAGCAAGCGCTGGCTCGGCAGCGGCAAGAGCATGGCGTCGTAATGCTCTGGCCGGTATGTCAAGATGATGGTCGCGGTCGGCGCCGGTTGCCTGCATCCGCGCAGGGTCTCCCGACTCGTCGCGTTCAGCACCCAGATGTCGCAACGCAGCACCCGCGATGCTGCCCGCAGCGTCAGCTCGTCGCCGTACGTCGCATTTCTTCGCATGGCCTCCAGGTACGCCTGCCACCTGGCCAACTCTTCCGCCACCGTGAGCTCTCGGTCGTTCGGCCCCGGCTCTACCACCATGTACGGACGGTAGTCAGCCGGGCGCGCCTCCATCTCGTCAACCACCATCCGTCGAAGTCGCACAGCATCCACTGTCCCGTGCCGCTGCGCGATGGCCGAAAACTGGCAGTTCCCGTCTCCCGGCACCGGACATGCGCGGCCAAGCATCTTGCGCGTCGCAGCTTGAACCCACCGCTCGTTGGCGAGGATGGTCACCGGTGCCCCCCCAACGAGCTTCCTTCCCGTCGTGTCGTAGCCGGCATGTCCCCCGCCGCCGGCGGAGCGCCTTCCCGACCCGCAGCAGCCGTGTTTCTGCCCCGCCCCGCCAGGGGGGCTCCGCCTTCACTTCCGCGCAATTTGTTGCATTAGTGTGATTGTCAGGCCTTCGACTACCCTGAGCAACGCACTATATGACACCAAGTACATTCCTTCGTGGAGTGTAGTCTTGGGCCCCCCACGTTCTACAAGCTTTGTCCGTGCGCACTCGCGGAGCTCACCTGCTTTGGTAAGTTGCATGTAGTGCGCTGCCAACTCCTGATGTCTACCGTTTATTGTGGTTTAGAGGTTCGGTGTTTTAGGGTCTCCGGTTGACCATTGAGGCTGTGAGGCGGGTAGTATGAAGGATGCAGGTATGATTATACACTTTAACTACGGCTAGCCAAGTTTGTAAGTGTTGCGTTTGTAGTACCAACAATTCATTGTTAGCACGAAAGAAACGAGAAAAGGGGGAGCAAGAGAGGAGCAAAACACAGACACGGCGCAGAAGAATGGCCGATTTCCCGGGGGGAAATGCTTCTTGGGTTTGAAGAGCGCGTGGTGCTTGCACCACTGAGACCAGGGGGCGTGAAGGTCAGGGAAGCAAGCAAAAGGAGGCTGGTACACTCCCGCCCCCACACTCCGTGTACACAGTGGAAGCGACAGTAACTTCTTTTCGACTGGTCTTTTCGGTCCTTCAAACCGCGGGCACACAAGTAGAGGCGGACCATCATCAGCGCGAAACCAGGGACGAGGCTAGCCACATGCGGCCGCGGGTGTGAGTATCGCAACTACAGCCAGAATCTGCACTCACCCGCGCTCCAATGAGACTCACGCCGACGGCTTCGCGGCGTGCCACGCACGCCTGGTTTTGAGAACGAGTACGCGGGGAACTATGAATGGATCGCTTGACAATGTGTACCCCGTATGGGACCGGAACATTCGGCAGGGTGAGTTGTTGCACACTCATTATCGGATGCCGACTTCCACGGCCACCGTCCTGCTGTCAAGATGCACCGACTTTTGTGGGGTCTGATGATCGATTCACTCGGACACATTACGTCAGCTCTCGGTGCATCCCGCGTCTCCGGTCCTGCTTACCCACGGTTACACACGGTCAAGTGGCTACCGAGTTCCCAACTGAAGCATCGTGGCGCACCTGCGGGTTTGCACTGGGCGTAAGCCGAGTGACAGACTACCACATGGAAACGTCCTTACTACACAAGCGACCTCCGCAACTCGCAAGGCGAGGTGGCGTCTCTCCTTTGCGTAACTTCCTTTTCGTAAAGCAGCCTTTCTAGCTGAGACACTCTCCCCGCATGGGCACCCACAATGAATAGGCCCGCACCCCCCTGTGCCTTCCAGGTGTTCCAAGAGGACTCGCATCAGTCACGATCGTGGCCATTACTCCCTCCCCCGAGACTACAGTAACTCCGGGCTGCATTGAACCACCCAGGCCCCGAGGTGAACCGAAGAACACTTGCTGCGAGGTGTCACTAACATGTGGTGACGTGATATGAAAAGAATAATACAGGTAGAAAGCATGCGGTCACATGCCATGTCTTATTAGCAGCATAGCGTGTGAAAACACTTGTTATTTCGGGTCGTGTGGGGTAGGGGCTGTTTGATTGAGCGAAGCCCTGTAGAAAACTGGTGCGGGCACCGGCCGACCCCTGGTAGATGGTCACGATCTTTTTAGAGTTGAAGTTCGCTTGAAATTCCGGGGTTTTAGGGTCTCCGTGGGACCGTTCATGAATGGGTTCTCTTAGAGCAAGAAAGGGCTATATGGTTACGGGTTGTATATTTAGTGCACGCTTTCGCTATGGGTTCTCCATGTCCGGGACTGTTTGTGACCGACACCAAGTACATTCCTTCGTGAAGTGTAGTCTTCGGCCCCCCACGTTCTACAAGTTGAGCATTGAGTTCTTTAAGGTGCAAGTGCCATCAAGGCAGGCAAGTTGAGCAGGTAATCTCAGGGCCGCCCACGTGATAAGCCGTTAAGCATTGAGTTCTTTTAAGTACATGAACCACATGGATTAGCATGCACCGTTAAGCAGCGGCTGCCGGCTTATCCCGTGACACCTTTTGTAGTACGTTATAGAAAGAGTAGCGTTGGCACTCTTACAGGTTCGTTCCCTCTTAGATCGCCGGGAACGGGCACTCCAGTGAAACTGGGTATGTTACCGTTTCAGGTTTGGATTTTGGGAGCATTGCCTCATATGAATTCTGAGACCTGGGTATTTCGGCACACCAGCTGCAAAATTGAAGATTTTGCAACGGAGCCATCAAAGAGAAGCTCGAAAATACTCGACACGTAGCTGCTTCGACTCCGAATGGAAGGGAGGAAATATAGAGGTAGAGGGGCAAATACATTACAAACACAATCTGATTTGTTCTTCGCTTACACCACCGTGTGTTTCTCACCCAGGACTTTGACCTGTTGTGTTGGTGTGATTTGTCGACTAGGGGTAGACCCGCATGACCTCACGTCCGCTCAACACGTGGTTCGGTAGTTACAGCAGTTGGGATCCCTTCTGTTCTTTGTCGGGCAGCATCGTCGAGCATTTCCTTTCAAGCTGGCGCTTATGTAAAAACAGGAAGCAGTCTATAAAGACGGCTATTCGCGAACGTGCCGATCGATATCCCGCTTGTTTAGTTCCTGGTTCAGGTTGGGGATCCTGCTCGACCAAAAACACGCTCACCGCGTCTCTGTCAGCCTTCACAATACACGGTCTGCTGTCCGCGTTTTTATGTATTTTCTCGTAGAGTAGTGCTTGGGTTTCACGACACTTGCGGTGCTTCACGAGGTGCAGGTTTTTGATAGTACAGTAGTGTCAGATACGGTGCAGGGTTGAAATATGGCTAAAGATAAAGTGGTGTCACCTGAGTGGGCAAAAACCCCCCGCAAGAACTGTTACTAACGTGGTACTTCCTTATTAGTACTAAGTGTTAGTACGAAAAGGTGCTGGCCAGCGCCGCCCACGCCCAAGAGCATGTGGTTGGCAGCTGCTGATCGCCCGGTACTTCGTTTGCCAGCGCTGCGCCGCCACTCTGAAAACGGGCTTCCCTTCTGTTTATTCTTTCTTTTTCGTTTTGGCTTTTTTTTTTTTTTTTTTTTTTTTTTTTCCTCCTTTCTTTTTTGGAGTGAAAATACTCTCCAAATGAGGCAAGAAGAGGCGGGGCAAGGGTCGCGGAAGATCGAACGATAGCTTGGATAGGTTGAAAGGCGAATCGTACGCCGCGTGTCATACGTGCGACAAGTACATGGGCTTGATGTGATAAGCATGTAGCCATGACAGACAAGCAGGTACTTGTCGTATGACTGACACAGCGTCCACTTGTCGTATACTTGTCATATGATATGTATGTACTAGTCATATGACTGACAAGCATGCACTTGTCATATGACAAGTACAGGGTACTTGTCATATGACTGACAAGCGTCTACTTGTCATAGGATACGTAGACCCTTGTCATATGACTGACAAGCGTCCACTTGTCGTATGATAAGCGTCCACTTGTCATATGATATGAGTCGATGCCAAAAGGGGGGGGGGGGGGGTTGGGCGGAAAAATCCCCGCATAGTTCACCAGGGTCTGACGGGTACTGAGGCCCCATACCCTTCCTAAAACATCATTCTGCGTTCAAATACGCCCTCAGAAGCCTCCGGAGAGCCTTCTATGATGTCGCAACTGCGATTTTGTGGGTTTTTAGGGGGTCCCCCCGTCTGCTGGCCGTAAACCGCCATAGAAGACACATATGCAACCTGATGCTGGGTCGCTCCTCGGAGCAAAATCTCGGCCTAAACACACGTTTTCGGCGTTCTCTATCATTCTCCAGGTGCATTCGACCCTCGGACTTCATAAATTATCTCGCTTACAGGTATTCCGGGGTGTGCAAAGACAAGGCGAATGGACCCTACAGACCGTACCACGCCCTGCCTGTCTATACAGGCTTTGGGGTCGAATTGCGCCGCCTTGGCGCCATGTGCACCGTTTTGGTCTCGTTTGTGCTGCTTTGGGATCCACTAAGAACTCTAGTCTGATTTGCGGGACGCTTTGCTCGGTTTTGGTGCCCACTTCACCGTTCAAAGTGCATCCAGTGGTGAAGACTTTGCGCCGAAGCTGGAGAGGAAGCGACCCAGTAGGCGCCACTTCACCGTGAGCGGGTCTCGGAACAGGACTCAAACTGTGGCCCAGGTGATACTGCCGACCATGGCAGGTGTGTGCGCCACACAGTTTGTCTGACCAAGCTCACTGCACAGGAGCTTGCCACACATCCCTCGGGTCATGTGCCGCCTGTGCAAAGACATCCAGCGAGAAGCACTTTGCAGCCATGGGTGAGAAAGATGCCAGAAGGGAAGACATTGCCAGGAAAGCTCTGAAAGCCTGCCCTGAAAGCGGTGAAGCCTGCTTCAAAATCATGAAGTGAACGCGTCGTAGTCAACCGCTTGAGAACGGCTGATGATCGCCTGTTACTTAACGCTTGTCCTACTTCGTTCACCAAGCCTTGCAGAATCACCAGAATAGCATAACATGATGCAGGTAGAAGCCTGAACAGGCCTTAGAACAGTGAAAGTGGGCGCCAAAACCGAGGAAAGCGTCCCGCAAATCAGACCAGAGTTCTTAATGGACTCCAAAGCAGCACAAACGAAGCCCGAAACGGTGGATGTGGCGCCAAAGCCGGTGCAGGTTGACCCCAAAGCCTGTATAGACAGGCAGGGCGTAGTTCGGTCTGTCCCCAATGCAGGGGGCCATTCTCCTTATCTTTGCACGTCCCGGAACACCTGTGAGTGAAAGAAACCACGAAGCCCGAGGGTCGAATGCACCTGGAGAGTGCTAGAGAACGCCGAAAACGTGTGTTTGGGCTGGAATCTTGCACAGAGAAGCGACCCAGCATCAGGTTGCGTATGTGTCTTCTATGGCGGTTTACGGCCAGCAGGCGGGGGGACCCCCTAAAAACCCACAAAATCGCAGTTGCGACATCATAGAAGGCTCTCCGGAGGCTTCTGAGGGCGTATTTGAACGCAGAATGATGTTTTAGGAAGGGTATGGGGCCTCAGTACCCGTCAGACCCTGGTGAACTATGCGGGGATTTTTCCGCCCAAACCCCCCCCCCCCCTTTTGGCATCGTACCATATGTATGTACTTGTCCTATGACTGACAAGCATGCACTTGCCATATGACTGACAAGCATGCACTTGTCATATGACAAGTACAGCGTACTTGTCATATGACTGACAAGCGTTTACTTGTCATATGATATGTTTGTACTTGCCATATGACTGACAAGCATGCACTTGTCATATGACAAGTACAGCGTACTTGTCAAACGTATGAAAAGTACGCGGTGTACATTCGCGGAGAGAGGGGAGCGGATCTTAGTTCAATGTTCAAGAAAAACACTGCCTCTCAGGCACGTCAAGCCACACGGTGGACTCCCACGTCAGAAGCAGGAGTTGGTGCCTCGTAGCCAAAACGCGTGTAAATGTACACCCGAAAGGCGGGTGTTAACCCCCGCTTTCGACTCCAGCTTTTGTCAGCACCAGCTTCTGAGGCTGGATTTCACCGTGTGGACACCACTGGTGAATTGCACTCACTAATTCGGAGACTTTTCGTCGATGCGATGCCGTGTCGCGGTTATTTGGCGCAAACAGGATGCGATTCTCTGAGGTGAAAAGGATGGCGCTACTGATAGCTTGACTTAGGTACCACTGCACCATGCACCCACAACCCACCATCCACTGGCAGCTAGTGTGGTATGCTGAGTGGTATCGCAATTTCTTGACCCGGTTCCAGACTCGTGACCGGCACGGAACCTGATCCTTCGATGTCGGCTCTGCCCAACCAAGACAAACAAAATTGTCTAAGGGTTGTATTGTCCACCCACGAACAGGGAGCGCGAGCAGGGTTTAGACCGTCGTGAGACAGGTTGGTTTTACCCTACTGATGGAGAGAGAGCCCATCGGGCCAGCGCATTCCGACAGCAATACGGGGTAGTACGAGAGGAACTCCCGTTTCTAGTCCCTGGTAGCCAGGGCTTACGCTCCACGTGTGGAACGTGTGGATTTCCACACGTTAATTATTTTTTTGAATTTTGTTCCCCCACGTGTGGATCCACAGGTACCACATGTGGATTTTGATTTATTGGTCTACATGCAGGGGAGTCTAAGCCCACTAGTGGTCAAGGCCGCACAGCCAGGTGCCGCCAAGTCCAGTAGCTACCTAGCGACGCTATTCTTTTTTGCCGTCGCACAGGAAAGATTTTTTCCCCCTCGAACCTTAAGCGCCCACATGTGGACCACACGTATTTGCTCTGAGACCAAAAACGGAGCGTTAGCCCTGCTGGTAGCTACGGTCGCGCGTTCCTGGGTCGAACGGGATGAACCAGCAATGAACCAGCACCGGAACTGAACGTTCCAGCCAGACGAGTAGCGTAGTGGTATAGCGCGTCGGCTTCGTGGTTGTTTGAAATCGCTCCCTATGCAAGGCCGTCCTTGAGCCATCGCAGCTCGTTTGCAAAAAGGCTAGAGTCCTTGGGTGTATTGACAACGTCTGAAGCCGGGAAATAGCCGACTTGGATCGTAGATGTGTCGCACGTGATCACCAGCCTTCTGCACACGCATTTCGTCATTGCGATGCTGCGTCACGTCTGGTTCGCTGGTCATAGGCCCTAGTATAGGCAAACAGACTGCCTCCTTCCCAAACAGGTTGAGCGCTGGGCGTTAGCGATTACGAACAAAGATACAGAAAGAGAGAGAGATAGACGAGAGAGTTAGAGTGCAGGGACCATCTCTTTGGGGAGTTTCCGGTCTCCTCACTCCACTTCGTGCTGCTACGGCGGGCGTAAGTCGCTCCGGAGGCGCGCTGCAGGTTGCGGTTCCGCTACGGTGAGTGGCGGCGCCGGAGTTGGCGCTGCAGCGGGCGCTCTGGCCGGCGGGTGAGCGCGTCTCGCGGGGGATCGCCGCCTTGTAGCGCTGCGGGCCCTCTTCTTTCTCACGACTGCGCGGCCTACGGCGGCGGCTAACACCTTGAAGGGAAACTTCAGCAGATGCATTTGGAGTTGTATCGTGTCCGCTTTCTAAGCCTCCCCCGGCCGAAAAACGTAAGGGAAGCATCACGTGTTCACTTGTGCATGATCAGCGCGATGCTGAAAATGATGATCAGGAGAAGCAGAAGGGCGATGGTCAGCTTGAACCGGGTGTTTTTCGCGTGGTCCTCGGCCTTCTTCAGCTCCCCGACGCCTTTCCGCACGCTTTCCCGGGCGTGGCCCACGTTTTCGTCGATGCGGTCGAGCATCGTGCCTTGGTCGATGACCATCGAGTTCAGGTCCGTGAACATCTCCTGCACTTCCAGCAGGTTCTTCACGATGTCTTGCAGCTCGGCGTCCCGCTGCGACACCATTTCGTCGGTGAGCCGCATCATTTCCATCTGGTCGACGGTCAGGTTCTGCTGCCGCATGTTCTCCTCTTGAAGATGCTGCTGCTCCTCGCGCTCCCACCTGTAGTAGCAAGTAGTTCCATTAGTGCATTTGTGTGTGGGCCTTTGAAGCGTGGATGATGCCTCTCGCGCTGCTCCCCTTGAGGTTCCTGGCTCATGCCAAAGCGCCGCCGCCCGGGGTAATAGGTTGCGGCATCAGGCGTAGGCCAGGGCCAGGGAGGCTGTTCGGAGGGGTCACCACCCACAAGTAGTTCCATTAGTGTGTGGGCCCCCTTGAGGTTCCTGGCTCATGCCAAAGCGCCGCCGCTCGGGTTAAGGGGTTGCGGCATCAGGCGTGGGCCAGGGCCACGGAGGCTGTTCGGAGGGGTCACCACCCACCAAGTAGTTCTATTAGTGTGTGGCGATACCCACCTGGACAGGGTGTCTTGCGCCCCGCCAAGTAGTTCGAACGGATATGCAGCAACAATCTGCGACAATAGACTGCGCAACACGCACGTGGAGTAGTTAAAGTAGCAGTTTGAAA
Organism: Diplonema papillatum; assembly: GCA_030068145.1. NCBI lineage: Eukaryota > Euglenozoa > Diplonemea > Diplonemida > Diplonemidae > Diplonema > Diplonema papillatum. The sequence goes on from JAPJBO010000061.1 coordinate 55,583, forward strand.
ACTGCACACGTAGCAGCAGTGCACGTACTAGCAGTACAACATGTGGTATGCGTAGCACCACGTAGCAGTAGCAGCACGTACTAGCAGTACAACATGTGGTATGCGTAGCACCACGTAGCAGTAGCAGCACGTACTAGCAGTACATATGCGTACGTAGCATCTACATGGTGTACGTAGCAGCAGCACGTATGTGGTTGCATGCACACACTGGATAGGCAGCAACAAAGTGCGACGATGGGACTGCGCAGCACGCACGTGTTGCCCCGAGCTGCGGCAATATCCGAACCGGACCGGAACACAACAGAACTGCTCTTACTTGGCCCACTGTGGATTGGGTCATCAGACTTTCAAACTCGCAGCCCGAAAGGGTTTCGCTTCCCACAGAGCAGTTCAAGGACTTTCACTCCAATGAAAAACAAGAACGTTGAAGTATGGTGAAAGATACCCCTGACCTCCAGGCACAGGGCCGTATTTTCCTGCATAGGCATCGACGCCCCTTTTGCGGCTACATTAGATTTGCGTTGTTGGCCACATTCGTCGGTTGTCCGGGTGGACCTTTCATTTGACTCTTTTACGTTTCTCGTTTTTTGAAATGCTGAGTCGCAAGAGGCATACCGTTCAATTTCTTCCGATTGCTTGAACAGTGGTTTTCCCGAGCGCTCCTTCTCCGCCCGAAGGAAATTCCGTTGCACTGTTTGTGTTGGTGTGAATCGGGATCAGGTCGTCGGGAATGGAAGGGATTACAATGAGTCACAGAATCAGAATCAGAATCAGAATCAGAATCAGAATCAGAATCAGAATCAGAATCAGAATCAGAATCAGAATCAGGATCAGAATCAGAATCAGAATCAGAACCTCAGAGCACACTTCCTTTGTTGCAACTCGGGCTCTCATTGCGTTAGTTAGATGTCATTTGCACGCAAACGAGTACCCGCAATCCGTCTCTTCAAAAATTTCCTAACGCACGCTCGCTACTATAAAGAAGAAGAGAGAGAGAGAGAGACAAGTTAGAGTGCAGGGACCATCTCTCCGGGGAGTATCCGGTCGCCCCACTACTGTCCCGTACTACTACGGCGGGCGTAAGTCGTAGCGCCGTGGGCGCGGAGCGAGCCGCGGCCCAGTCAAAGATGATTGTTGGACCGATGGTGGCGCAGCCGGGGGCGTTCTGACTGACGGACGAGACCGCCTGGCAGGCGTGTGTCGACACGTTGTTCCGCGGGCTCTTCTCCTTGTGGCAATAGTCCGCCCTATGGCGGGGAGAAGAACGGATTTAGCATACTTTCTCGGAACTCCTTGGACAAGTCGCTGAGCTGCGTGGTTAGGGAGAGCTGCACGTTGGTGATGATCTTCTTGTGTTCGCCACCTTCGGCACCGCTGAGCAGTGACGGGAGCCGCCTTATGTTTTTGTCGGCCTTCTTGAACTGGACGGAGATCTGCGCGGAGAGAAGCTGGATGTCGGTGTTGTCGTTGTCTTTGAGCGTGAAAAGCGACTTCGGGAGAAGCTTCTTACGCTGCAGCTCGGCAAGCTCGAGAACTGTATTGGTGTGTCAGCATGCATGCGCGAATCGTGGTTTAACGTGGTAAGTCTGAAGAAATGTACAAAACCGTACACCGCGAGAGTAGAAAGTAGAAAAAGGAAACTAGAGTTTCCGTTGACCGCACTACCCTGAGCCCAAATCCTGGACGTGGTTGTGGCAAATTTGCAAATGATCATGATCAGAAGGTCCTACTTGGGCGGTTCAGTTTCCTCACACACTGCATGTGGCTAAAACAAAAAGAAGAAGATGAAAGAATGAGCGAACTGGACGCCGTGAGAGACTTCTGCAATACTAGTTGCATGCGAAGGCGGACCCACTATCAGCACGGGACCTGAGTGTCTTCGGTCAGGAAGCGGGTTTCCAGACGGCTGCTCGTTGGACGGCACAACCACGGCCACGCATGCTACGAGAGACAGGCACATCGGTCTCGGGGTCTGAGCAATCTGATAAACCCCCTACATCCTTCAGCCTCCACGTCGCTACACAAAGGGTGAGCAGAAGCCAGTACGACGATGACAAGGATCTTGCTGTCTTGCGTGCGGTGGATACTCCGTTCCTTTTCCGAGTTTGTGATTCTGAACGACCACTAAACACGCTATGTCTACGTCTTCGTTGAAGATTCGCTCGCTTGAGATTCCGGGTTTTTGAAGTCTCTCGGTGACCTTTGCGAGATGGAATACGCTGCCAACCGTTTCTTTTTTAATAATGACAAACGCGTTTTGTTACCATAACAAGCATTTATTCGGCAAGATGATTTCCGTTTATTTTGTCGAGGTGTCGGCTTTAGCCCCGAGGGAGGCCCGAGGGGGGGTTTGCAACTCCGAGCCACGAGCGGCAAAAAGAATAGGCGTGTGTTTGTTTGTACGTGCCGGGGGAGGATTAGCCTGTTAGTGAGTGATAGTGAGTGAATATGATCGGTAGGCTAATCTTCTCCCAAACGCGCTGCCAGCGTTCTCTTTCGTGTTTACAATGCATTGTTACTACGAAAAAAATGAAGCTCCCAGGTGTGTCGTTCTTTGTTTCTTCTCTTGGCGAGTTCGGCGCAGTTCCTGGAGTTAGTAGTATCCCGTCGTAGGGACGAGAACGGGGAGGGTATTACAGACAGAGTGCGTGTCTTTTTGGAATACTACGAGGTTTTATGGACTTTTTTTTTTGGGCAAATTATCTTATAGCCACCCGGTATTTTCAATATTTGAGCCAATTCACCTACCCCCTGATCGAGCGTAATCGAGTGTAATCGAGTGTAATCGAGCGTAATAGAGTGTAGTAGAGTGTAGTAGAGCGTTGTAGAGTGTGATCGAGATTGACACTAGTATTTTGGGTTCGACCACTGGTGGACCCCTGACTGGCCCATGGGCGACCATGTTGACCACTGTCTGGCCCAAGACGTGCCAAGCATAAGCATACGAGGGACGGAAACCGCAGGCAAGTGGGCGATGTGCATATGAGACCGGAAGCTCTCGAGATGAAGATGTTCTAAATCATGGCAGCAAGCACGGGGACTGCAGGCGGGTTGGTGGCGAAAAGGGACAGAAAGATCTTCGAGCGACTGTGAGCAGCCTAGCAAGACGGGATGATGAATGATGAAGAAGCGCTAAGTGATCGCAAAGGTCCTTGTCTGGCGACCGACCTTCCTTGAAAGGAAGGTCGGTAGCCAGACATTTTTGTCAGCAAGGTGCAGGCGATGCACGGGCTCCATGATGACCTCGTCAACGGCCCCACAGGCGTACACTCACTAGCCGTCGTGAAGAGGCCTCTGTCTGTAACCATCTTTTTCATCCTTGGGAGCAGTGCATCGCCAGGGAGATCGAACCCCAAGGCAAGGAGCGACTCTTGCAGCTTCTGAAAGTAATCCAGCACGTACTGGAGATACTTGGTTGTCGTTGCTGGATCCTTCTGCCACACAAGTGCTGCAAACACAAGCCGCATCCTCCATCTCTGCTCCATCGTGTCCAGGTACGAGAACGTCAGGCAGAGGATATCTTTGCTCCCCGGAAGCTCTCCTGCATCCCCGGCAATGACGAAGTCACCACCCCCAAGCCGGAGCAGAAACTCCATGTCACCGAGGACAAGGTGCCTACCGAGCGCTCGGCGAACACCCTATCGCCTGGAACTGGCCCGCACGGAATGCCTAAAGGCTCAAGTACTAACTGCGCTAAATTTAATATATGCGAGCTATTGTGGTACTCATTTGCATGCAAATGACTCCCCACTGACGCAACAAGAAGACGCCGATGCTCTATCGAATCACGCGATGGATGAGGTTCAGAGACGAGCGACAGCCGAGTATCGGGACTCGGCGACCGCGAAATCGTACGCGATGAAGAGCGCGATGCGACGGCTGACGAGTATCGTGCAGACGCCGATTCACCCGGCGCTTGAGATGCAAGTCAACGTCCTGACGTCTCTCGGAGGCGGGAACATGGCCGGACTCAACAAGAGACCACAAATAGCAAACCAGCAGGCGTTTGAAGCTGTGATGCGCGCCTACGAAGCCGCCGCACGAGAGCAGACGGCGAAGTAGGCCGGCGACAAGGTGCGAGCCGTACCGCAGGCTGGGCTCCGCAAAGCTGCAACACTGAATGGCAGTTTTCGACCGCAGACGCATTACCCGTCGGGATGGGAGCGCAAGCAGGCTCGATGGAATCACGAAGTCAAGCAGGAGAGACGAACTGCGCAGACTGAGCGCAAGACGTGCACCAAGGGCAGACCAGGACGTTGGGACCGTGCGAAGTCGAAGAAGGAGTCCAAAAGCGAAGCAACAACACCAACGCGGAAACGCAACTCGAAGGCAGCCAAGCGGGCCTCCAGTGAAGTAACGAAGCTCATCCGAGTGTCCGATGAAACCCCTTGTCAATACCACCCAACGACTGCGACGCGCGTGCGAAATGTCGGACGCTAGCGTCTGTCAAGAGCATGCGTGACTCAGCCGTGTTTTAAAGGTGAGATGAGAGGCACCGGCTCACTCTGTCAAAGGACTATACTAACGCAACAAGAAGACGAGCTAATGCGAGATAGTGGTACCCGAGCCCGTACGCACTCGACAACCTGCTTCCGTGAGTCAGCCCGAGCTTCCTGGTCTCCAGCTACACTGCCTGTCGCGGTCATTTTTTCAGACTAATATTCTTGTTTTTATTCCAATTTCAATATCCTGTCATCAGCACCTTTTTAGCCCCGGAAGAAGGTGCGTTAGTGGGCCCGTTGAACCGGCCTATCAAGATTGGCTGAGTGTCACGCCTTTAATCAATTACTGCAGTACCCCCCCAATTCACCCAAATGTTGATCGAGTGTAATCGAGCGTAATCGAGCGTAATCGAGTGTAATCGACGCGTAATCGAGCTAAAGTCACTTTCAGGGGGGCTAGGTGAATTGGCTCAATATTCCCTTATAGCCACGAAAAAAGAATTTTATTCCCTTATAGCCACGAACTGACTACAACCGTTTTTTTTTTCCCTTATAGCCACCACGAAAGAATTTTATTCCCTTATAGCCACGAAAAAAGAATTTTATTCCCTTATAGCCACGAAAAAAGAATTTTATTCCCGCCACGAAAAAAGAATTTTATTCCCTTATAGCCACGAAAAAAGAATTTTATTCCCTTATAGCCACGAAAAAAGAATTTTATTCCCGCCACGAAAAAAGAATTTTATTCCCTTATAGCCACGAAAAAAGAATTTTATTGGGAAAAATAAATTCCCTCTGGTGGAAATGGCTTGCGGAGCGTGACGATAAATTTCGTTTATTTTTTGACAGGATTCCGTTGTGTTTACACAGGCCGGACAAATAAACGAATTTATTTTTTCCGATCTCGGAATTTATTTTGCGCCGCCAGCTATTTTCAGTCGAAACAAATAAATGAAATTTATTGTCCCTAGGGAAATAAATTCGTTTATTTTTCCGACTGAAAATAGCTGGCGGCGAAATAAATTCGTTTATTTTTCCGACTGAAAATAGCTGGCGGCGCAAAATAAGGTCGTAGGCAGAAATCTGTAGGGGAGACCCCTCGTCCGCTCGTGGCTCGGGGTTGCAAACCCCCCCTCGGGCCTCCCTCGGGACTAAAACCGACACCTCGACAAAATAAACGGAAATTATCTTGCCGAATAAATGCTTATTATTCCCTTATAGCCACGGAAAAAGAATTTTATTCCTGGAGAGCCACCTTCTCCTGTTCGTGTTCATAGGGTGCCCACCCCTCGCAAGATCAGTCTAAAACTATGGTCCTACCTCCACGAGAGTTCTGAGGAGGATACCCCTGTCGTCCCCATACATCGTGAGGCTTGCTGCCTGATTTCCGATCATAAAATTGGTCCTTTGCATTCTATCCGAGGGAGAGGGAGGGGATGCAAAATGCAGTTCAGACTGAAATAGAAGGAACACACACTTATCCGTTTCTTGACCTACGATGCCGTGTTATGAAAACTGTTGAGGGGCCCCTTCACAGGGGAAAACTCCCCTTGAAACCACGACTCAGAGGACCCTTGCCGTTGATACCTTAAAGCCAGGACTTAGTGTCTGGTGCAACCAGGACGGGCTGTCCAGGCTGGTCAGGGAATAAAATTCTTTTCCCGTGGCTATAAGGGAATAAAATTCTTTTTTCGTGGCTGTAAGGGAATAAAATTCTTTTTTCGTGGCTATAAGGGAATAAAATTCTTTTTTCGTGGCTATAAGGGAATAAAATTCTTTTTCCGTGGCTATGAGGGAATTTAAAAACATGTGGTGGCTGTAAGGGAATAAAAAACATTGACGTGGCTATAAGGGAATAAAATTCTTTTTTCGTGGCTATAAGGGAATAAAAAAAAATCGTGGTGGCTATAAGGGAATAAACCCTTTTTTTTTACATAAGCGCCAGCTTGAAAGGAAATGCTCGACGATGCTGCCCGACAAAGAACAGAAGGGATCCCAAGTGCTGTAACTACCGAACCACGTGTTGAACGGACGTGAGGTCATGCGGGTCTACCCCTACACGACAAATCACACAAACACAACAGGTCAAAAAATCCTGAGTGAGAAAACAACTTCCGCGGACGGTGGTGTAAGCGAAGAACAAATCAGATTGTGTTTGTATTGTATTTGCCCCTTACCTCTATATTTCCCCCATTCCATTCGGAGTCGAAGCAGCTACGTCGAGTATTCTTGCAGGGTCTTCGCCGGTTAATTGTTACTACGAAAAAAAGCGCATACGGGAGGTGCGGATGCTGTTTTCGTTTTCCCGGATCTCGTCGAGGGCGTCGACCCACTCGGGCATGACATACTCACGGCCCATGCCCGCCTGGCCCTCCTCCATCGTCATGAGGGGGTTCTTGTCTTCGTAGTTCCGGGACGGCGCCCGCCGGATGCCGGTTTGCCGCACGCGCCGCCGCTTCGCGAAGAAGTCGTCTGTGCGGCTTCTGCACATGGGAGCCGCCATCTTTCCGTGTTGTGTTTCCGACGATCCCGGGGGACGTGCAGATTCGGTGTCTTTCGACCTTGCGTTTGTTTCGTGAGTTTCAGCTTGGCAGGTACATGCCATGTGGTCAGTGGACGGTGGACGGGGGCTGGGATAGAAAGCTTTACTGTATCGGGAATGCATGCTTGAGCTAGGATGCCCGCTGCATTCCTCTCTTCCCCTTCGACCTTGCGTCTTGCGTCTTGCTGTCACCAGAGATTCATTCTCTCACCCGGACGATGGCCTGTGCCGACCTGTGCAGATCTTCCAACAAATCAGCACCCACAGACAAGCAATTAATCCTCCAGAGAGATCAGACCGTTGCTCCGCGTTCTTGTCATCACGCGTGTCGGCACCTCATCTTCCCGACCAAAAGAATCCAGAGAACGGGCCACTCATGTACAGCGGGACTACAACTATGCTGAGGCAGTACTATCTGCCTTGCATTCACGTCTGATGCTAGCGTCAAGAGTCTTCTTGAGAACAAGCAAACACGCTTGGAATGATTTTGCGCCCAACACAGCTCTGGTCCCATCGGCACTGTGATTTGGTCAAGCATCATCAGCACGGAATCAGAGTGTCTGCAGACAGAACAGCCGTGTGGGTCTGGTCTGTCACGCGGCTGTTCGTAGCTCCCCCACCCATGCTACGAGAGCACAGAAGGCCCCTACAGCCGTGTCTGAGCACACAGAAAAACCGTCCGAGTCGCGTCTCAAACGCCGGTCTCGCCATTCTCGCACGCGCGTCTCACCTTCGCGGCAAGTTGACCCTGACATCCTATCAGGCCTTCCAACATGCGCATGGGTCTGCCCCTACAGGGGGGACTTGGTCTCCCCCATACTTCCTTGTACGGCTCGGCGTGCTCCTATCCTCTTCGCTTGCTCCCAGTAAGAAATTGGGACCATATGGTTTCGGGGGTGGAAGGTAGGTGCACGGCGGAGTCCAGCCTCAGAAGCTGGAGGTAAACTCATGGTACTCCCTATGGTTTCGGGGGTGGGAGGTAGGTGCACAGTGGAGTCCAGCCTCAGAAGCTGGAGGTAAACTCATGGTACTAAGGGGGTCCATCCCCTGTCCCCATCGCAGTGTCTTATAACACACTGGATTTGCGGGTGTGGCACACCCGCAAAATCGACCGCACAGTTTCACTCCCCCAACCGATGCTGGAGTGCGGTGTGCCCTGGGGCGGTATTACGGCGAATTACGGTGGTTGTTATCCGTCTAACAACAAAGGCGGGTACATCGCCGGATATGGCTCCAACATGAAATCTTGCAGCTGACGCACACATGATCACGCGCGTCAGCTTCCTTCATTTCTGACCTTGTCTTGTGTGTGGCGTCGGCCCTTGGGGTGACGCAAAGTGGCTTTCGGAGCGTTTTCCAACCAACGCTCCAGGCACAGAAACCCTTGCGCCCGCGGAACTAGTTGGCAAGGAAAGGAAGCAACAGGTCAACAACAGTTCTTTGTCTTTTTTGGCTTTTTTTTTTTTTTTTGGGGGGGGGGGGGGGGTTTCGCCCAGGGTTAAGTTAGGATCTGTTCTTAGCCCTGAGATCCGCCACTCATCAACGCTGCTGGATAGTGCGTTGCTCAGGGTAGTCGAAGACCTGACAATCACACTAATGCACAACACTGCTGTTAGTGCGCGGTGGCAGTGCCGTGTATCGAAACAAGCCGGTTCCGGTCTGTGGGGTGAACCCCCAACTTTCTCTGCTGTATCTAAAACCGGTCGTACTCCACTATCGATTTTGGGAACCGGGAATCCTATCCGGGTCCTAACTTAATCCCTGGTTCGCCTCTATGGTTGGCGCGGCGTATAACAAACTCTAACATCTACAGGCACGAAACGGTGTGCGCATTGCAACAAACGGTGGCCGTTTGCTCGAGGGGCAGGTTAGGCAGGGATGCCCTGGTCTTTGGTCGTTTCTTTAAAAGGTCTTTCGGCGTTCTTCCCCCCTTCGAGCGAGTGTCACACACCCGGAGGTTAATTCCCTCAGTCTCTCTACCGGCACGGGTTGCCTGTATCCGCTTTCTTTTCAGGGCGAGCCCTTCTTTTTCCTTGTTCCTGACGATGAGACAGACGAAGGACGTTCCGGTACAGGAGACAGCGCCGGTCTGAGGGTCAGCGACGATTCTCACTGGAGTTGGTTTCCTACTTTCCATTGCTTTCTAGAGTTAAAGTTCGCTTGAAGTTCCGGGGGTTTAGGGTCTCCGTGGGACCGTTGATGAATGGATTCTCTTAGAGCAAGAAAGGGCTATGTGGTTGCGGGGTGTATACTTGGTGCACGCTTTCGTTATGGGTTATGGTCAGCCATGTCCGGGACTGTTTGTGACCGACACCAAGTAAATTCCTTCCCATCGTCAGGATGAGGACAGTTGGGTTAGGTGAAACAAAAGGGCCGCGGCCAACGACCAGAATCCGCTTCAACGAGGACTTCTAAACTGGTCCGAAGAACGACCCCCTGTTTAGCCCTTTTCGGAGCGAAAGGTTACCGAAGGTGCAAGAAAGGCTTCTGGGGAAACGCTGGGTCGAAAAGCAAGAGTTGAGTTGACTCCAAAACAGAGCCGGAGGCTCTGTTTTGTGACAAAGGTTTTTGACACATCCATTCATATCAGCAAACATTGATTCGTTTTGTCGTGTTTTCGACCCGGAGGCGCAGCTTGCGAACTCCTTGTCGTACAAAATGCGGCGTTTCTTTATTATTTTCACTCTGTTTTCTTCGGGGTTTCCAAGTCTCCGGGTGACCTGGTGTGCGAGTTGGGGCTTAGCGCTAAGCGCGAGTCCAGTTTGTTTGTGCGCACGTGTTGAGTTCCTGTTTGATAGGGATTACACGATATCGCCGCCAACCGCCTCTTTTTAATGATGACAAACGCGTTTTGTGCGTACGTGTGTAAACCCTGTTTTGAGTGATTTAACACAGCACGCTGCCATCCGACACTTTTTGATACAAACAAGCAAGCTTGTTACCATAAAAAAGCCAGGTTGCTGCTGGCGGTCGGTTTCTGTTTCAGAAGGCGATGGTGTCGACGACCAGGTTCCGCGTCTCCTCGCCCGAGACAACACGGAGCTGGACCGCTGTTTCCAGCAGCGTGTCGTATTGGACGGCCTCTTCTGACGGAGGCAGCGCGGACAGCGACGCTGCGGTCAGCCCGGTGTGCAGGAGCAGCTGGACGAAGGACGGCGACGGTTCGTGTAGTGGACTACCGTGGCTGCAACGGGTTCAATTCCAGAGAGGGAGTCCATAAAGGTACAATCACGTCGCTGTTTCCGGTTTGTCAGAAGGCGATGGTGTGTTCCGCGTCTCCTCGCCCGGGACACGGAGCTGGACCGCTGTTTCCAGCAGCGTGTCGTATTGGACGGCCTCTTCTGACGGAGGCAGCGCGGACAGCGACGCTGCGGTCAACCCGGTGTGCAGGAGCAGCTGGACGAGGGACGGCGACCGTTCGAAGAAGGCGGCGCTGCCGATCGGGGCCTCCGGGCTGATCGTGACGCGCGCCGCGCCGTCGGCCGCGCCGCGCGGCGGCCGGGCGACTAGCCAGTGGTTGCCTGGAGAAAGTGATAGCACACGACTTCAAGTCGGTACAATCCCGCAAGAGCCTCTGCCCCATTAGCTTTTAACGGTCGTGTAGTGGACTACCGTGGCTGCAACGGGTTCGATTCCAGAGAGGGAGTACATAAGGTACAATCACGTCGCTGTTTCCGGTTTGTCAGAAGGCGATGGTGTCGACGACCAGGTTCCGCGTCTCCTCGCCCGGGACACGGAGCTGGACCGCTGTTTCCAGCAGCGTGTCGTATTGGACGGCCTCTTCTGACGGAGGCAGCGCGGACAGCGACGCTGCGGTCAACCCGGTGTGCAGGAGCAGCTGGACGAGGGACGGCGACGGCTCGAAGAAGGCGGCGCTGCCGATCGGGGCCTCCGAGCTGATCGTGACGCGCGCCGCGCCGTCGGCCGCGCCGCGGGGCAGCCGGGCGACCAGCCAGTGGTTGCCCTCTTCGAGGTCGTTCCAGGGCTCGGAGCTGAGCGACCACAGCGGCGGCTGCGAGCTCCTCGACTTTTTACGGAGGACGCACACCGGCACGCGGGCCCACGTGTCGGTGTTCGGGTCGGTCAGGACCTGGGCGGTTGTGTGCACGGTGGAACGGGTTTCCATATCGAGTTGGACGATGCAGGTGGGGACGCCGCTGTTCACCCGCATGAGGGACGTCAGCGTGCGGAAATTGCGGGTGTGGAGGATGCTCAGCGTCGAGAACCACGCCACCACTTCGTCCCACTCCAACCACAGGCACCCGTCGTCCGAAAAGTCCATGGACAGCGCGGCCGCCACGTCCGGGCACTGGCCCCACTGCGTGCTGGCGTGGCACCACCGGCCCTTCCACGCGCGCGGGTCCATCCACGGGTTGCGGATCTGCACCATCTTCCGGACCCCGGCGGCGGAGGCGACCTCCTCGACCCGGACGACCGCGTAGCCGCAGCTCCGCAGCAGCCCGTTCTCCGCGAGAACCTTCGAGAAAGAGTCCTCCTGCGGGCCGCCGCCCCCGTGGGCCGGTGAGAACGCGCGGGAGACCACCCGCTTCGGGCCGGAGCGCGGCGTGACGACGAAGCACGCGGCACCGCCGCGGAGCCCGCCGCGGGCGGCGGCGAACAGGTCGCCGCCGGACGGCAGCTTCCGCTCGGCGCCGAGCGCGTGCACGTCGTGCGGCAGCCCCGCGAGGCAGTCGACGGCGGCGGCCGCGCCGGCGCGGCGAGCCGCCGCGTAGCTGCCCTTGCACTTCGCGAGCGCTTTGCACGCCAGCGGCACCCACAGCTCGCCGCACTCGGTCAGGTGGTGCGCGAACGCCGGGCGGTACCCTTCGAACGGCAGGTACTCGTCGACACGCACGACCCGCTGAACCCCGCCGGAGTACAGCACAGTGGTATGCCACCCGGAACCCCCCCCAAACGGAGGCTCTCCCGCGGAGTCGTGGCGATGCACGGTGATGTCCGACCGTGCGTCGACAGACCACTGGTGGTGGCGGCCGCAGTCCCCGGACTCGAACACCCGCGCGATCAGCGCCGGGAACTCGGCGAGGATCGCGAGGGCTGATGCGATTCCGGCGTCGGCGACGGAGCCGAGGGCGATGGTGTTCGGCTGCACCGGCGCCGCCAGCAGCCCGCAGCTGCCGCCGCCGCCGCCGCCGCCGCGCAGCACGTCGGCCAGCCGGAACCACGGGCGCCGCGCGGTGCTGCCCTGCTCCGGCTTGCACAGCGACGCCTGCGCCGGCGGGAACTCCACGTCGCACTCCCCCGGGCCGGGGCCCCCCGTCGACCGGCCGGCCCTGTCCTGGACTTCCCGGCTCGTTTGGTTCTCGAGCAGCCCACACACCCCTCCTCCTGGGTTACCGGTTATGGTGGACTGCTCTGGTTTTGATGTTTGATTCCCGCAGTATAAGCGGCTCGTTTGGCTCTCGAGTAGCCCTCCTCCCGGTTTACCAGCTACGTTGCACTGCTCTAGGGGAGCCCCGGCGGTCGGGATGCGGTCCCGCGCCGCCCTGTGGAACGCGTTGTCGGGGCGCGAGAACTCGACGGTGACGGTGTACCCGTCGACGGGGCCGGACACGAAGTCCTTCGTCTCGCCCGGACCGATGGTCAGCGACAGCCTCCCGGCCCTCGCGGCCGCCCGCCCCGGCTGGCTCCCGTCGTGCGGCACGGGCAGGATGCCCGGGGCATCCTTGAAGTCGAAGGTCAGCGAGTACTGCCGGTTCGGTGACGCGTTGTAGAACCCAAGCACCCCGTCCAGCTCGTAGCGATACAAGTTGCTCGATTCGAGCACCGCCGTGAAGCACGCCAGGTCGCCGGGAAACGACGGGCGGTTCGGCAGCTTCGGAGGAGGAACCCCTGCACGCGTTATCTCTGATGCCTGGAGGGATGGGTATGTTCCGCGCGGGGCCCAGCGTTCGGCGGCGAGAGCCGGCTGGACGTTGGTGGGGAAGCTGGCCACCGGCGTCGGCGGCGTCGTCAAGACGCCAGCGGGTGCCGCCTCCGCCGTGGTAGACGCGCACCACCGGCCTGCCGCGGTGGGGCGGGCGGTGCCCGTGCCGTTGTCGTTGTCGTCGTCGTCGTCGTCGTCGTCGTCGTCGGCGCCGACGGTGATCTCGGCCGCGCCGAACATGCGCTGCAGCAGGTCGCACACTTTCGCCATCGCCGCGGCGCCGTCCGCCCCTGACGCGGGCGGCGCGGGGTGGATGGTCGCAGCCGGCTGCTTCGTCGTAGACTCTCCTGGGGCACACATCTTCTCGCGGTCGTTCTGCGCGTACAACCCAGCCGTCGCTTCTGACGCGGGCGGCGCGGGATGGCTGGTCGCAGACGACCACCCAGCCGACTGCTTCATCATAGACTCGCCCACGGCACACACCTTCTCGCGGTCGTTCTGCGCATAGATCGATGATCCAGCATCGCCGGGTCCAGCCATCGCTGCGGCGGTCTCCGCTTCTGACGCAGGCGGCGCGGGATGGCTGGTCGCAGGCGACCAGCCAGCCGACTGCGTCACTGTAGACTCGCCTGTGGCACACATCTTCTCGCGGTCGGTCTGCGCATACGATCCAGCCAGCGCTGCGGCGGCTTCTGACGCGGGCGGCGCGGGATGGCTGGTCGCAGACGACCACCCAGCCGACTGCTTCATTGTAGACCCGCCTGTGGCGCGCAGCTGCTTCGTGCGCAGCGGGGGCGGAGAGGCGCAGCAATCGGGCGCGCTTTCCTCTCCGGAGCCCGACGCGCCCTCCTCTCCGCGCGGCGGCAGAGAGAGGGAGGAGACGGTGCCGCAGCCCCGTGCTTCCCCGCCGGACCACGGCTCGTCTGCGGCGGTGCACTCCTCTCTGTGCTCTGCCGTAGGGGGTGAATGGACGGGGCCGCCGCCAGTTGTGTGCCCCTCCCCTTCCTCCCCGCCGGTGCTCGTTCGCAGCCCGGCGGTACGCGTGTTTGGGGGATGATATGGCTCGTCTGCGGCGATGCACTCCTCTCCGTGTTCTGCCGGAGGGAGTGAATGGACGGGACATCCGTCGATTGCGTGGCCCTCCCCTTCCTCGCCACCGGTGCTCGTTTGCAGCCCGGCGGCACGCGGGTTCCCGTGCGGTGGCCCGGAGGGGGGGATATACGGCTCGTCGTCGTCATCGCCGGAGTAGTACTCCCCGTCGGCGACGCACTGCGCGTACAGTTCGTTGAACCGCCGGTCGCTTTCGGTCTCGCTGCACTCGGACGGGGCGGCGGGGAGTTCCCCTTCGTCCGAAGACGCAGCGGCGGGGGAAGGGCTCCGCTTCTTCGCCGGATGCTGCCGCGGCTGCGGGTCGAAAGGCGGAACCTCGTACGTTTCGTTGAACCGCCTGTCGCTTTCGGTCTCGCTGCACTCGGACGCGGCGGGGAGGCGTTGTACTTCGTCCGAAGACGCAGCGGCGGGGGAAGAGCTCCGCTTCTTCGCCGGACGCTGCTGCGGCTGAACCTCGACGCCCTGTGCGTACGTTTCGTTGAACCGCCTGTCGCTTTCGGTCTCACTGCACTCGGACGGGGCGGCGGGGAGGCGTTCTCCTCCGTCCGAAGATGCGGGGGACGGGCTCCGCTTCTTCTCCGGACGCTGCTGCGGCTGCGGGTCGAAGGGCGAGGTTCCACCCATGTCGAGGAAGCGGGAGGGCGATGCGTCGGGCGGTGTTCGCGGCTTTTTGGCGCCGGCGAGCACCGTCCGGCACGGCGAGACCGGCGCCGGCTCCCGCCCGCGCAGCCCGGCGGGCGACGGCGGCGGCAGCAGCGTCGCGGCGCGCAGGCGCGCGTTGTGCAGCTCCAGCTGCGTGATCCGGTGCAGCAGCGCCGCCGCGTCCCGTTCGGCGCTGCTTTGGCTGTCGCCGGCGTCGCTCGCGTCGCGTGTGTCGGGATCGTGAGGGCACCGGGCAGCTGCATTCGCATCGACGTCCCGTACGTCGGGATTGCGAGTGCACCAGGCAGCTGCATTCGCATCGACATCGCAGGTGTCTCGTGTGTCTGGCTTGCGAATGCACCAGGCAGCTGCATTCGCATCGACATCGCAGGTGTCCCTTGTGCCAGGATCACGGACGGCGCTACTCCGGCTGTCCTCTACCGCTGGACAGTGATTGTCTACAGATTCCTGGCTGCTCCCGTGCAATGTGGGCGCTTCTCCCTCAGCTTGGCTGTCGTGACGCGTCAAAGCTTCGACGAGCGGATTCCTACGAACCTGATGAAGCTCGGAGGACGAACTGCTCGAGCGGAGAGACGAGAGAGGGTGCTCCGTTTTATCCGCTGCGAAGTCCCCGGCCCTCGCGTCCCCTCTTTCCACACCGCTCGTTCCGAAGGGTTTTGCCGCATCCGGATGGACAGAACGGAGTTCGCCTTGGTGGGAACTCTTGCGAGGAGCGTGGGGGCCGCGGGGGTGGAAGTCGAAGTGTTCAACTCCGCGTTGCGGCCAAGCCGACGACCCTGCAGAGAAAGATGCGGACTCAGGCTGAGGATGCCGAAGGCTATAAGTGTCCCCATTCTCGGCTCTTGAGGTGTTCCCTGTATGCTCGCTGCACATGCCTTCCGTTTCCCGATCGAGAGATCTCGCCTGTCGGAAAAGGCGCAGCAGGCACGAAGGGTCCAGCACGGGCGGGTTTGCCCTGCTGTCCGGCCGATGATCAGAAAGGACCCCGGCACCCGCTTCGCAAGAGGCAAACGGCCGCAGAGACGGCACCCCAAGACCGGTCACCCTCCTCGGCGCGAGCGTGGGTTCGTGCACCGCGGGGAGGTCGGCCGAGGGTCCTTTTGGGGGCTGGCGCCGGGCCGCCACGTTCGTGATGTCGGCGATGCCTCGCCTCCCGCGCTCCGGCCCGCGGGCGGGCAGCCTGAGGGAGGGCGGCAGAGCGGGGGGGGCCAGCGCGGACGTCCCCTTTGCCGGCGCGGCGCTCTTCGGCTGCGGGAGCATCCGAGAAGACGTTGCCGAGTACGGCATTGTCGTCTCGAACCCACCTTTCAACACCAAGTGCCCCCCCCCCGATCCCGCCCTGCTGTGAAGTTGGGCTTGCTCTATTTTCAGTATCACGTCCAGGTCCTTATAAAAGGACCAATTTATGACTAAGTCACCTGCCCCACGACAGTGACGAAGAAGCCCTCTGTGGCAAAAAAGAGGAGCATGAGGTTTTGCAAACGAGGTCGAACCGCTGAAAGGGGTCGCCTTTGCAAATTCTGGAAGGGCGACAAAAGCCTGACCCAGCAAAAACAAAACGAATGACGTCGGCTGCGTACTTGTCAGCAGTCAGTACTAGGTCAGCAAATGCAAGCGAAAACTCGGAAAATCATGGTTCGGGCTGCTGGTTCGATACGCAGACTGCTCAATTCCTCGATCGGGTTTGATATCAAGTGCCAGAGGCAAGATGCTGTGGGCCGAACAGGTGAGGGGTTGACTCAAGCACGCCCATGCCAGCAACAGGAACACCATGTCAGAAAAGACCAAAATGCGTGATCATGAAAAGTCTTTCATCGAGATTCCTAATGTCGTTGAATCATCATGCAAAAGACGTCACGGTTCAAGAGCTGTAGGAGGCTATACAAGATGAAGAGTGACAAGCGATTAGGCGGAGATGGGCGGCCTACGACGACGCGACGGGCAGACGGAAAGGAAGCAGAAAGAAAGCTGTTGAGGGGACCCATGGTACGTGCCAGAGGGGATCCCGAGGCACGAGACGAAAGGCGGGAGGGTGTGTCCTCAGCACCAGAAAGCGAAGTGCGACGGGTGCAAGCGCCGGGCCAAGACGGTTGCGTGGTGTTGTGAGACCCACCACAAGGAGGGCGACGGCCTCGCGGCGAAGATGTGCGCGGAGCACAGAATGACACGATGCGCCACGTGCGGGACGACGACCGAATGCTACCACCGATGCCTCGACCACAAAATGCCCACGTGCTAGCCGTGCAGGAGGCACGCGGACTTGCGGAGCCGGAGGCCCGGACAGTGCTGTCGAAAGGGCACCATCGAGCGGCGGTAGCGAGAGGGGTCGGGTAGACGGAGAAGCGGAAGGCGGAGCTGATAACCCCCGCGGCAGCAGCGCCTCCACGGAAGCAAACGAAGCGCGCCAACGTGGGATCGGTGCTTCCGAAAGCAGCTGAGGACGAAGAGCGACCCCCAATCTCGAGAGCGAAGACGAAGAAGCGACGATCAACCTCGGCAACACCACAGAAGACGACACGGTCATCGCCCAAGCGCCGCCGTGAGGAAGCAACTATCGACGCGCAACCGATGCACCTGGATGAGCAATCGAAGGAGAAGCGATGCCCCAAACGCGCGCCTGATCAAGACGAGCTTAGAGGCGAAAGCATGACACATCACGTGCGAAGAGATAACCGCGACGCCGGCGAAGCAGATTATCGCCACAGATTATTTGCATGCTAACCCAAGCTACCCTACATGGGCCGAGAGGCCAGCAACACCATGTCAGATAAGACCAAAATGCGTGATCATGAAAGTATTTCATCGAGATTCCTAATGTCTTTGAATCATCATGCAAAAGATGGCCCGGATCGAGAGACATTGGAGGCTGAAACGGGATGAAAGATGGCTCCCACCAAGGCCAGCAACGAGACATTGTGTCAGATAAGACCAAAATGCGTGATCATGAAAGTATTTCATCGAGATTCCTAATGTCTTTGAATCATCATGCAAAAGATGGCCCGGATCGAGAGACATTGGAGGCTGAACGGGATGAAAGATGGCTCCCACCAAGGTCAGCAACGAGACATTGTGTCAGTAAAGACCAAAATGTGTGATCATGAAAGTCGTTCATCGAGATTCCTAATGTCTTTGAATCATCATGTAGAAGACGTCTCGGTTCAAGAGCTGTTGGAGTCAAACAGGATTCACATGGGTCGAGAGGCCAGCAACAGTAGCACCATGTCAGGAAAGACCAAAATGTGTGATCATGAAAGTCTTTCATCGAGATTCCTAATGTCTTTGAATCATCATGCTGGCCCAGACCAGAGAAGACTGGCCCGGGTATGTAAGGCCAGTAACAGTAACTCCTTGTGTCAGAAAAGACCAAAATGTGTGATCATGAAAGTCGTTCATCGAGATTCCTAGTGTCTTTGAATCATCACTAAGGCCGTCTCAGTTAAAGAGCTGTTGGAGGCCAAACAGGATAAAGAATGGCCCCACGGGAGTCGAGAGGCGGTATGCGAGGCCAGCAACAGTAACACCATGTCAGAAAAGACCAAAATGTGTGATCATAAAAATCTTTCATCGAGATTCCTAGTGTCTTTGAATCATCATGCAAAAGATGGCCCGGATCAAGAAATCCCGAAGGAAAAGGATGCCCCTAATAGCACACGGGTGAACGCCGAGACGATATGCGAGGGCCAGCAACAGTACCACCATGTCGGAAAAGACCAAAAATGCGTGATCATAAAGTCTTTCATCGAGATTCCGAATGTATGCAACCGATGGCACCAAAGCAGCTGTTGGAGGCCCGAACAGCCGAAGGGGAAAGTGAAGCCGGCAAACATCGTATCAGAAACGACCAAAATGTGTGATCATGAAAGTTTTTCATCGAGATTCCTAATGTCTTTGAATCATCATGCAGAAGATGGCTCGGATCGAGAGATGCTGGGGGCGGAACAAGAAGATTGGCCAAGCACGCGCACAGAGAGAGGCGGTATGCGAGGCCACCAGCATGAATACCATGCCAGAAAAGACCAAAGATGTGATCACAAAAGCGCCCCATCGGGGTTCGTAACAGTGTGGACGCTCGAAGATTTTTGCGCCAAAGGGCACCGAAGCAGCAACAGCCAGAGCTCCGGTTCGAAGAAAGCGAAAACGCGTGCAATGCAAAAGCACTCGTGCCCTGGCGTCTGCTTTAGCTGCAGGAATCTTTCGCAGGAGCGGACCGCTTTCACGGTTTGCGGCAAGTCAAGCGGCTATCGACTTCACGTACCTTGGGGGCAATGTTGTCCCTGGGTTTTGAGCCTGAACGTATTTAGGTGGAGCACAGGTGACGCGGCTGTAGAACTTCTTGATGATGTGTCGGCGTCTTTCGCACCAAAAGAAAGGTCTCCGGTGAAGCAGCCAGGTGAGGCTGCGTCACCTGAACTGCTACGGCAAAAAATACTCGAGGGACTGCCTTGTGCTCATTTCGAAGGAGGCTAGAGGGGGAGAAAACAATACAACTACAAAGTGGGTCTTTTTTGTTGAACGTTTACGCCCGCCACTAAACCCAGATATAACCTGTGTTTCGTGTGGGCTGCAGCACATTTACCTCCTTCGATCTATCGCAACTGGCAGTCCTCAAGCATTTTCTACAAAGCAGGTGCTTTTACAAAATAACTAGGGCGGGCAGCGGACTTCATGTCACGAAAGTGTCGGAAGACACCTGCCTGGGGGGCTGCGACATTGCGCTAACTCTGACTCAAGCTTCGCATGCCGGTGTCCTGTACACCCTGGAGCGAGCTTCTCCTGCACCTGCCTGGTATTGACAGTGATGTCGAACGTCGGCACACGAGAGAGGCAGGTCCTAGCCTCGCATCTATATGCGCCTTTGTGGCAGCTGGGCTGAACATTCAGGGCACGACGACAAGGGTAGAGCAAATGGAGAACTGCGTGAAGAACGACAGCGCGTGAAGAAAAGGCAAAAGGAAGAGAGAGAGTGTGTGTGTGTGTGAGCGTGTGTGTGAAAAGGAAGAGCGAGAACACGAAAACTTCCGGCAGAATAGAAAGGGGGGAGCTAAAAAGAGGGGGGGGGGAGATCAAAGTGGGATGTCACACGGCGGTGGTGCGATAGTAACGTCGAAGTTTCATTCGGAGATCTTCTTCAGGAAGCTAAAGGCTGTTTTATCGATACTCGGGGAGCTTCCATGTCTGAGGGATTGCACACCCAACGTCATAGCATTTTAATCCCCCTGTTTCCGAGATCTTGTTTCTTCCAGCTGATTGGAGTGTTTGGCAACGATGTTCATCCTGCCGACCCTTAAAACGACGTTTCGCTCCCTCGTGAGCTGAGAAACGTCGCTTGCATTCAGGCGCGAAGGGTTGGATTGGTTTGCATTTTACGCAAACCATCCCCCTGCTTCGCACAACAGGCATGCATGCCACTCAAGCGCTAAGGTGGAAAGTAAACGAAAGTAGTTTTCCGTTTTTTGTACCTTCCGGCAAACGGCATTTCCATGGTAAGGAAACTGCTGTAACTGTTGCAACCGGGTCTACACGAGTCTGATTGGACGCAACTGAGGAGCCTTGTCGTTGAGGGTTTAGTGGAAATGCATGGTCCCCTAAGGCAGTTCTTACAATGTGCATCAGGCAGGGGTTGATCTCGGCTCGACCGGGGTGGTTCGTCGCCTTGACGATTCGACTCCTTGGTGTGTGTCTGACTGCTGCAAGCCCTGCCCTTCCGCCTACTTTGTCCAGCGTCCCGTGAACCCAACTAGGTTGCGTCTTCAGCTGAGCCTTATGGCCGATTCCGACGGTCATCTCCTGCAGGACGTTTCGGGTTCTGCTCCCGTACCATGCCATGAATGACACGGGATGGAGGCGCGGTTACTTGCCGCCGTAGTTCCCCAGGAACAAAGGAAGAATCAATTTCACTGACGCTGCGTGATCAGGTGATTGGCATGTTTTGTTAGCGTCCAGTCAACCTCTACGACCGCCTCGGAAACTTTTTCCAAAGAAGAAGCGCGGGTAAGTACAACGATGAGCGGCCCACGTAAGCTCGTCCTTCCGTTCTAGAGAGCTGACCCCCGATAACAAAAGCCTACGACGTGAGGACAGACTGCTATCGCTTGCGCACGGCCGTGCGCTACTAGCGTTTTCTTCTTCTGCTGCAGAAAACAGAAAGAAGCTCAAGGAGAACATTTTCCGGAGTCGGAGCTTGCACTGACAAACGAAGCACCAAACGACCAGCATCGACTGAACAGTCGGTACGGAAAGAACACCGTTTCGCTTTTCGCGCTGTAAACCTGGGGGAGGCTTGCTTGGGCGCACTTGTTTTCGCTTGGCTTCGTTTAATTTTTCATGTGCAACTGTTGTTCCGGAAGCGTTCCGTCCAGTACAAGTGTACTATAAAAATACTCGAGGGGTTGCCTTGTGCTTACTTCGAAGGAGGCTAGAGAGGGAGAAACAATACAACTACAAAGTGGGTCTTTTTTGTTGAACGCTTACGCCCGCCACTAAACCCAGATTCACCTGTGTTTCGTGTGGGCTACAGCACATTTACCTCCTTCGATCTTTTTGCGGCTGGCAGCCTCCTCAAGTATTTCCTACAAAGCAGGTGCTTATACAAAAAGACGACAGAAGAAGGTGAATCGCACAAGAAAGAAGAGGGGCGCGGGGGGAAAAGGGGGGAGGGCTGGAGGGGACAAAGCAGCCCGTCGTACATGCGTGGCATTTGAAGTGCAAGAGGACGAGGAAGTGGCTCGGGGGGGAAAATCTTAGTTAGCGGGGGGGGGGGGGGGGGGGGGGGGGGGGGGGGGGGGGGGGGAGAGAGAGAGAGAGAGAGAGACGAGTTAGAGTGCAGGGACCATCTCTTTGGGGAGTTTCCGGTCTCCTCACTTCTCTTCGTGCTGCTACGGCGGGCGCAAGTCGCTCCGGAGGCGCGCTGCAGGTTGCGGCTCTGCTACAGTGAGTGGCGGCGCCGGAGTTGGCGCTGCAGCGGGCGCTCTGGCCGGCGGGTGAGCTCATCTCGCGGGGGATCGTCACCTTGTAACCTTTCTCGCGACTGCGCTGCCTACGGCGGCGGCTAACACCTTGATGGGAAACTTCAGCTTCCATTAAAGGAACGACATTTGCGCCAAGGAAAACGTGGGACTTGTGGCCGGGTGGTCCCAGCCAACAGGTGGGCAGTCAAAAAAAAAAAAGCAGTAAAGCGCAGAACAGCCGCGTAAACCCGCACACCCGAGCTTTACCTGGCGAGGTTCTAGCCAAACTCCGTCTCTCCGAGCACTGTGGGGGGCTGGGAATGGATCTACTGCGAAAGCGGTAGAAAGTTGAGGTTAAAATGCAGAATATCTGTAGCGATGGCCTGCATTAGCCACTGGATGACTACCTCTTCGATCGTACCGTGTCGTGCTTCTGGCGTTTGCACTCGGTAGAAAGTGTCCCCTGTTCTTCTTGAAGCGCAAACGATGCTTTCCGTAGAATGTGGCACCGCCATTTGAGATTCTCGAGGCGAGGTCATCCAGAATAGTCAGCTACGTCACTAGAGCGGAGTGCGCGCCCCGTTTCAGAATGTGGTTGACTCGCTCTAGCGTCTAGCGTTCTTGCCTTATGAATACCCCGTCTCTTTCATTTGCCAGTCTTTGATTTCGCCTTATGAACCCCCCGTCTCTTTCATTTGCCGGTCTTTGATTTCTAGCGTTATTTGTGGATTAGAAGGTCGGTCTTTTAAAGTCTCCGGTTGACCGTAGAGGCTTGGGTATGGAGGGGGTTGAGAAAAGTGAGATTTCAGTTCATGCGTCGTTGACCGTCATATTACCAACATACACGATGATCCAGTGGATCCATACCCAATTCCGGTGTGCCTTGGTCTCCGCGGGACAACGGGGCTCTCGGGCCGCCCAGCCCACACTGTTCTGAGCAAGCGTGCCCTTCATCTGCACGAAAAAGGCCCCTTTCCTCTCCGAGCCAAAGTAGTTGTAGTAGTAGTAGTAGTAGTAGTAGTAGTTTGAACTTGTTATGCAGCAACAATCTGTGTCGATAGACTGCACAAGTAGTAGTAGTATGTGTCGTCTGCCGAAACAGCCGGAGACAGCAGGCGCAGGGGGCAGGTGTTGCTTTACTTTTCTCTTCTTCATGGAGACCCGCCCCCGGCATAATCTCAAATGGCGGTGTTAACATTCCACGGAAGGGATCGTTCGCGATTCAAGAAGAGGGATGCCGATTAGAATGAGTATGAATGACATACCACATGCTCGAAAGACATGGAGGGAATGCAAAATGAATCGGTCATGTGCCAATGAAAATGCAAAAGTCAATCCCGACTGACCAATCACTGTCGAGAAAATTTTGCGCCTATTGTGATGAGGTGGTTGACCAGGCCCCCTCCGAGCCAAGAAAAGAAATTGAAAAAAACGAAAACGCGAAAAAGAAAATTGGTTGGTTGGACCACTGCAAGAACTCAGGGTTGCGCGGATTTTCTTCTTCTTTTTTTTTTTTTTTTTTTAAGTCTCGGTTCTTGGTTTTCCCGCAGCCAACAACGAGCCGAAGGCATAGAAAGCGGGAAGGCGGTGTGTGGCTCCCGTTCGTACTAGCTACGGCGGGGGAATCATCTTCCCAAGGAACTGGACATCTTGCGCTGCAAAAGGGATGGGGGAGGGGAACTCACTCACCCGCTTCAAGACACTTGCGCCGGGGTAAGAGGGAGATTGGTGGCCGGTGGACAAGGGTGTGTCGCGTTGTAAACCTGTTTGTACACAAGCACCAGCTTGGAAGGAAATGCTCGACGATAGCTGCCAGACAAAGAACCGAAGGGATCCCAAGTGCTGTGTAACTACCGAACCACGTGTTGAACGGACGTGAGGTCATGCGGGTCTACCCCGACACGACAAATCACACGAACACGTTTTCTGTGTTGCGTTAGTGGGGAGTCATTTGCATGCAAATGAGTACCACACTATGACACAAACACAACAGGTCAAAAGTCCTGAGTGAGAAAACAACACACGGTGGTGTAAGCGAAGAACAACTCGGCCCCTCTACCTCTATATTTCCTCCCTTCCGTTCGGAGTCATAGCAGCTACGTCGAGTATTTTCACGTGGTGCCTTCCTGTGCGAAAGGCGTCCACGCGTGGTTACATGTGGGCTTCCAACGTTCTTCGTTGAACGCTTGCAGCTACTGCTCTTTCCTGTGACTTGTGCATTGACGTCCCACATGACTCGCACAAGATCAGTGTAAGCTTTGGCTATGCCGCCCATGGAGCGGAATCAGCTGACGCACAAACCGGGCAGATGCAAAACCCGTCCGATCGGCAGACCTTCCAAAAATCAGCCGGCTGGCTATCAGCCGGTCAGTTTTTCAAGAATTTTTTTCCGGCTGAAGGTACCAGGGAAAGCCTGCTACACGGGAGCCAAGCTTCACGTGTTCGGCGGTATGCAGAGCCACGGGCCTACGGGTCAAGTGGCTACCGATTTCCCAAACTAAAGCATCAAGGCGTGGCGCACCTTGGGGCTTGGCGCTTGCGCTGAACACAAGCTCGTCGAGACGGTCAGCCACAGGGCAGAGCGGACGGGGTAACGGCACTATGCTGCCTCCGACTCAAGCTTTGCAAGCTGTGGTTGACTGCCACGTTCCTGGACCAGGAGCGGACTTTTTCTTCTTCTTCTTCTTCCGGCTGAAGTCGGCCGCTTTTTTCCTTAGCGCGAACACTGGGGTAAGCACTCCGTACCCCAACCCCTGGCGTCGGCGCTGAACACAGTGCCGTAGAGATGGTTAGCAGAGGCGCGGACTTACTGAGCAAACTTCTTTGTTCCTGGGGTTAGTACCCCGAGCGCGACGATCAAGACGAGCTAAAGACGCGAAAGCATGACACATCACGTGCGAAGAGATAACCGCGCGGTCGACGATGCAGATTATCGCCACAGATTCTTTGCATTCTTACCCAAACCATCCGCGGCGCTAGCGCTCAACGCAGTGCCCGTGGAGACGGTCCGCAGAGGCACAAATAATGCATGCTGCCGCGTGGCTGGACAACAACAGAAATACTCGAGGGACTGCCTTGTGCTCATTTCGAAGGAGGCTAGAGGGGGAGAAAACAATACAACTACAAAGTGAGTCTTTTTTGTTGAACGCTTTCGCCCGCCACTAAACCCAGATTTTACCTGTGTTTCGTGTGGGCTACAGCACATTTACCTCCTTTGATCTGTCGCAACTGGCAGTCTCCTCAAGCATTTCCTACAAAGCAGGTGCTTATACAAAAAAAGTGTCGTGGCTCTATTTGTGCGCACAGCCGGGCAAAAAGACAAAAAAGGGGCCCCAAAAAGAAAACGGTCCAAAAGCCCCGGAGGAAGGATCGAGGAAGGTCCAAAACCAGCCCGAGGTAAGAAGTTCGGTAGCTTGCTTCCCCTCCCTCTCTTCCCACTTGTTTCATTTTTTCTCCGGAGTTCCCGTGGCACCCCTTGTGTGATCAGCGGCAAGGTCAGAGCTTTCAGGCTTCACAAGGACCCCCCCCCCCCCCCCCCACGTGGAGCCGGACATTGTTGTGCGCTTCACGCTCGACGCCACACGGCGCCGTCACGTGCCCGCCCTCCTCACTCCCTCATTCGGAACGAGCTTTTTCCGACGAATGCTTCCTCCTCCTTCGTGATCTATTTCTTTTCCAAGCTCTTCGTGTTGCGTTCTTTGCGGAGGAGCCCCGAAGGTTGCCGACGAGCAATTAACCGCAGACGCTCTTGAAGTAGGCGGCCAGGTCGACGTTGGAGCTCTCGTGCTGTGTAGAGTGTTTTGTGTCGGATGGGGGGGAATCTTAGGTTAATGTTTAGGCGGAGCACTGCCTCTCATGCATTTGATGCTACTGCGGGGGAAGAACGTAGTGTTAGAGTGAAAGGTTTTGTTGGATTATTTTAGAGTGCAAGTTCGCTTCGGGATCCGGGGTTTTATAGTCTCCGGGTGACCATAGTCGTAAAGGTTCCTTTAAGGTATAGTATGTTTGTGAGTGTATCTTTGCTGCCTGTTGCCGACTATTCGACTTATTTTGGCGCGCGCTCTTTTTCCTATGTGCTTTGCCAAGTCCATGGCTCTTGTGACCGACACCGAGTTCACGTTCGCGAGGATTCTACTTGTTAGTTGTCGACAACTTGTTTTGTGTTGAGGTGTCATTCAGAAATAATCTAAAGCCGCCCACGTTAAACATCGAGTTCTGTAAAGTGCAAGTTGTTGAGCAGCGATAGAATAAGAGAGCGAGAGACGAGTTAGAGTGCAAGGGTCATCGCTCCGCGGAGTATCCGTTCCGTTCGCCTCACTACTTCGGCGTTATTAAAAGACTTGCATGCACCTAGGGAGGGGAGGAAGAAAACCCCCCAGAAAATGAAACACGTACCATCTTCATCCACGGGTGGTTGCCCAGTTCGATGGCGCTAGGCCTCTTCTCCGGGTCTTGAGCCATTGTCTGCGCCACGAAGTCTCTGAACTCGGGACTCAGCGTGCATTCTTTCGGCCACTGTTTGATGATTTGTTATAGGCGGTTGCGGTGGTGTGAAAAGTGGCGTTACTGTGCCCTTGCACTGGCGCACTTGGTGTACACGGCGTACTACTAAGTGCACCAGGTGTACTGATACACTGGTGTACACGGTGTTTTACGATTCATCGTGGGAATGTTTCAGCGTAACGACCAAACAGCAGGTCATTGGGGTTTTAGCAACACAAAGTCTAAAATTCCCACCCACCCACATCCTGGTATTCGCTGCTTGCTATCCTATCAGTCCGCGGTATCCGCGAGGTCCAGGGGAGCTCCTCCGTCCCCCGTGACTTCCTGGGCTGGCCTGTTCACTCACAAAATCAGTGGCTACCTCAGGGGGTTACCCCATCGTACGTGAAAACCTGTTTCTTCTTCCCCTTTCTTTGTTGCAATGAGTGGATTTCAGAAGCATTCTGAGAAATGCAACGATCAAGTGAAGCGCACGCGAAGCGCAGTAGCGCAGTTCATGATGAACTCAGCAAGTGAAGCGCCAAGGCATTCACTAAGTGTACCAGGTGTACTGGTACACCAAGTGCACCAGTACACCTGGTACACTTACTAACACCGTGTACAGGAAGTGCACCAGTACACCTGGTACACTTAGTAACACCGTGTACTGGAGCACTTGGTGTACACGGTGTTTTACGATTCATCGTGGGAATGTTTCAGCGTAACGACCAAACAGCAGGTCATTGGGGTTTTAGCAACACAAAGTCTAAAATTCTCACCCACCCACATCCTGGTATTCGCTGCTTGCTATCCTATCAGTCCGCGGTATCCGCGAGGTCCAGGGGAGCTGGGTTCCCACCCTCCGTCCCCCGTGACTTCCTGGGCTAGCCTGTTCACTCACAAAATCAGTGGCTACCTCAGGGGGTTACCCCATCGTACGTGAAACCCTGTTTCTTCTTCCCCTTTCTTTGTCGCAATGAGTGAATTTCAGAAGCATTCTGAGAAAGGCAACGACTCAAGTTAAGCGCACGCGAAGCGCAGTAGCGCAGTTCATGATGAACTCAGCAAGTGAAGCGCCAAGGCATTCACTAAGTGTACCAGGTGTCCCAGGTGTACTGGTGCACTTGGTGTACACGGTGTTGCATCAAGATGTACTATTTTAGTATACGGTAGGGATGCTTTGTGCGCTTCACTCGTTGACGATCTTGACTGACTAATGAATTGAACGCGAAAGGAAGTTGAAGTCTAAAGATAGAGTGGTGTCACCTGAGGGGGAATCTCAGGGCCGCCCACGTGATAAAACCCCCACACGGGTCTGCATGCACTTTTCTCACGGGCTAGGTTATTTAATGACGTCATCATCGCCTGCCATTGCGTCATCAAGGTCGAGTACTTGCGGTGTAAACGGGGTGGCTTTCTATTGCACACACGCACGCACAGTAACGAACATTGACTGGCAAATGAAAGAGACTGGTATAATATTATAAAAGGCAAGAACGCTAATCACAAGAGTGGGCCAATCACATTCTGAATCGGAGCAGCACTCCGCTCTAGTTTCTCTATTTTAATACTCGACGTAGCTGCTTTGACTCCGAATGGAGGGGAGGAAATATGGAGGTAGAGGGACAATTACAATACAAATCATAGTTGGCAAGCAAAGACGACTTTGCTTAAATTTGCTTTGGAGATTTGCTTCAGATTACGAGCAAATAAAGGCAAATTTAAGCAAAGAAAAGCAAATTTAAGCAAATTTAAGCAAAGTAGGCAGCATGCACTACCCGGGGGGGTCAAATACTGTAGGTAGTCAAATACAATATTATTGGCAAATACAATAGGTACGCTGAAAAGGGGGTTTTGGTGAGCATAGTCTTGGAATACAATATTATTTGTCCTCAGTGGGGGTTTGCAGGGGTTTCCACGGGCTTCCCCACTCGAGAGCAGCTTCTTTTTCGAGAGAAGTTCAATGGGGTGGAACACTCCTGAAGCCGGGAGTCCAATCTTGCTGCTTGATTTTGCTGTCGATGGCATTTTCCTCGGATTCGGGTTCAACAATTTATCGATCCTACGACAGGAGAATTCGGCTGGGTTGAGGCGGGTCTTCTAAGAACTGAATTCTTCTTTCGATATCAGGGTTCTGACTGACTTCTCTCTTTCCTTCCCTTTCCGATGTTGAATACTTCGGATGGCGTGTCGAACTCGGTTACCCGAGCCAAGATCTGAGTGCAATGACCAAAGACTTAAGCCGAGACCGAGTGCGATGAGGCCAGGAGCTAGCTGCCAATTCCTAGGTGTACTGGTGTACTTGGTGTGTGGGCCTTTGAAGCGTGGATGGTGCCTCTCGCGCTGCTCCCCTTGAGTTCCTGGCTCATGGCAAAGCGCCGCCGCCCGGGTTAAGGGGTTGCGGCATCAGGCGTGGGCCAGGGCCAGGGAGGCTGTTCGGAGGTCACCACCCAAGGTAGTTTCATTAGTGTGAGTTTGATCAAAGAGCATCAAGGCAGCCCTGTACTGGTGTACTTGGTGTGTGGTCCTTTTAAGATTGTGTCTGCGCTCTCTCTTCCTTAGGGTTGCCGCCCGAGGGAACCGGCTGTGAGCCGAAACTCGATGCCGGTCTCTCCGGAGTGCACCAGGAGAGAGGGATCACAAGCACCCGCCCTGCACGAGGCACGCGCCCAAGACCCGTGCACGGCTACCGTAGCACCCTCCATGTTTGCCCTTCCTCGGATGCTACGGTCGGGAAGGAGTTTCAATGTAGTTGCGAAAACACGTTCCCCCTTCCCCGCGTTCTGCGTGTGGGGTTACCACCGCGCAGCAGCCGCAGATACGTCCTTCGCCCTTGGCTCACTTTCGGGAGGTGTCGCTGAGTGTGTTCCTGGTTGTGGCCCTAAGGTAAGTTCATTAGTGTGAGTTTGATCAAAGAACATCACGGCAGCCCTGTACTGGTGTACTTGGTGCACCAAATGTACCAGGTGAACTGGTGTACTTGGCATAGTACTACTAAGTAGTGAATACAACACACCTGGACGGCGGCCTTGTTTTCTGCGAGGATGCTGCACAGCTCAAAAAGCTGCGTTTGCGGGTTACCGATAGGGTAGTAGCCGAGGGCGAGTTCTGCCACCTGTGTGTTAGTGTGATGGTTGCGTTCACCCCTGTGTTTAGCCGAACTGAGCCTGCCAGAGTTTACCCCCCATACTGGACTTATCCCGGATCCGCGTTAACGTACAATTAATGGTCAAAGCGATTGTTGTCAAAAGTCACCCGAGATCACTGACCATCAGTAGCAATGACGTCGACCATTGATCTTCATTACATCGCCGATGATCAGAAGCAATGACGCCACCATTAATCTTCATCACATCGCCGATCATCAGTAGCAATGACGTCGACCATTGATCTTCATTACATCGCCGATGATCAGAAGCAATGACGCCACCATTAATCTTCATCACATCGCCGATCATCAGTAGCAATGACGTCGACCATTGATCTTCATTACATCGCCGATGATCAGAAGCAATGACGTCGACCATTGATCTTCATTACATCGCCGATGATCAGAAGCAATGACGTCGACCATTGATCTTCATTACATCGCCGATGATCAGAAGCAATGACGTCGACCATTGATCTTCATTACATCGCCGATGATCAGAAGCAATGACGTCGACCATTGATCTTCATTACATCGCCGATGATCAGAAGCAATGACGTCGACCATTGATCTTCATTACATCGCCGATGATCAGAAGCAATGACGTCGACCATTGATCTTCATTACATCGCCGATGATCAGAAGCAATGACGTCGACCATTGATCTTCATTACATCGCCGATGATCAGAAGCAATGACGTCGACCATTGATCTTCATTACATCGCCGATGATCAGAAGCAATGACGTCGACCATTGATCTTCATTACATCGCCGATGATCAGAAGCAATGACGTCGACCATTGATCTTCATTACATCGCCGATGATCAGAAGCAATGACGTCGACCATTGATCTTCATTACATCGCCGATGATCAGAAGCAATGACGTCGACCATTGATCTTCATTACATCGCCGATGATCAGAAGCAATGACGTCGACCATTGATCTTCATTACATCGCCGATGATCAGAAGCAATGACGTCGACCATTGATCTTCATTACATCGCCGATGATCAGAAGCAATGACGTCGACCATTGATCTTCATTACATCGCCGATGATCAGAAGCAATGACGTCGACCATTGATCTTCATTACATCGCCGATGATCAGAAGCAATGACGTCGACCATTGATCTTCATTACATCGCCGATGATCAGAAGCAATGACGCCACCATTAATCTTCATCACATCGCCGATCATCAGTAGCAATGACGTCGACCATTGATCTTCATTACATCGCCGATGATCAGAAGCAATGACGCCACCATTAATCTTCATCACATCGCCGATCATCAGTAGCAATGACGTCGACCATTGATCTTCATTACATCGCCGATGATCAGAAGCAATGACGCCACCATTAATCTTCATCACATCGCCGATCATCAGTAGCAATGACGTCGACCATTGATCTTCATTACATCGCCGATGATCAGAAGCAATGACGCCACCATTAATCTTCATCACATCGCCGATCATCAGTAGCAATGACGTCGACCATTGATCTTCATTACATCGCCGATGATCAGAAGCAATGACGCCACCATTAATCTTCATCACATCGCCGATCATCAGTAGCAATGACGTCGACCATTGATCTTCATTACATCGCCGATGATCAGAAGCAATGACGCCACCATTAATCTTCATCACATCGCCGATCATCAGTAGCAATGACGTCGACCATTGATCTTCATTACATCGCCGATGATCAGAAGCAATGACGCCACCATTAATCTTCATCACATCGCCGATCATCAGTAGCAATGACGTCGACCATTGATCTTCATTACATCGCCGATGATCAGAAGCAATGACGCCACCATTAATCTTCATCACATCGCCGATCATCAGTAGCAATGACGTCGACCATTGATCTTCATTACATCGCCGATGATCAGAAGCAATGACGCCACCATTAATCTTCATCACATCGCCGATCATCAGTAGCAATGACGTCGACCATTGATCTTCATTACATCGCCGATGATCAGAAGCAATGACGCCACCATTAATCTTCATCACATCGCCGATCATCAGTAGCAATGACGTCGACCATTGATCTTCATTACATCGCCGATGATCAGAAGCAATGACGCCACCATTAATCTTCATCACATCGCCGATCATCAGTAGCAATGACGTCGACCATTGATCTTCATTACATCGCCGATGATCAGAAGCAATGACGCCACCATTAATCTTCATCACATCGCCGATCATCAGTAGCAATGACGTCGACCATTGATCTTCATTACATCGCCGATGATCAGAAGCAATGACGCCACCATTAATCTTCATCACATCGCCGATCATCAGTAGCAATGACGTCGACCATTGATCTTCATTACATCGCCGATGATCAGAAGCAATGACGCCACCATTAATCTTCATCACATCGCCGATCATCAGTAGCAATGACGTCGACCATTGATCTTCATTACATCGCCGATGATCAGAAGCAATGACGCCACCATTAATCTTCATCACATCGCCGATCATCAGTAGCAATGACGTCGACCATTGATCTTCATTACATCGCCGATGATCAGAAGCAATGACGTCGACCATTGATCTTCATTACATCGCCGATGATCAGAAGCAATGACGTCGACCATTGATCTTCATTACATCGCCGATGATCAGAAGCAATGACGTCGACCATTGATCTTCATTACATCGCCGATGATCAGAAGCAATGACGTCGACCATTGATCTTCATTACATCGCCGATGATCAGAAGCAATGACGTCGACCATTGATCTTCATTACATCGCCGATGATCAGAAGCAATGACGTCGACCATTGATCTTCATTACATCGCCGATGATCAGAAGCAATGACGTCGACCATTGATCTTCATTACATCGCCGATGATCAGAAGCAATGACGTCGACCATTGATCTTCATTACATCGCCGATGATCAGAAGCAATGACGTCGACCATTGATCTTCATTACATCGCCGATGATCAGAAGCAATGACGTCGACCATTGATCTTCATTACATCGCCGATGATCAGAAGCAATGACGTCGACCATTGATCTTCATTACATCGCCGATGATCAGAAGCAATGACGTCGACCATTGATCTTCATTACATCGCCGATGATCAGAAGCAATGACGTCGACCATTGATCTTCATTACATCGCCGATGATCAGAAGCAATGACGTCGACCATTGATCTTCATTACATCGCCGATGATCAGAAGCAATGACGTCGACCATTGATCTTCATTACATCGCCGATGATCAGAAGCAATGACGTCGACCATTGATCTTCATTACATCGCCGATGATCAGAAGCAATGACGTCGACCATTGATCTTCATTACATCGCCGATGATCAGAAGCAATGACGTCGACCATTGATCTTCATTACATCGCCGATGATCAGAAGCAATGACGTCGACCATTGATCTTCATTACATCGCCGATGATCAGAAGCAATGACGTCGACCATTGATCTTCATTACATCGCCGATGATCAGAAGCAATGACGTCGACCATTGATCTTCATTACATCGCCGATGATCAGAAGCAATGACGTCGACCATTGATCTTCATTACATCGCCGATGATCAGAAGCAATGACGTCGACCATTGATCTTCATTACATCGCCGATGATCAGAAGCAATGACGTCGACCATTGATCTTCATTACATCGCCGATGATCAGAAGCAATGACGTCGACCATTGATCTTCATTACATCGCCGATGATCAGAAGCAATGACGTCGACCATTGATCTTCATTACATCGCCGATGATCAGAAGCAATGACGTCGACCATTGATCTTCATTACATCGCCGATGATCAGAAGCAATGACGTCGACCATTGATCTTCATTACATCGCCGATGATCAGAAGCAATGACGTCGACCATTGATCTTCATTACATCGCCGATGATCAGAAGCAATGACGTCGACCATTGATCTTCATTACATCGCCGATGATCAGAAGCAATGACGTCGACCATTGATCTTCATTACATCGCCGATGATCAGAAGCAATGACGTCGACCATTGATCTTCATTACATCGCCGATGATCAGAAGCAATGACGCCACCATTAATCTTCATCACATCGCCGATCATCAGTAGCAATGACGTCGACCATTGATCTTCATTACATCGCCGATGATCAGAAGCAATGACGCCACCATTAATCTTCATCACATCGCCGATCATCAGTAGCAATGACGTCGACCATTGATCTTCATTACATCGCCGATGATCAGAAGCAATGACGCCACCATTAATCTTCATCACATCGCCGATCATCAGTAGCAATGACGTCGACCATTGATCTTCATTACATCGCCGATGATCAGAAGCAATGACGCCACCATTAATCTTCATCACATCGCCGATCATCAGTAGCAATGACGTCGACCATTGATCTTCATTACATCGCCGATGATCAGAAGCAATGACGCCACCATTAATCTTCATCACATCGCCGATCATCAGTAGCAATGACGTCGACCATTGATCTTCATTACATCGCCGATGATCAGAAGCAATGACGCCACCATTAATCTTCATCACATCGCCGATCATCAGTAGCAATGACGTCGACCATTGATCTTCATTACATCGCCGATGATCAGAAGCAATGACGCCACCATTAATCTTCATCACATCGCCGATCATCAGTAGCAATGACGTCGACCATTGATCTTCATTACATCGCCGATGATCAGAAGCAATGACGCCACCATTAATCTTCATCACATCGCCGATCATCAGTAGCAATGACGTCGACCATTGATCTTCATTACATCGCCGATGATCAGAAGCAATGACGCCACCATTAATCTTCATCACATCGCCGATCATCAGTAGCAATGACGTCGACCATTGATCTTCATTACATCGCCGATGATCAGAAGCAATGACGCCACCATTAATCTTCATCACATCGCCGATCATCAGTAGCAATGACGTCGACCATTGATCTTCATTACATCGCCGATGATCAGAAGCAATGACGCCACCATTAATCTTCATCACATCGCCGATCATCAGTAGCAATGACGTCGACCATTGATCTTCATTACATCGCCGATGATCAGAAGCAATGACGCCACCATTAATCTTCATCACATCGCCGATCATCAGTAGCAATGACGTCGACCATTGATCTTCATTACATCGCCGATGATCAGAAGCAATGACGCCACCATTAATCTTCATCACATCGCCGATCATCAGTAGCAATGACGTCGACCATTGATCTTCATTACATCGCCGATGATCAGAAGCAATGACGCCACCATTAATCTTCATCACATCGCCGATCATCAGTAGCAATGACGTCGACCATTGATCTTCATTACATCGCCGATGATCAGAAGCAATGACGCCACCATTAATCTTCATCACATCGCCGATCATCAGTAGCAATGACGTCGACCATTGATCTTCATTACATCGCCGATGATCAGAAGCAATGACGCCACCATTAATCTTCATCACATCGCCGATCATCAGTAGCAATGACGTCGACCATTGATCTTCATTACATCGCCGATGATCAGAAGCAATGACGCCACCATTAATCTTCATCACATCGCCGATCATCAGTAGCAATGACGTCGACCATTGATCTTCATTACATCGCCGATGATCAGAAGCAATGACGCCACCATTAATCTTCATCACATCGCCGATCATCAGTAGCAATGACGTCGACCATTGATCTTCATTACATCGCCGATGATCAGAAGCAATGACGCCACCATTAATCTTCATCACATCGCCGATCATCAGTAGCAATGACGTCGACCATTGATCTTCATTACATCGCCGATGATCAGAAGCAATGACGTCGACCATTGATCTTCATTACATCGCCGATGATCAGAAGCAATGACGTCGACCATTGATCTTCATTACATCGCCGATGATCAGAAGCAATGACGTCGACCATTGATCTTCATTACATCGCCGATGATCAGAAGCAATGACGTCGACCATTGATCTTCATTACATCGCCGATGATCAGAAGCAATGACGTCGACCATTGATCTTCATTACATCGCCGATGATCAGAAGCAATGACGTCGACCATTGATCTTCATTACATCGCCGATGATCAGAAGCAATGACGTCGACCATTGATCTTCATTACATCGCCGATGATCAGAAGCAATGACGTCGACCATTGATCTTCATTACATCGCCGATGATCAGAAGCAATGACGTCGACCATTGATCTTCATTACATCGCCGATGATCAGAAGCAATGACGTCGACCATTGATCTTCATTACATCGCCGATGATCAGAAGCAATGACGTCGACCATTGATCTTCATTACATCGCCGATGATCAGAAGCAATGACGTCGACCATTGATCTTCATTACATCGCCGATGATCAGAAGCAATGACGTCGACCATTGATCTTCATTACATCGCCGATGATCAGAAGCAATGACGTCGACCATTGATCTTCATTACATCGCCGATGATCAGAAGCAATGACGTCGACCATTGATCTTCATTACATCGCCGATGATCAGAAGCAATGACGTCGACCATTGATCTTCATTACATCGCCGATGATCAGAAGCAATGACGTCGACCATTGATCTTCATTACATCGCCGATGATCAGAAGCAATGACGTCGACCATTGATCTTCATTACATCGCCGATGATCAGAAGCAATGACGTCGACCATTGATCTTCATTACATCGCCGATGATCAGAAGCAATGACGTCGACCATTGATCTTCATTACATCGCCGATGATCAGAAGCAATGACGTCGACCATTGATCTTCATTACATCGCCGATGATCAGAAGCAATGACGTCGACCATTGATCTTCATTACATCGCCGATGATCAGAAGCAATGACGTCGACCATTGATCTTCATTACATCGCCGATGATCAGAAGCAATGACGTCGACCATTGATCTTCATTACATCGCCGATGATCAGAAGCAATGACGTCGACCATTGATCTTCATTACATCGCCGATGATCAGAAGCAATGACGTCGACCATTGATCTTCATTACATCGCCGATGATCAGAAGCAATGACGTCGACCATTGATCTTCATTACATCGCCGATGATCAGAAGCAATGACGTCGACCATTGATCTTCATTACATCGCCGATGATCAGAAGCAATGACGCCACCATTAATCTTCATCACATCGCCGATCATCAGTAGCAATGACGTCGACCATTGATCTTCATTACATCGCCGATGATCAGAAGCAATGACGCCACCATTAATCTTCATCACATCGCCGATCATCAGTAGCAATGACGTCGACCATTGATCTTCATTACATCGCCGATGATCAGAAGCAATGACGCCACCATTAATCTTCATCACATCGCCGATCATCAGTAGCAATGACGTCGACCATTGATCTTCATTACATCGCCGATGATCAGAAGCAATGACGCCACCATTAATCTTCATCACATCGCCGATCATCAGTAGCAATGACGTCGACCATTGATCTTCATTACATCGCCGATGATCAGAAGCAATGACGCCACCATTAATCTTCATCACATCGCCGATCATCAGTAGCAATGACGTCGACCATTGATCTTCATTACATCGCCGATGATCAGAAGCAATGACGCCACCATTAATCTTCATCACATCGCCGATCATCAGTAGCAATGACGTCGACCATTGATCTTCATTACATCGCCGATGATCAGAAGCAATGACGCCACCATTAATCTTCATCACATCGCCGATCATCAGTAGCAATGACGTCGACCATTGATCTTCATTACATCGCCGATGATCAGAAGCAATGACGCCACCATTAATCTTCATCACATCGCCGATCATCAGTAGCAATGACGTCGACCATTGATCTTCATTACATCGCCGATGATCAGAAGCAATGACGCCACCATTAATCTTCATCACATCGCCGATCATCAGTAGCAATGACGTCGACCATTGATCTTCATTACATCGCCGATGATCAGAAGCAATGACGCCACCATTAATCTTCATCACATCGCCGATCATCAGTAGCAATGACGTCGACCATTGATCTTCATTACATCGCCGATGATCAGAAGCAATGACGCCACCATTAATCTTCATCACATCGCCGATCATCAGTAGCAATGACGTCGACCATTGATCTTCATTACATCGCCGATGATCAGAAGCAATGACGTCGACCATTGATCTTCATTACATCGCCGATCATCAGAAGCAATGACGTCGACCATTGATCTTCATTACATCGCCGATCATCAGTAGCAATGACGTCGACCATTGATCTTCATTACATCGCCGATGATCAGAAGCAATGACGCCACCATTAATCTTCATCACATCGCCGATCATCAGTAGCAATGACGTCGACCATTGATCTTCATTACATCGCCGATGATCAGAAGCAATGACGCCACCATTAATCTTCATCACATCGCCGATCATCAGTAGCAATGACGTCGACCATTGATCTTCATTACATCGCCGATGATCAGAAGCAATGACGCCACCATTAATCTTCATCACATCGCCGATCATCAGTAGCAATGGCGCCACCATCGATCTTCAATACATCGTCATCAGTAGCGATAACGACATCGCTGGTGAGCGGCGATGCCGAACCAATGACATCGGTAAAGCGCGGTTGCGACGCGTCGTCGTTGTAAAGAACGATGATCACCGAACATCGACGATACAACTTGTATACGAAAAAAGCATACTGTAACTCCGACGGCCCAAATGTCGCATGCTGTCGTGTAGCCGACACCTCTGACTCGCTCAGGCTGTTAGAAGAGGTGTGTATGGTGTTGGGACAAGGTTGAGGCAGGCGAAAATCCAAACGAAGAGTAAATGCGTAGACATACATGTACGCCTATATATATTTAGCCTATATTCGATTATTTTCGCGTTTTTCCCAAAGAATAATAAAAATATAGGCGAAATATAGGCTCATATAGGCGAAATATAGGCTAAATATGGGCTAAATATAGGCATATAGGCGAAATGAATTGCGCATTATTTTTGTGCAATATTTTATTCGAAAATATTCCTGGTCACCATCTGGACCGAGAGTCGTGCAGATACGCGCTGTTTTGTGCGGAATTCGTGCGCAAACCCGATGATCCGGTAGCCAACGAGCTGAAAGTGCCAATAACGACATGTTAGGGTTGGCTGACTGGAAGAATTAGGTCGTAGACCCGGCGGATAAACCGGGCAAACCATAAACTTGCCACGTCTATGGAGTTGCCGTAGGCCGCTGCAGCCGCGAGTCGAACACTTTGCTCTTTGCGGAGAAGAAGTCATTCACTTCGGCCGTGGGTGTCTCCGCTGGCTTTTTTTGTCCTTTCGTCTTTGCACGCTGCTGCTGCTGTAATCCGCTGAAGTCGGCTCTGGGTGGTAAGGAGGCGCACCACTCGCCGTAAACCACCGTATCGCTCGGCAGTCAGCCCCGTTTCTCACACCAGTTTCTCAAATCGGGCGAGGCAACTGCTGCACTTGCCAGGTAGACCGATGCAGCGGCGGCCACTCCACCGTGCTTGATGGCATGGCAGCCGCGTGAGTCGTGCTTCTTACCTGGAGGCGTTTTTGACTGTCGTCGTCGGCTTGTCGTTTGTCGGGTTTGCGTCTACGCCGGGCTGCGCTGCAGGCAAGGTCAGCGCGAAAGCATTGCCTTTCGGCTTGTGTTTGCTGCCCTTAGGGCGACCTCGTGTTTGCTGCCCTTAGGGCGACCTCGTGTTTGCTGCCCTTAGGGCGACCTCGTGTTTGCTGCCCTTAGGGCGACCTCGTGTTTGCTGCCCTTAGGGCGACCTCGTGTTTGCTGCCCTTAGGGCGACCTCGTTTGCGCTTTGGCGCTGGCTTCTTTTCGGACGACTTTCTGTCTTCGCTGGTATCTTGGCTTCGGGCTCTTCGTTGTCAGACTCGGTCGTTGTTGCGACCGAGTCAGACGACCCAGACGAGGCGTCAGAAATGACCAGCTTTCTCTTTGACCATTCTTTTCCCGTTCTGGAAGAATAAGAACGTGGATAAGTGTTGGCAGTCGTGTTTTCACACTCATGCAAACTAGACCACCGTCGACCAACCTCTTGTCGACCACACTCGATGCGAAGATGTCCTCTTCTTGGTGAACGTGCTCTAAACGCGGACAATTGCTGTTTCAACGGCATGACACAGCCTTTGTTGTGCACGAAGGCGAAGCAAACATGGACCAGCTATGCGTACATTCTCCAATCTGCCTTCATCATGCACACAAGCAAAAGCATGTAGTCAAAGTCGAACCTAACTATGTGACCTTGGGTCACTGTTTTTTCGCGAGAACATGTTCCAGCAGCCTTTCTCAGCTTCTGACAGCACAGAGCCGCGTTTCTGCACGAGAAAACAGCCAGGGAAGTCAACAGGAAAATATTAATAAAATATTATTTTTGAATATTTGAGCCAATTCACCCACCCCCTGATCGAGTGTAATCGAGTGTAATATTTTGGGGTTAGAATGCAAAGAATCTGTGGCGATAATCTGCATCGCCGACGGCGCTGTGTAATATAGTGTAATCGAGTGTAGTAGAGTGTAGTAGAGTGTAGTCGAGCGTTGTAGAGTGTGATCGAAATTGACACTAGTATTTTGGGTTCGACCACTGGTGGACCCCTGGCTGACCCATGAGCGACCATGTTGACCACTGTCTGGCCCAAGAAGTGCCAAGCACAAGCATACGAGGGACGGAAACCGCAGGTGTGGGCCTTCACCGTGGTGGAGCCAGGCTAGATTCGGGGTGGCGCCCTGGGAGGGACAGGGACGGGGGTAGTCACGCCTTAGTCCCAGGGCCTCTCCCCACCCATCTGTATGTGTTCTCCTGGTCATCGCTACCGCGCTGACCTTTCCCTCAAAGCCCGCTGCCCACTGCCCTACAAGAGACATGCTTTGCACTCTCTGAATGCCCATTGACTGTGCTCCGCTTCAGCCGACTGCTTTGGAAGAGGTACTGTGCTCCGTTTGGTGCCGACTGCCCTGCCAGAGACGTGCTTGCAGACAGAGGTCGGCCGCCGCTACTTTGGTTTTCTCTCGCGTCTTCCCAGCTCCGCCACCTTCCCAGAGGCTTGGGGAGAGCCACGTGCTCCGGCTGTAAGGGACGAGACCGAGGTGCGACGCTGGCCCCGGTCGCAATCTGTATGTGCCGGCCCGGCCCGATTAGGCCTTTGGAGTACCGCGTGAATGGCGCGATTGGGCCCACGCGCATGCAGCCTGTCTGCTCGCAGTCACGCCGGCCGGCCCGCAACCGCAACCACATTCGCTTGTGCCCACACACCAGCTCTTCTTATCGAGCTAGCGATCCAGCTAAGGAGCACAACCGAGGATCCGAGGCGGAATCATGCCCCACAGTGGCCGCACGAGAGCAGACAGCGATGAAGGCCGCAGGGACAGGGTGTGTCAGCCACAATAACGGCAGGTTCCTCCCGCAGACGCACTACCCATCGGAATGTGACAGCGCAAGTAGGCTCGATGGAAGCACGAAGTGAAGCAGGATAGACGAGCTACGGAGACGAGACGAGTCGTGTACCAGGGGCAGGCCGGGACGATGAACCGCATGAAGCCGAAGAAAAAGTTCAAGAACGAAGCAACACCACAAGCCGCGTGCAGCCAAGCAGACCTCCCGGAACCTACGTGGGCAGTAACGAGGAGCCAACAGATGAGTGTCCACTGAACCCCCTTGTCAATACCCCCAACGACTATGGCACGAATTGCGCAATGCCAGACGGTAGCGTCTGACAATGGCATGCGTGACATTGCAGTGCCTAAAGGTGAGATTAGCCTCCGTTTTCAACCGCCTTGTTGTCGCCAGGGAGATCGAACCCACAAACAGAAACTTGACATCTTCGAGGACAGGGTGTCTGCCAAGCGCTTGCCCTATCGCCTGGAACTGCCCCGCAGGGAATGCCAAAAGGCTCGAGTATTAGCTGCGCTAAATTGCAAAGGTTGCTAATACGGGAAAACGGGTACCCGAGCCCCTATGCACTCGACAACCTGCTTCCACAAGTCAGTCCGAACTTCCTCGTCCCCTGCTGCACTGCCTGGCTACATCCTATTTTCAGACGAATATGCTTCTTTTTGTTCGATATTCGATGATCGTGCTATCAGCATCTTTAGCCCCAGAAGAAGGCTCGATAATAGACACGTTGCATCAGCTAATCAGGATTGGCTGAGTGCTGTGTGTTTAATCAATTGTTACAGTACCCCCCCAATTCACCAAAAGCTGATCGATTGTAATCGATCGTAATCGAGTGTAATCGAGTGTAATCGTTTGGATTAGAATGCAAAGAATCTGTGGCGATAATCTGCATCGCCGACTGCGCGGTTATCTCTTCGCACGTGAAGTGTAATCGACGCGGAATCGAGTGTAATCGAGCTCAAGTCGCTTTCAGGGGGGGTAGGTGAATTGGCTCAATATTCCTCGAATATTTCTGCATTATTTTATACTATTTCTGAATTTATTTCGCCTATATGCGCCTATATGCTATTATTTTGTTGCCTATATGCGCCTATAAAAAATATATAGGCGTACATGTATGCGTAGAGATATCAACTTTTTAATGATCGCGGCTGCTACGAATCTGATGATTACGATGGCCTGATCACCATTGGTGACGGCGCCCAAAACATCACAGACGGCTTGATTCAGTCGGACGTAGTGATCGTCGTAAAGGTTCCTTTAACCACGGACGATAACACTATCGTGGTGGAAGTTCGCGGGGTGTCAAAGTTCGCGGGCGAGAGGCCAAAGAATGGTCGAAAGTGGTCACCG
Organism: Diplonema papillatum; assembly: GCA_030068145.1. Taxonomy (NCBI): domain Eukaryota; phylum Euglenozoa; class Diplonemea; order Diplonemida; family Diplonemidae; genus Diplonema; species Diplonema papillatum. The sequence continues at coordinate 97,588 of JAPJBO010000061.1, forward strand.
TTTGCTTCATCGGAAAGATCTGACACTAATCTTGATATGTGCCCTTCATCGGGAAGAAATCCTGCTCCGAGGTCTGACGTTTGCCACGGTGCCCGCCCTTTTCCCAAACTAACTCTCTCCCCCCCCCCCCCCCTTTTTTTTTAAAGTCGTTACTAGCAGGGGTCTTAAAAGTTTGGGGGTTGGAGCGGAAAACGGTGTCAGCCAAAAACCCGGTGCGAGGTCAAAAAAATAAGAGCTCGCGGCTGATACAAAACTAATGATGATGATGATGATGTGAAGAGAGAGTTGTTTTCGTTGAACGCAGTGCCTGATCGTTTTTTACGTAAAGCTGGATTCAGGACGCAAGTGAAAACGCCACGGTTTGCGGCGACGAGCTTCTCATTTCCTCCAACATTTCATGTTTGGTAAAAAAAAAATCCAACACTTGGGCTGCAAGGATGCCTTGGGACGAAAATCTACGCTCTAAACCGGGGTTTTGGGGAATCACACGGCATTCAGCGGTGAGTCGCCCTCACCCCTACTGTAGCCCCGACCCGCACAGTAGGCTGTGTTGACGCTACGGGTGGGAAAAGGTTTCTTGGGTTTGAAGAGCGCGTGGTGCTTGCACCACTGAGGCCAGGTTATTTAACCGCGGATTTAGTGAAGGATTGTTCAGGAAACGGTCGCGAGCGAAACCCGACCAGGTAACGACCATTTCACTGTCTTCTTTGTTTTGTGATGCGAACATCACGAGGTGCTGGTGGTGCTGCTCCTTCCTTCTCGTCTTGTGTTGGGTTACGACCTTTTTTGTTCTTTGTCGGTTCTGAGCGTTTCCATATGCCTTTTCCTGCTTTGACATGCAGTCCCTTCCAAACTGTACCTCTCTTGGTGTTCGGGGGTGGGGCCGTATGGTAACGTCTCGGGAGTGGGGGGAGACCTGCCCGCGCAGCGATATATTTTGTGGTGGTGAGCCACCTTTTGGCTTCTGCGTGCGTCTGCCGCCTCTGGTGCACGATTGAACCAGCGTTAAACTCCGGAACACCGATCCAGCAACTCTTCTTGTGGCGGTTTTGTGTTTCTTAAAGGAGCCCTGTGCCGCAGGCGCGGAAACTTTTAAATGGTCGCACTTACGGATCAAAGCAGATGGGCAGTAGGGTGGCTCGTCACAACTAGGTTGGCCGACATGTCAATTAAACCTGCGCCGCAGGCGCGGAAAATTTGACGGTCGCACTTACAGCTAAACAGATGGACGGAAACACGTTGGTTGTTCACCGACTGCAGCAGGGTCCTGCACAACGCCCCTGCATTGCCTGCCACGGTGGAACACTGTGAACAGAATGAGCAAATAATGCGATAGCCCCATTACGGAAAAGATACTTCGTCAAAATACCTGCGCCGCAGGCGCGGAAAATTTTTGGCGCATTTCTGGCCAGCCAGCTAAGTACGAAGATCGCAAAACAGTTTTCCGTGAAAGAAATTTCCGCCCGGTGGGTTCTGCTATGAGAAGATTTCCATCAGGTTTCTGCCACGAGAAATTTCCACTGATGGGTTCCGTTAGAAAACATTTCCACCAACAATTTCTGTTAGCAAAGTTTTCCGCTAAGCTTCCGTGAAAGAAATTTCCGCCGGTGGTTTCTGCCATGAGAAAATTTCCATCAGTTTTCTGTCGTGAGAAAATTTCACCAACAGTATTCCACAAAAAAAATTCCACCAGTAGTTCCCACGAGAACATTTCCACCAGGTTTCCACCACGAGAGAAATTTCCGCCAGTAGCTTTCGCCTCGAGAAATTTCCACCAGCTTTCTGTCACGAGAGAAATTTCCACCAACAGTTTCCCACAAAAGAAATTTCAGACAGTAGTTTCCACGAGAAATACTCGACGTAGCTGCTTCGACTCCGAATGGAAGGGGGGAAATATAGAGGTAAGGGGCAAATACAATACAAACACAATCTGATTTGTTCTTCGCTTACACCAGGCGGCCTCCCTGCTCCACTTCATCCCTTTTTGTTCTTCGCTTACACCACCGTGTGTTGTTTTCTCGCTCAGGACTTTTGACCTGTTGTGTTTGTGTGATTTGTCGTGTAGGGGTAGACCCGCATGACCTCACGTCCGTTCAACACGTGGTTCGGTAGTTGCAGCACTTTGGATCCCTTCTGTTCTTTGTCGGGCAGCATCGTCGAGCATTTCCTTTCAAGCTGGCGCTTATGTAAAACATTTCCATCAGGTTTCCGCCACGAGAAATTCCATCACTTTTCTGTCGTGAGAAAACTTTCCACCACCAGTTTCCCTTCCCACGAAAGAAAATTCCGCCGGTAGTTTCCACGAGAAAATTTCCAGCCTACACAGCGACAAAACAGAAATCTGGAAATATTTTTCCCAGAATGTTTCTGACTTTTTTTTTCCCCCTCTTTTTTTGACACACCGGGTTTTCCCGGTGTCTGACACCGGGTTTTAAAGTCCCCTGGGATACAGCGTTTTCGCTCCGGGGTTTGCTTTCTGCCAAACATTGGGGGCGTAAGCAAGGGCGATGCTTTCGGGGTGGTACCCTTGTACGGTTGGTAGCAATATGTTCGGTATGCGTCGACTGATGATTCTTCTAAGATCTGCTATCAGCTGGATCTGGCCGAGGCCATCAGGACGGATCTGGCAGGTGAGCAGCGACAACTTCCCTTCTTGCAAGCACGAGTTATCAGGGAAAGCCTGCTACACGGGAGTCAAGCTTCACGTGCTCGGCGGTACTGCAGAGCCACGGGGGCCTACGGGTCAAGTAGGACTACCGATTTCCCAAACTAAAGCATCAAAACATGGTGCATCTTGGGGCTCGGCGCTTGCACTGAACACAAGCTCGTTGAGACGGTTAGCCGCAGGGCAGAGTGGACGGGGTTGTAGCACTGTGCTGCCTTCGATTCAAGCTTTGCAAGCTGTGGTTGACCGTCACGTTCCTGGACCCGGTGTGTCCTTTTTTTCTTGTATTTCTTCTTACTGAGATCGGAAGAAGCCTGCTACACGGGAGCCAAGCTTCACGTGTTCGGCGGTACTGCAGAGCCACGGGCCTACGGGTCAAGTGGCTACCGAGTTCCCAAACTAAAGCATCAAGGCGTGGCGCACCTTGGCTTGGCGCTCGCGCTGAACACAAGCTCGTCGAGACGGTCAGCCACAGGGCAAAGCGGACGGGGTTGTGGCACTGTGCTGCCTCCGACTCAAGCTTTGCAAGCTGTGGTTGACCGTCACGTTCCTGGACCAGGAACGGCCTTTTTCTTTTTAGAGTTAAAGTTCGCTTGAAATACCGGGGTTTTAGGGTCTTTTTCTCTTTTTCTTTTTCTTTCTTCTTCTTCTTCTTCTTACTGATATCTGCTATCTTGTTGAGGACAAACATACGCTCATGTAAGCTGTGGATCCGACAGCGGTGAAGGCCATCTGGTGCGCGCTGGACAAAAAGGTGGCCACTCCGAAGTCGGAGATTTTGACCATGCCTTCGGCGTTGACGAGAAGGTTGGAAGGCTTTAAGTCACGGTGGATGATGCCTTCGCCAGTGCCGCCTCCCGTGTGGAGGTGGTGCAGCCCGGCCAGGATCTGTTGCGTGGGGGTTGACAGGTTAACGATCCGCACCCAACTGGGTTCCCAAAAATTAGAATGGCGCTTTGTTTGGCTTGTGCGCACTAGCATGCGACTGAAGAATTAACTTGGCTTGCTAATCCACTTGATTTGGATGACACCCGTATCGTACGACCAGGGACCAATCTGAAGTCTTCCTAGTGGCTGTTTTATGCCACCCACAGGTGCACCAGCGCAAAGATAATGATAGGTGTATGGTCGGTTAATGTTGCTCCTCTAACCCAACATGATCGTTAGGCTAATCTCCTTCCAAACACGCTGTCAGCGTGCTCTTTCGAGTTTGCAACGAGTTGGTTTCGGTATAATTACGAGAGAAAAAAACAGCCGAAAGGAGCATACCTGCTTCGAGATTTCGCACAAAACGTCTTCGGGGATCGTCTGACCCGCCGCCTGCGCTTTTTTCGCCACGCTTTGAAGCGTGCCGTAGGCCATGAACTCCATGAGTACCATCAAGAAGCCTGAGAGGATGTGGGAGTTAGATTGGCGAACGACCTGACGACATACGGGTAAGCTCGATAGGTCCACGGGGAGGCTGGAGCCTCAACACGGCTCTGGTCCTGTCCATCCGTGTGTCATGTGATTCGAACAACATTGAGCACTGTCGGGTCTCACCGTGTCTACCTAGTTCTCAATGTATCGCTTACACTGATGTAACAGTGGTTTTCCGTCAGATTCTGCCCATTACATCGATGTAACAGCGGGTTTCGGTCAAATTTGGGCCATTACATTGATGTAATAGTGGTTTTCCGTCAGATTCTGCCCATTACATCGATGTAACAGCGGTTTTCCGTCAAATTTGGGCCACTACATTGATGTAACAGTGGTTTTCGGTCAAATTTGGGCCATTGCATTGATGTAACAGTGGTTTTCGGTCAAATTCTGTCCAATTACATCGATGTAACAGTGGTTTTCCGTCAAATTTGGGCCATTACATTGATGTAACAGTGGTTTTCGGTCAAATTTGGCCCATTACATTGATGTAACAGTGGTTTTCCGTCAAATTTGGGCCATTACATTGATGTAACAGTGGTTTTCGGTCAAATTTGGCCCATTACATTGATGTAACAGTGGGTTTCCGTCAGATTCTGCCCATTACATCGATGTAACAGTGGTTTTCCGTCAAATTTGGGCCATTACATTGATGTAACAGTGGGTTTCGAAATTTGGGCCATTACATTGATGTAACAGTGGTTTTCGAAATTTGGGCCATTACATTGATGTAACAGTGGTTTTCCGTCAAATTCTGCCCGTTACATTGATGTAATGGCTCAAGTTTGGGCCATTACGTTGATGTTTTTGGGGAGGGGCAGTGCAACTTGGACCTGATAGAGCCGTACCGTTCGGCCGGGGGGCAAAGCCCCCCGAACCCCCCCTTATTTCGACTTTCCAGAACAAACCGAACCCGTACATTTCAGCTGTGTATGGCGGTGTCGGAAGCCAAGAAGGCAGGTGGTGAAATTGGAAACTCAAAAAAAAAAAAAAAAATCCCACGGGCTCGGGAGATTTGGGGGTGGGTGGGTCCCCCCCCCTTTGGGCGGGCAGTTGGCCCGCCCGGGTAATAATCCGGCGTCCCTAACAAGTAAAAGAATAAAACAAAACTACGCAGTTCTTTAGTGATAGAACGACATACCTTCCTTGAAGTAGGCTTCAAGACTTGAAACGAGGTTCGGGTGCTTGTCCACGCCGGTGCACCTGGAAAGGGGTGGGGAGTTGTTGCGTGAAAGGTAAAAGAACGGCCACGATTGCCCTGCCTAGGCTCGTGGGCTTTTTCCACGTCGCGCACGTTTGTGTTAGAATGCCATTTCAGAATGGCACGTATTAAGATTCGCCGGTTCGTCCAGGCTCTTCAGGACATACGCCTCTCCACCCTTTTGCTAGACAACGGCTTTCTAGAGTTAAAGTTTCTGTGTGGGGTTCACGAGAATCCGGGATTCTCGAGTCTCCAGGTGACCTTCATCGGATTCTTTTGTAGCACTGTAGAACGGTGTGCAATATGATCTGGCAAAAGCGACCCAAAGTACGAAGCGGACGTGAACACACTCTGCGCCCACACCCACCTATGCAGGCCCTGGTATTTTGCTTGTCAGCTTGTATTTACCCTGTGTCATTTTCAGGTGAGGAACTCTCAAACACGCTGCCTACGTCTTTTTAGCCTGCACAATACATTGAAGGACAACTCGCAAGATTGTTACTAACAACAATGTTAAAAAAAATTGTATGGTGCTTTCTTTTGTTTGCGCGCACTAGCGGAACTCACCTGCTTTGGTAAGTTGCATGTAGTACGCTGCCGACTACTAACTCTTAGTACCAACATTGCAGTGTTAACACAAAACCCGTGTAACCTACGATACTCAGAGCACAAAGGATATCTTCCCATAACACTTACGACGAAGGTCACCCGGAGGCTTTAAAACCCCGGAGTTTCAAGCGAACATTCATTCTAAAGAAGGGGTAGCGGGTCTTGTAGTCCGGTTGCTGTCGGCTCGTTCCCCTCCTCGTCTGCTTTTCAAACCTTGAAACCGTCCAAGGGCGGCAACCGGTCTTAGAGGTTCAATGCGCCATCCGCAAGTTGGACTGGCCTGAGCTGACGAGAAAAAGGGGCCGTTGTGGAAAAGCGTACCTGGAAAGCTCGGTTTGGAGGACCTTTCGGGTCATTCCGGGTCCAAAGGAGATGATCTTCAGCGCCAGGACCTTCTTCGTGGGCACGTGCTTGACTCGGCGCACTGTTTGGTTCGCGGGTGAAGTTGTAAGCTCTCAATAAGCTCTCAATAAGCTCTCAATAAGCTCTCAATAAGCTCTCGATGTTTAGGCAGGACACCGAGGAACAAGTAAACGGATTAGACGGCTCTGCGCGGGGTACAAATGGCAGGGACGTAATCAGTGCAAGCTGATGACTTGCGCCAACTAGGCATTCCTCATTCAAGGAGAATAATTGCAACCATCGATCCTCATCACGACGCGAGTTCAAAAGACTTCCCATCCTCTTCAAGATAGGTAGCCGAAAGGCTCTCAAGCTCGTTTGATGCGTCAGTGTAGTGCGCGTGCAGCCAAGGACATTTAGGAGCATCACAGACGAGGGTCCACTTTTGATAACAATGGTGGTTGAAGTAGCCGACTCGATTCGACCCCCTGGCCCTGCGCCAACTGCGCGAGAGTGACGTGAGGAAGCTTTTCAAGGAAACGTTTCAATGGCCGCGGAGGTCAGGGTAACCTGATACGTGTGTGTGTGTGCGATGATGTGTGTTTGCGTGGCAGCCTGATACTGTTGCACGAGCTTGATGCTCCGCGTGATGCTTGGTACCGTGTGCTCTGTCGCACACGGTACGGGGATTCGTTTGTGACAATAAAACCTCGGAGGGAAAAAATGCTGCGTGTTTATCCCACTCAAGAACATTTCCGGGGGCTTGCACTGATAAACGCAGTAACGGACGATCGGCATCAACTGGCCAAAAGGTGATGAAAATGATAAGGCAAAAGTTTCTTGCTTCGCGTGTACAGGGTATAAACCTCTCTGGGGGGGGTTCCTGTATTAGCACTTTTTTCGTTGGCTTTGTTTTTCTCTTTCATGTGCAACCGTTGTTCCGGAAATGTCCCAGTACAGATAGTAGTAGTAGTTTGAACTTGTTATGCAGCAACAGTCTGTGTCGATAGACTGCACAGTGGTATGTGTCATCCTAATCCGGGAACAAATCAGGGAGAAGAACGGAGCAATCTTTACGAACAAACGAGTGACTTAAGGTGGCCGCTTGAGCGGCGCCAATCCGAGCAACGCGTCGGCAGTATTTGCACTTCAGGATGGGGCTGCCGTCATGAGCGTCGACGGCTAGCGAGTGTCGGCAGAGGGTGCAGTGGTCGGAGCAAGCTTGAACGTGGCAGGTCGGTGCCGCACAAATGAGTTGATCGATGTACTACTATGGAATAGTTGAGTTGCAGCTCTTGACAAAGATAGATGGAAAAAAGTGTTTTTATTCTTCGCTTTTTCTCACGAACGGGGAGTCGGTCCTGCTTTTGGCTTTGTAGGTTCTCCCGACTCCCCTGCCCTTATATCTCACTTCAAACAAAGTTTGTGCCCTTATATCCCACTTCAAACAAGGTTTGTGCCCTTATATCCCACTTCAAACAAAGTTTGTGCCCTTATATCCCACTCAAAACTCAAAACATTTGTGCCCTTATATCTCACTTCAAACAAAGTTTGTGCCCTTATATCTCACTTCAAACAAGGTTTGTGCCCTTATATCCCACTTCAAACAAAGTTTGTGCCCTTATCTCACTTCAAACAAAGTTTGTGTCCGTATATCCCGCTTCAAACAAAGTTTGTGCCCTTATATCCCACTCAAAACATCCCACTCAAAACTCAAAACATTTGTGCCCTTATAGCTCACTTCAAACAAAGTTTGTGCCCTTATATCTCACTTCAAACAAAGTTTGTGCCCTTATATCTCACTTCAAACAAAGTTTGTGCCCTTATACCCCACTTCAAACAAGGTTTGTGCCCTTACATCCCACTTCGAACAAAGTTTGTGCCCTTATATCCCAAAGGGCACAAACTTTAAAGCACAAATTTGTTTGGGGTGGAAATTTACCAGAAAAGAATGTGGGGGTACCTTTGGCTTGGCTGCCCTCTCCACACAAACTTTAAAGGGCACAAATTTGTTTGGGGTGGAAATTTACCAGAAAAGAATGTGGGGGTACCTTTGGCTTGGCTGCCCTCTCCGATGACTTCGCCCATCTTCATGTCTTCGAAGCGGTAGGTCTCTTTGCCTTGGTCGAGGAGGGGTTCGTAGCTGCTGCTCTTGTCTTCGCTGCTGGAAGGCGTCCGGCGCGTATTGTCGGCGGCGATCTTCAGGCCTCCTCCTCCGACCTGGGCGTGGCCACCGTTCGGCATCGGGACCTGCAGGGTCATGCTGTCCGTGATGCTGTACTCCTTCTCCCGCTCGGTCGGCGCGACGCTGACCAGCGAGAGGTTCTTCCTCTTCTTTTCCTTATTCATCTTGGCCGGAGATTCTGGAGACGCAATGGTGGCGGAAAGTGCGCAGGGGTTTCGCCTCCCCCCTTCACACGGGAGGTTGCTCGAATGTGTGTAAGGCGCTTGGACGCTCTTTCACCCTAGTTCAGCTCTTCTTTGGAAAATGCGTTAGTGGGGTAGGTGTGCGTGTGTGTGTGAGTGTGTGTGGGGGGGAGTGTGTGTATACTTTGTTATTTGTTTTTCCCTCCTTTCTGTTGTCGATGGTTCTCCTGTTTTTTAGCGTTTATTTGTGGATTGGAAGGTCGGTATTTTAAAGTCTCCGGTTGACCGTAGTTCTCAGAGTGCAAGTTCACTTAGAGATCCGGGGTTTTATAGTCTCCGGGTGACCATTGTCGAAAAGAGTCCTTTAAGGTATCGGATATTAGTGTGCGTATCGTATCTGCGGTAGTACGGGCCTACGTGTCAAGTGGCTACCGATTTCCCAAACTAAGGCATCAAGGCGTGGCGCACCTTGGGGCTTGGCGCTTGCGCTGAACACAAGCTCGTCGAGACGGTCAGCCTCAGGGCAGAGCGGACGGGGTTGTAGCACTGTGCTGCCTCCGACTCAAGCCTTGCAAGCTGTGGTTGACTGTCACGTTCCTGGACCAGGAGCGGCCTTTTTCTTCTTCTCTTCGTCTTTAATTTCTTTCTTCAGAGCTTGGTCTCCGGCAAATTTTTCAAATTTGAACCGGTTACGGCGTTTTGCGTTCTCACTCGGAAATGGGCTCAACACAGCGCGACGCGACGAATATTCACAACAATGCTGCCTCGGATTGCACATTTGGCCACCTCTGCCGGGTGCCTGGGTGACGGTGCCGTGCCATTTATTTCTCTTCTTTTTCCCCGCCGGCTTTTCCAAATTTGGACTGACAGTCCAAATGTGGATATAGCCCCTGCTTTCTTTCGGAGGGGCCCACGCACACAAAGCCCGACTTACACATACGCAGCATTCCCGCAGTGACACTGTAAAGGTTGACCTCTGTGTGTTTGAGTTGGTGTCTGTACGCAACTCCGAATAGTTCCACGGAGCCGACCATCATACTTTTAGCGTTATTTGTGGATTAGAAGGTCGGTATTTTAAAGTCTCCGGTTGACCGCAGAGGCTTGGGTATGGAGGGGGTTGAGAAAGGTGAAAGGGTGCCGCTCGTTTCGGATGGTGTGCCACTCCGCTGTGAAACCTTGTGAAGTCCCCTAACGCGTTTAGGGGGTGTTTGGGATTGGTTAGGGTGTGGTCGTTCTGCTACGGCGTGAAAAGCCAGGAAGTTTCGACGCTGATCTTCGACTCTTGATTGCTACTTTTATTCGCAAGCCGACGAAAATGAAAAGGACTGGCGGGAGCAGAGGGGCGTTTAATCTTACGAGGCCGACGAAACAGAAAGAGCCACAAAGCAACGAGAGAGTTAACAGGTGGCCCGCCATTCCGTGTCCAGAAATACTCGACGTAGCTGCTTCGACTCCGAATGGAAGGGAGGAAATATAGAGGTACCCACCCTCCCCGTGTTAGTCTCGCCTCCGTTTAGCCCTTGTCAGTGTCGCCTTTTTGCCTGAAAACGCGAGGCGGCACAAACACGGGAAGACGGTGCTCAATCGGGCTGCATGAAGAATGTCTCATCCTCACCAACGGCTTTCCGTTTTAGTGTTGCCTTTTAGGAAAAGGTGAGTAGGAAGGGGCGAATACAAGCTAATATAAACACAATCTGATTTGTTCTTCGCTTACACCACCGCGTGTTGTTTTCTCACTCAGGACTTTGACCTGTTTTGTTTGTGTGATTTGTCGTGTAGGGGTAGACCCGCATGACCTCACGTCCGTTCAACACGTGGTTCGGTATTTCCAGCACTTGGGATCCCTTCTGTCCTTTGTCGGGCAGCATCGTCGAGCATTTCCTTTCAAGCTGGCGCTTATGTAAAAAAAGTCGGGTTAACCCTCTACCGACCCGGGGTGGGAACACACGACTCACTTGTTATGAGGTTCCACATACTATACAACATGTGGCAGAACATGTGAAAAGATATAGAGAGAGAGGGAAGCGAATTAGCGTGCAGGGACCACCTCTCCGGAAGTTTCCGGTCTCCTCACTTCTCTTCGAACTGCTACGGCGGGTGTAAGTCGCTCCGGAGGCGCAGGTCTTCTCGTTTCCTCTTTCTGCCTGCCATCTGGTCAGCTTCCTCCTGCTTGGACTTGTTCCACAACAGTCTTTCTCGACCTAGACGCACTTTTCGTTCACTGGGCATCTCCACTCGAACATGGCAGTCCGATTCGGCAACGGTGGAACCGAAGGCGACTCTCCTTCTTTGCAGCCCTTCAGCAGACCTTTGCTCGAATGAGCTCGTCCCGCACGGTTGTATAGGTGGCGATTTGGACGGCAGATATACCATGGGATCACGAGATGATACAGTGCAAAACACGCGACCATGTTGTCTCCCTTGTCGTCAGCGTGACGTGCGAGATCACGTAACCAGTGGTGCCGCGCACCCGAGCATGCCCGGCTATGTGCTCAGCACGCACCGGTGCTCTCTGCCCGATGTTTCGGTTCAAGCCGCGGACACACCTGGGTGTTTGCAGAGGACAGCGGTGTGATGCGGTTGCTCGTGGCCTTGTCACAATACATATGGCGGCACAGGCAGATCCGTCTTGGGTGGAAGGCCCTTACAACCACAGGGCGCCTTGCCGAAGGCTACACTGGAACCTTTTGTGCGGTCGACGATATACGTCGTTTCCTTTTTTATGTTTGCATTGTCTACGCCTTCATGGCGTAGCTGGTCGGTGAGGGGTTGAAAGAAAAAGAGGGAGTACCTACCCCCCCCCCCCCCCCCCCTACTACTAACTAAGATTTTCCCCCCGTGTTAGTGTCGCCTCCGTTTAGCCCTTGTCAGTGTCGCCTTTTTGCCTGAAAACGCGAGGCGACACTAACACGGGAAGACGGTTCTCAATAGGGTTCCCTGTATTTGCATGAAGAATGTCTCATCCTCTTCCCGTTTTAGTGTCGCCTTTTAGGAAAAGGTGCCTTTCGGTAGGCGACACTAACACGGGGGGGAGTAGGTACAGAGAGAAAACATGGGTTGGTTGGTTCTCTTCCCTCCCTCGAAAACCACCCTTCCCCGGCCCTCCCTCCGCTTCTTTGGGGACCACTCCACTGCAGTGACTGCAGTAAACGCTGAGCCGGCATCGAAGGGTCGCTGTGAACGCTTGGCTGTCACAAGCCAGTTATCCCTGTGGTAATTTTTCTGTCACCCCTGGCTTCATCTTGAACACGAAGCGAGACCAAAGGATCGTTAGGTCATGCTTTCACGCCGAGGATCGGTCCTGAAGATCGGGTGAGTAAACGCGTACTCCAAAATGAGCAAACGTAAACGTTTACAAACGGTTACATTTACTCAGTCTGGCCCCTCGTTGGCCAAGGCTTTTGCTGGTTTCTGCTTTGCCTTCGCAGCATCCTGCACTGCAGTGCTCTTCAGCTTCTGAACAAAGCCTCGTATACAACCTTCTCAGTTTCCTCAGGGGCACAGCCACTGAGGACCTCGGGCAAGTGTTCCCATACTCAACCGGCAGAAAGAACGTGAATGTGCCGGACTGGAAGCCTAGCAGTAGAAGCCATGGAGCACCAGCACGTCGGGCTAGCGGTCGGACTAAATCCAGGAGGCACTGCACAGGACACAAGCACAGCACGTCGGGCTGCACGACAGGCAGGCTCAGTCGTCCAAAAAGGACATGGAGCACCAGCACGTCGGGATCAACACGACAGTCAGACTAAATCCTCGGCACAGAACACAAGGTGTGGTGGCAAACGTTGCCCGGATACGTGGGTGGGGAGCATGGTGCGGCCCTTTGTTGAAGGACTCCCGACGTGCTGTGCCACAGCGTTAACTACAACGTTTAGCCCAGTGGGGTCGCGAGGATGGGTCAGCACCTGCCAGGAAGGGGCAAAAGCTGGTGGTTCAGGGAGGCGACCAGCATTACCCGAAGCGGATTCCGGACGGTGTCCCCGTTTTCGAGGGAAACCAGCGCGTGTGTCCGATGCACGGCAAGCCGAGGTGTGTGGGCTGCACCCGCCGAAAATTGAAGCTGGCAGGATGCCGCACCAACCACCACGAGGAAGGGGACGAGCTGGCGGTGAAGATGTGCACGAAGCACCGCATGACGGCGTGCTCCACTTGCAAGTCTGTGACGGCATGTTGCAGGAATTCGCATCACAAGTGCCTGACTCACGAGCTGCCGACGTGCGATACGTGCATGCGGTAGACGTGCGGAGCCGCAGGCCCAGGCCGTGCTGCAAGCGAGGGCACCACGGAGCACGGCCAGCGGTAAAGCGAGGGCCTGTCGACCAACGGGCGAGTGCGTGCCGGAACCGAAGCCGCGGCCACACGGCCCACAACCAACAGATCGGACGCCACCACCGAACGGTGAACGTGCAAAAGGGACGGACGGCGCCTGCTCCCAGCGGAAGCGCGGACGCGACGACGAGCAAGCAGGTGGGAGCGCCCGCAAGAAGCCGAAGCCGCAGCGGCCGCCTCTACCCCAAAAGTGGACAGCCCACAAACCCAACCGAAGCGGAGCCGCGAAGACGAGCAGGCTAAGGCAGGGGACATAGAGGAGTCGAGATCTCGGCCGCGGAAACAACCTGCGAGGGAGAAAAAGGAAGTGCACCGAATCATCTGATTCCTCGTCATCAAACTGCACATCGGACGTGAAGCGCGCACCGGGAGACAAACAGTACTCGGGGAAAGGAGCGACCGAAGCATGACACGACGCGTCCAACTGTAGCGGCTTGTGCAGTCAATCGTCGCAGATTGTTGCTGCATAACAAGTTCAAACAACGTTTACCACAACGTTCACTACAACGTTTACCACAAAATGTGTAAACGTAACCGTTTATAAACGGTAAACGTTTACCGTTTACTGCAATCACTGGCCCTAGTGGGAGGGGTGGTGCGGAAAACAGTTATAAAGTGCGCATGACAGTACGCCCTGGGCTGTGGTTTTGTGCGGTCGACGAGTTTTTTTTTTTTTTTTTTTTTTGAATGTCGGGCCGTGCCCGGGGGAAGCACTTCCATAGTTGACTGTTGGGAACTGAGCAAAAGCGATCAAGTTGCTTGCAGTCTGGAAAGCGGGAGCGTGGTCAAAGTTCTTGTTTTTCGAAGCAGCAACAACAATAAACTGGGAAACTCGAAAGGGAAACGCTGGCAGCGTGTTCGGAAGGAAAGTAGCTTGACGATCATGTTCACTCACTGGCAGGCGAACCTCCTTCGGACACGTACAAACAAACAAGCACGCTGTGGGATCGTTGCATAATGTCAGATCGGAACTCAGACCCCGTTTGCCAGAGTTGAGCTGTGCGAATCCTGCTGGTTGGGCTTCCAAGAGAAGGTGGAAATTAAAATCACCGGCCACAACAGCATTGCAGGACGGAAGAAAGCTAGGGTCAACATAGTCCTTCCTCGAGTCCTGTCTGGAGAACACAGGAATGGGAGGTTTGTAGATACTGACTACCCCGAGGGCAGTATGAGTTCTATGTCGAGACGCTCCGTTGCGTCATCCACGTGGGGCAAATTAAATTGAAGACGGCGATGTGCAATCTCATTGCGAACGAGAGTGATCAGCCCCCCCACAATTCTGCATCTGCTCCTCGCATCAAGACCTTGCTCTCCACGAGCGGTGGCCATGGTGCCTTGCGAGCAATCTTGCGAACTTCCGAAGGAATCTGCGAGACTTTGACGAACCTACCATACAGGGGGTTCTTCCGGGGGAAGAAGAAGAGAAGAAAAAGAAAAAGGCCGTTCCTGGTCCAGGAACGTGACGGTCAACCACAGCTTGCAAAGCTTGAGTCGGAGGCAGCACAGTGCTACAACTACCCCGTCCGCTCTGCCCTGTGGCTGACCGTCTCGACGAGCTTGTGTTCAGCGCGAGCGCCAAGCCCCAAGGTGCGCCACGCCTTGATGCTTTAGTTTGAGAAATCGGTAGCCACTTGACCCGTAGGCCCGTGGCTCTGCAGTACCGCCGAACACGTGAAGCTTGGCTCCCGTATTGCAGGCTTTCCCTGGTACCTTCCGGGGGAAACATTTTTATTTTCAAGATGCCGAATGGTCAGCAGGCGCCGCCGGGATAGGTGGAGTGACCCCGCAAGCTGCCCAAGGTACCCTTGGGGTATCCCACCCCATCGTAAGGTGTTCCGGTTTCTTCATTCCTTTCCCCTCAATGCGTACAAAAAACCGCAGGGCTGCAATGCTCAGCTGCAATCCCCAGCTGCAATGCCCAGCTGCAATGCCCAACTGAGGGTAGCCAGATAAAGATTCCCTTCATGGCGGGTGAACGTGTGTACACGTATATCATACGCCAACGGGTTGACACCGATGTTACTGTAGAATGCTGCCACCTTCCTTCTCGTGGTGTTTTCTCGGGTTGGCGAGGAAATAACCTTGCGCAAGTGTCAGTTCTCGTCGGAATAGTATTAACCACTTTAAGGACGGAGGGGGGCAGGGTTAATTTGGGAAAAGGGGTGGCTCCATGGCGAATCTCAGGTATCCGTTGGAGCTCGGAGCAGGATTTCTGCCCGGGTGAAGGAAATCCACACAAAGATTTGTGTCGGATCTTTCCGATACAGCAAACAGCGACCACTTTCGACCATTATTTGGCCTCTCGCCCGCGAACGTGACACCCGCGAACTTTCGTGAGTTAACTACCACTACAGTGGTAGTTCGTCCGGAGGTGGTTAATCTTCTAAGATCTTCGATTGGCTATATAAAAAGGAAGCCCCCAGGTGTGTCGTTCTTTGTTTCTTCTTGGCGAGTTCGGCGCAGTTCCTGGAGGTAGTAGTAATCCGTCGTAGGGACGAGAACGGGGAGGGTATTACAGACAGAGTGCGTGTCTTTTTGGAATACTACGAGGTTTTATGGACTTTTTTTTTTGCAGGGCTTCGCCGGTCTTACCCGCAGGGTGAAATCAGCACTGACTTTACAGGGATTCCCGTTCAATCACTCAGACCCTTCCTCTGGCCCTGCTCTACCGTATCCCACAGTGCAGCTACCACAGGGGGCTGAGGGCAAGGTGAAACGGTGCAAACCCCCTGGAAGTCTTTTTGCTTGTTGCGCACTTCCGTCAACCTGTTGTCTTTCATCAGTACGCTGCCATTGATCGGTTTTTGTTCTTGACAAACTGCATCTGTACTGGCGCAATAATAAAATCCTCACTCCTTTGCTTGTGTCTGTCACTCTTGTCTTGTGGAAGCAAGCTACTTTGTTTCTCTGGACGGATTGGAGCGGCAAAACTGTCGTTCGGATTACTATTAGTCTTCAAAGAAACAAGTTTCTTTTCCTACAAAAAAGACAGGCGCTTCGTTTTGTTTGTGCGTGCCGGTTGATCGTTTTCCCACTTGTATTTACCCTGTGTGTATTCAGGTAAGGAATTCTGATCAACCACCAAAACACGCTGCCTACGTCTTTTTAGCCTGCACAATACATTGAAGGGCAACCCACAAGATTGTTAGTACTAAAAAAAACTCCGAAGTGCGGTTCCGTGGGGATTTCGGCCCCAGAACTAACAGTTTTTCGCTGACCCACCATGGAGACTACCTCCGAGGGTGACGAGCTGTGGGGGTAGGGTCCCTACTCCACAGTGAAAATACCAGTACATGGGGTAGGGTAGGGTCAGGGATGGGTCTGCAAGAACGTGCTTGGAATGGATATGCTCAACACCGCACTGGTCCGTGTTTCGGTCCTTTAATAAGGCGGACCACCATCAGCGCGGAATCTGAGTGTCTGCAGACAGGACAGCGGTGTGAGCCTGGTTTGTCAGGCGCGCGGTTCGTAGCTTGTCACAGCCATGACCACCCGTGCTACCAGAGCACAGGCGAACCCATCACGGGGAGGAGGTCCCTACAACCGTGTCGGAGCAATCAGTTGAAAAACTCAGGGCCCCCGCCCTGATGGTGACTCGCTAGGCAGCAGAGAAAATAAGAGAGAGAGAGAGAGACGAGTTAGAGTGCAGGGACCATCTCTCCGAGGAGTATCCGGTCGCCCCACTACTATCCCGTACTACTACGGCGGGCGCAAGTCGTTGCGCCGTGGGCGCGGAGCGAGCCGTGGCCCTGTCAAAGATGATTGTTGCACCGATGGTGGCGCAGCCGGGGGCGTTCTGACTGGCGGACGAGCTGATATGGCGAAAATAATAATACCAGTACATGGGGTAGGGTAGGGTCAGGGGTAGAGGGATATTCTGGGGGCTGGTTCAATCACTCCCGGCGCTAGTCCGGTCTCTGGGGGGGTGTCGACGTTGGACGCGACCTTGTCCAGGCACAAGCGCAATTCTGCGTGAGTCAGTGTTCTCAATTCTCGCCATCTCCACGCAGTGTAAGAGACGGGATCCCCTGGACGGTTTCGACAATAGTTCATCATTTTTTTTTTTTTTTTTCATTCTTGCCAGGGATTTATAAGGGGATTTCGGCCTAGAGCAATAGTCCATGTAGATGGACGGGTACCCGTCTTTTGCACCGGGGTGCCGAGCACGTGTTTGTCGACCCCCCAGACCCCCCCCCCCCCAGTGGTGGTCCAGCCTGTCCAGCCACCCCAGCCAGCCCTGCAAAGTCGTTGAGGGCCCGAAAATTAGTGCCACCACTGTCCTCCACTGTGGATCACTATGCACCACCATGCGCTATCGTGTCACTGTGCACACCGCACTAGCGTGGATCACTGTGCATCACCGTGCATCACTGCGCACCGTGTATAGATTCCGAGCCAGATGTTCCAGAGGGTGGAGGGTGCAGCAGAGAGGTGGGAGAACCAGCAGTTGTCCGGCAAAGGGCGCGTGAGGGGGAAAACACAGCAGTTGGATTACAAGGAAGAGTTGGAGAATAAGGGCATGGGGCGTCGTGCCAACTGCTCTCTCTTTGCGAGGACCGCCGACACGGCATCGAAGTACACCGAAGCCTTTGCGAACTTCAATAATGTTCGGCGTACGTTCGTGTACCGCAACGGGTCCTCGGCTTCGGGCTCGGGCTCTGAGTCCTCGCTTTCTGACGCATCGTCTTTGTCATTTTTCCTGACTGTCGGATCCAGCATGAGATACTCTCTCATCAGCTGGTCAAGAAATTCTGGCATCACTGCGGTTGGAAGTTCGGCTGTGTCTCGCCGGGTTGGGCCGCTTGCTCGCCTCCATGACCCCCCCCCCCCTATGACCCCCCTGGGACCCCCCTATGGACCCCTATGACTGCTGTGGTAGCCTACCCACACCCGCCAGCCCGTGGGTTTTTTTTGTGTTTGTGTTTTTTTTTTTTTTTTTTGAGGATGGACGGGTGACCCGCCCATCTAGACCGGCGTATAAATCCCTGATTCTTGCTGCCATAAAAACGAGCAGCATGCAGCTGTCAGCGGCAAAGCAGGCAGACCAGCAGGCAGGATTTCTTGTCCCTACTTTATGGCAAACACAGAGCACGTGAAAACGCGCCCAACCCTCACTCGAGGCCTTTACTTGCACTTTACGTATTTTTTTTTCCTTTTTTGTTGAATTGGCGCCGAGTCATGCCGAGCGGCATACATAGAGAAGGCAACCTAGTCCCGCGGCTCATGCGCAAACGCTCTTGAAGTAAGCCGCGAGGTTGACGCTAGAGTCATCGTGCTGTGGGTGTGTTTGTATGGGTGGTTCAAGTCCATGGCTTTAAGTGGGTAACGCATTGACGTGTCTTCTTGTTGCGGTGGCAAACCTGCTTCTCGAAGAGGAAGGGGAGACCCCCGGAAAATGAAACGCGTACCATCTTCATCCACGGATGGTTGCCCAGTTCGATGGCGCTAGGCCTCTTCTCCGGGTCTTGAGCCATTGTCTGCGCCACGAAGTCTCTGAACTCGGGACTCAGCGTGCAGTCTTTCGGCCACTGTTGGTCGTATTGAGGTTATACGTAGTTGGAGTGTTGTAGTGGTGTAGTGGTGTAGTGGTGTAGTGTAGTGGTGTAGTGGGATGGTGCGGTAGTTTGACAAGTGTGTAGCGGCGAGTGTAATGATGCAACAATGCAATGATGAAATGATGCAATAATGCAGTGGTAGAGTAGTAGTGAGGTAGTGATGGATGTGTGCCAGCCAAGAAGGACTCCTCTCTTGAGCTCTGGCCCAAAGAAATGCAACAACAAGGAGACGACAGTTCGATTGCAGAGCCACGGGTCGGCTTGACTCTGTTCCTGTTTGCGGCATTCACGCTGGCACCGGCTGACAAGAGCTATGCCTAAGTTGCGGCTCCGGGTGGCGTACATGAGCACCTGGTCACCGTACCTGTCTGCAGCAGAGTGGTATGGTCCTTTGACAGAGTGAGCCGATGCCTCTCATCTCCCCTTTGAAACACGGCTGAGTCACGCATGCTCGTGACAGTCCGACAGTTGGCACACGCGTCGCAGTTGGGTGGTATTGATAAGGGGTTTCATCGGACACTCGGATGAGCTTCGCTACTTCACCGCCGCAGGTGTCTGCAGCAGAGTGGTGCAACGGTGTGGTGCGGAGGCGTGAAATTGGAGCGACTGCGAAGACATACCTGGACGACCGCTTTTTCTTCTGCGAGGATGCTGCACAACTCAAAAAGTTGCGTTTGCGGGTTGCCGATGGGGTAGTAGCCGAGGGCGAGTTCCGCCACCTGTGCAGTTGGTGTGTCGTCGTTTCGCAATTCGGTGACTCGCGAGCGATTGCTAGCGTGTAAAGGTAAAGGTACCGTTGTGGTGACGCTCCTCCAGTTGTGGGTCACACAATCTTCTTCTTACCAAAAAAGAAGTCAAAAGGTGCGGGTCTCCGGTGTCAAGTGGGCCAGGCCAGATCCGAGGCGGCACCCTGGATGAGGATCGATGATTGCAATTATTCTCCTTGAATGAGGAATGCCTAGTAGGCATAAGTCATCAGCTTGCGCAAGGAAAAAAAAAAAAAGTCATCAGCTTGCACTGATTACGTCCCTGCCATTTGTACACACCGCCCGTCGTTGCTACCGATTGGCTGTGGGATAGAGCTTGGGAGAGGGAAGCTCGTTGGGACGAGGCGGCACCCTGGAGGGACAGGGGCGGGAGTGGTCTTTAGCAATGTTAGGTTTCTGCACGTTGCATCGTATCCACTCTTCCGGAATCGAAATGGTTTGCCGATCATCCGGCTACAAGCTCACCTGCAGCAACCTTGTTCCTTCCTCTGACTAACCCAAACTCGTTGATGATTGCTGTTAAAAAGGCATACCGTGACTCCGACTGCCCAAATGTCACATGCTGTCGTGTAACCGACGCCTCTGACTCGTTCAGGCTGTGCGAAGATGGTTGAAGTTTCAATCCGGTGACGACATTGTGACCGGGTTAGGCCCACCCTCTGATACCCTGTGCTCCTGAGCGCAACACCTCCCGGGAAGCTCCCGCTCTGGCGCAAAGCTCAACCTTTTTTCAAAGGGAGCAGAGGGCCAGAACAGGAACTTTGAGACGTTGAGAGAAAGTTTGACGCAAAAAAAAAAAAGAAGACTTTAAGTTCGTACTGAATGCGAATGACAGAGAACTAAATAGTCTTTTATTTTCGATTAGTCAACCTCGGCGACCGCGCAGGAAACGTCTTCGAAGAAGAAGTCTCACGTACACTACGTACAGAGAAAAGTTTCCTGGTTGTTGAGGCTAATCAACAAACAGAAATGCTAGAAATGGAATACCTTACAGCGCAGACGACGGCGAGCTAGCCACACAGACACAGCACACCGACAAGCCCATAAGTCCCGTAGTCCGGGCAGGCAACACGAGTCCATAAGTCCCTTCGTCTGGGCAGGCAACGTAAGTCCCTAAGTCCCTTAAACTGGGCAGGCAACAAAGTCCCTAAGTCCCTTAGTCTGGGCTGGCAACGGAAGTCCCTAAGTCCCTTAATCTGGGCAGGCACACGAGTCCCTAAGTCCCTTCGTCTGGGCAGGCAACGTAAGTCCCTAAGTCCCTTAAACTGGGCAGGCAACAAAGTCCCTAAGTCCCTTAGTCTGGGCTGGCAACGGAAGTCCCTAAGTCCCTTAATCTGGGCAGGCACACGAGTCCCTAAGTCCCTTCGTCTGGGCAGGCAACGAAAGTCCCTAAGTCCCTTAATCTGGGCAGGCAACAAAGTCCCTAAGTCCCTTAGTCTGGGCTGGCAACGGAAGTCCCTAAGTCCCTTAATCTGGGCAGGCACACGAGTCCCTAAGTCCCTTCGTCTGGGCAGGCAACGTAAGTCCCTAAGTCCCTTAAACTGGGCAGGCAACAAAGTCCCTAAGTCCCTTAATCTGGGCAGGCAACAAAGTCCCTAAGTCCCTTAATCTGGGCAGGCACACGAGTCCCTAAGTCCCTTCGTCTGGGCAGGCAACGAAAGTCCCTAAGTCCCTTAATCTGGGCAGGCAACAAAGTCCCTAAGTCCCTTAATCTGGGCAGGCAACAAAGTCCCTAAGTCCCTTAGTCTGGGCTGGCAACGGAAGTCCCTAAGTCCCTTAATCTGGGCAGGCACACGAGTCCCTAAGTCCCTTAATCTGGGCAGGCACACGAGTCCCTAAGTCCCTTCGTCTGGGCAGGCAACGAAAGTCCCTAAGTCCCTTAATCTGGGCAGGCAACAAAGTCCCTAAGTCCCTTAGTCTGGGCTGGCAACGGAAGTCCCTAAGTCCCTTAATCTGGGCAGGCACACGAGTCCCTAAGTCCCTTAATCTGGGCAGGCACACGAGTCCCTAAGTCCCTTAATCTGGGCAGGCAACGGAAGTCCCTAAGTCCCTTAACTTGGGCAGACATACGAGTCCCTTAGTCTGGGCAGACAACGAGTCCCTAAGTCCCTTCGACAGGGCAGGCAACCCGTAAGTCCCTCAATCTGGGCAGGGAAAGTAAGTCCCTAAGTCCCGTAAACTGGGCAGGCAACACGAGTCCCTAAGTCCCCTGATCTGGGTAGGCAACACAAGTCCCTAGATTCCTCAGTCGGGGCAGGCACACACAAGTCCTTAAAGTCCTTGATCTGTCAGATCAACACCAAGGCCACGTCAAGGAGATCCACATCCTTCAGGTTGAACTACCATAGTCACCAAAGGAAAGAGGCTCACACAAAGCGAACATGGACCGTGTATCCTTTGTCCTCGCCAACAAGGCCGACGTGCGTGAAGCCGCCACGGTGAAAAACGCGTTGCCCGGAGCAGTAGAAGCAGGAATTAGTCAGCACGCAAGCGACCTGTACGACGAATTCGTCCGGTCAGCCGACGCGGAGCAGGACCCTGTGAAGAGAGCGTCACTCGCGGTGGTCAGTCTCGAGCTGTGCGCGTTAAAAACGCAGATGAACCCCCCGTCGGTAGAGGAGGTGAAAGAACTGATGGCCGACCTCCATAAATGGAACATGCCAGACATGGAAAGCATGGCCAGGATAGACGTACCGGTTGCCGACTTAAAAAGAGAGCGTATGAGTCTGGCAAACATAGGTAGTATCCGTGAGATCGGGACGAAGTTGAAGGTACAAGACGAAGGCGGAAAAACGAAGGGTGACCCGCGAAAAACGGTCAACATCGACCAAAGGCTGAAACAGCTGAACCTGCACGACATACCGAGCGTGTTAAAACCGGATGGACCCCTCGTGAAGGCGATCCTCCTCCAGATGGAATCCGGTGTCAGGTTGCCGCTAGACTTCTCACCGAAGAAGGCTCCTCTTTTCCCGACGAGGGCGGCAGATGCTTTCAACATCACTTTTTCGCCGATACCAGCAAAGGTAGACGAGGCAGTGTACGAAGAAGCGAAGAAGCAAGTAGGACAGGCGGCTGACACAGCGCACAAAAACATCCTGCTCGAAGTATCGTCGAAGATGGATAAAGAGATGATGCCCAGCACTACGCATATACTGATGCGGATTCGGCACGCGATAGCACTGCTGGTGTGTGAGGCGGTTCCTCAAAAGGAGCAGCTTAGGCTGATCGTCATGGTAGCCAGCCAAATCCCGCTGGTGGCATCACACACAAGTGCTAACAACTGCTACATGGCGGCGGTAAAGTACGAGGAATACGCCATGAAGAGAGCGACGGACCTATCTCGCGACGTTTCGGTAGAGGAGACGATGCACACTCTCGTCAGGGTGGAGTCCGACACGGTCAAGGCGTTTAAGGAAAAGGTGGAGCTCCAACGCGAGCACGCAAAAATCACGAAGCAGACCGTGGCCGCCACGAAGCCGACTCTGGTCACCAAGAATCGCAACGTGACACACCCAGACTCGCAAAGGTACGAGCCATACGGCAAGACCTCTGGGAAAGGTGGATTGAACAAGCCGGGACACAAAGGCAGATATCAGCAAAGAAACTGACTCACCGTCTCAGAGACCACACGATCCAACGTCGCACAAACACCTATCCTCTTTCATCCAGCCCTTCAGACGTCTTCTTCACCACCACGCGGCTCAAGCCATAAGCTGTGGCTTCGGTGTGAAGGCCCGTCGCAGAAGAACCAAGGGTCGCCTTTCCGTTCCGTCAACGATCATGATCCTCTGCAGAAACAGAAGGGCGTGTTTTACTCGTTCCAGGCAAGTTCGATGGAAGAACACGCTGCGATGACGGCAACAATTAAGTCGCACACATTTATGGCATCGCAGCTGGATCCTGATCTTCAACAGTGCATCCGTGTATACGCTTACAACACGACAGCAGAGAACCGGAACTTTCGAGCATGCCGCATCCTGTATTGGGCGGATAGGGCAGAGAAGAACAGAGCAGATAAAGCACGTTTCGACTCGTTCTTCGACACGAACCACCCGGCATATGCCATCGCGAGCAGGATCAACGTACCTGTCGTTGAAGAAGTTCTCGAGCTGATTGGTGCCGCAAAACCGGGAGTAAAGAACGAGTTCGTCCGAAGGTTAGGATTCGGTTTCCCGGTGGTGGACGATTTATGCGAAGAAGGAGTGTTTGATATCAACCCGGAGAACAGGAGTGCAAGGAAAAAATATATCTCAACGAAGAAGGCACTGCAGAACAACCAGCAGCTTCTACTGGCGTCCCTGAGGCAACAAAGCCTACGTGACGGGAACCTGCACGAGATCTCCGCCCAGCTGAAGATGGAAGTTGAGAAAGGATGGCTGGAAGGTCCGTTCTCGACAGAAACCCTCCCCGTGGAGCAGTTCATCCCGATACGGAGATTTATCGTCATCCAAGGCGACAAGCACCGTGGTTGTGACAACGGTCGAGCAACGAACCGAATAACCAGGGTGCACTCTCCTATAACCTTGTTAGGAGTTGACAACGTGGTGGCAACGTCCGTCGCATTGTTCCAACATGGGGTCGAGCAGCAGTCACAGGCGGTCCTGGACCAGTCGGATGCCTACAAGTCGTTAATAGCTGACAAGACTCAACGAAAGTATGCTGTCATCGTCGCGATGAATGCAGAAACTAAGCAGCTGGAACTCTACCTGAGTAATGTTCTATGTTTCGGGACAGAGTCTGCAGTTCTCGACTACAACTGTTTATCAAGATTCATCACAGCGGCGGCGCGACGAATCATGGGGATCCCAGCGTCAGGATATTTCGATGACTTCCACATGCTTGGAAGAGAAGACGACATCGCACAAATGGCGAACGACTTCCAGGAGTTTTTCTCGATGATCATCGGACTAATCTTCAAGGAGAAGAAAAAGAGGATAGGACAGCGGACGCAGTATCTGGGCGTTTGCATCGACGTCTCTTCTCCCGGAACACTGTCGCTGTCGATAACGAGCGAACGGGCAGAGAAGCTGAGAAGAACGCTGCAAGAGTGCTTGCGCGAAGACGCATTGTCCCCGCAAATGGCGGGCAAGCTAGTTGGACAGCTGAGTTTCGTGCAACAACACATGACAGGCGCAGTGGGGAGAGCGCTCCTCCATCCAATCCGGTCACGACAATACACCAAGGTGAACGTAACGAAACTGGGTGGACGACTGCGGGCTGCGCTCGGCTGGTGGGTTCAGGCGTTGTCCCACTCCCGTTTTCAGCGTCGAATCGACCTGAAGACCATCTCCACGCCTCGGACGCCCATCGTCGTTTACACAGATGCAACCTTGGGCCAGCTAGGCTTCTGCATCGCGTATAAGGAGTACCGATACTACGGAAACGCGTACTCAGCAGTGACGCCGGCGAATCACAACCGACACATCGTGGAACAGAACGACACGGAGAACATACAGCTGTATGAAACTGAAGTCGTAGTCGCGATACAGTGCTTCATGAACGATAATCATGAAACCCTGTTTCCCTCGTCGGTCCTTGAGGATGATTTCAGGAACATCCCGAAGTATTACTTTGTTGACAACGTGTGCTCTCAGGCCACATTAGTCAAGGGGTTCTCGAAGAACCCGCTGTTCAACCACTTAGTCCAAAACTTTTGGTTCGAAGCAGTATCCTCAGGGTCTATGGAAGTGTGGCTTGAGAGAGTTGAATCGGCTCATAATCTGGCCGACCTTCCTTCGCGGCAGATGGGCCGAATCAAGTTCCTCGAGGAAATGGGATATAAATACATCCCACACTTTGAAAGCGTCCTGTTCACAGAAAGGATGAAGAACCTAAGCACCTCGTAGTGGTTCTGATAACGTCGTTTCCGTCCTAGTGGGGGGCAACACAACCTGGCATCGCATGAAAGTCAGGTCGCCCGCTGAACACGTCAACGTTTCTTCCTCCCACCGGCGCATAGAGTCTGGCATAGCATAAATGTCAGTTCTTCATCTTCTGCCCTGACATCGCATAAATGTCAGTTCTTCGTCTTCTTCTTCTGAAACATGTCTGCGACTGTTCCACACAACTCGAAAAGTTGCCTAGACATGATTGTCAGGTAGTCAACAAATGCCAACGTGCAGTCCTCTCCCCTTGAGCATCGCAACTTGAGACTAGCTTGAATAAAACTTCCTATTCTGCAACACGTCTATGACAACGCATCCCAACTCGAAAAGAGACAACCCAGGCATCGCATAAATGTCTTCAAGGTAGTGGCATAACCATCAGCTAACGTAGCGAACCCGAAAACACTCGGAAAGAAGCGCAGATGAGTCGAGAAGCTTTCAGCAACCTTCCCTTTGCTGTTCCCGGTCACAGAGCTAAGATCAACACATCTCTCTTTCTGCGATGGGACCAGGTGGACAGAGATCTGCGAAGGGGGTGGAAACATCTCTGTCGAAGACCTGGATTCCTCAGTTTCGGAGCGTACCAGATGCAGATCTTACTCGGAGTGGCTCTGCGTATCGTCCGAACTTACCCATCGCAGACGAGTCGTCCAGGAAGAAAGACTCGCCAAAAGATAGTATGAAGATGTTATGTCTTGTAACACAGGGAGCTGCGCAGGGCTTGCGCCATCACTGCCGTCTGAGACGAAGAGTTGACCGCGAAAATAAAGAAGACTTTAAGTTCGTACTGAATGCGAATGACAGAGAACTAAATAGTCTTTTATTTTCGATTAGTCAACCTCGGCGACCGCGCAGGAAACGTCTTCGAAGAAGAAGTCTCACGTACACTACGTACAGAGAAAAGTTTCCCCTCCCACCCACCCAGAGAATGCCTCAACGGAATTACCCGACTGGACCGGAAGTCATCCGCATGTTGAAAGCTGAAATGGACCGTGAACCGCAGGCAGAATCCGTGATGACAGACCTGACGGTAAGCCGGAAAAGGAAGCTGGAGCACCTTTCGACACTGTGTCCGCTTGCAGCACGGTCTAGCGTTGAACGGGCTGCTCAGTCGCTCACGACTTCCTCGGTCGAAGCAGGGACCTGGCAGCAGTACTTCGTTGCTGTACGGTCCTGGACCAACTTTGCGGACGCAATCAACTGTCGCCACTTTCCCATAGGGTCGGAAGAGTTGAGGCTATTCGTGACTACGCATACGAACGCCGGCTCTGCCGAGAGCACGATTTCTGCCTTGGAAAAAGTGCAACGATTCCTCGGAATCAACGAGCCGCTCCGAAACCCCCTCGTGAAGGATGTCCTCCAAGGGGTGAGGAGGAAACAGAAAGGAAAAAGGAAGATGGATGCCATCACGTCGAAGCTTCTCGACAAGATCGTAGACGATACCTCCCCTATCACGGGCCCCAGCAGCTCCCTACGGGAGTTTCGACACCTGGCTGTCTTGTCGTACGTGTTTCTGCTGCGCATGCAAGACGAGGCGATTCCGCTTCGCAGAGGGCTCGAAAGCGACTCACCGGCGAAGGCGCTACAAGACGTCAGGGCTTCGAATCGACACAGCGCAGTCTTCAAATATAAACAAGAATTGCATATCGTGTTTAAAAAGCGAAAGAACATCCGTCAAGGGGAAATGTTGATACGGGGCTGCATGTGCAGAACTAGAGAAGTTGTCGTTGGATGGCGGGCAATTTGCCCAGTACATCAAATATGGCCGTACATCCGGGACAATGTTGCTCACGGTGCAGCAATATTCGGCATGAAGTACCCCGACATGCTGGAAGCGGTAAAAAGAAAAGCCGCGATATTTCAGCAGCCTGTGATCGGATGGGGAACACACAGTTTCCGCAGGGGTGCTGCTCAGGATGTGAACGAGGATAACCCCGAGTTGGCTGTCCTTCTGAAGGCAGGAAGTTGGAACTCGAAAACCTTCGGGGAGTACCTAGACTGGTGTAAGATCCAGAAAAAAGGCATGGAAATGGTAGCCCAGCGCGATCAAGATACGGAGAGCGAGTGAATCGACTGGGGGTGGAAACATCTCTGTCGAAGACCTGGATTCCTCAGTTTCGGAGCGTACCAGATGCAGATCTTACTCGGAGTGGCTCTGCGTATCGTCCGAACTTACCCATCGCAGACGAGTCGTCCAGGAAGAAAGACTCGCCAAAAGATAGTATGAAGATGTTATGTCTTGTAACACAGGGAGCTGCGCAGGGCTTGCGCCAACACTGCCGTCTGAGACGAAGAGTTGACCGCGAAAATAAAAGAAAAAAATGGCGAGGGGGTGAGGGCCTGAAAGAGGGTACTTTAGCGGGTGAGGAGTCACCTCGCGACAAAATCTCAGTGCTAGTCTCTTTGAGTCTTCGTTCCTCGTTCACCCGCTGCCGCTGTAAGGCCTCGCAAGATATAATACTATAGCAGGATCTGTCAACTGTCAGGCATAAATGTCTCTTTCATGCATGTTTTGATGCCGGCCTGAAGTCTTTTTTGAGTGAACAAAAAGAGAGCCTGGGGGGAATCTCAGTTTAATGTTCAGACAGAACACTGCCTCTCATGGTTGATCGATGCCCGCAGCAATCCTTCTTTGCAGAAACGCGGAGGTTTGCCTTTTTTTCTCAATGTTTCTTCCTTGTCGACAACTGGTGGTGCAAGAACCCAAGAGTCTCTGTGTTTGTGCTTCCGGCGATAGCCACCTGGAGGCTCTCAACTCTAAAGTTTGGCATGCGACTTTTCACACGTCTTTTTTTGTTTAACGATTACGCCCGCCACTCAACCCAGATTTACCTGTGTTTCGTGTGAGTTGTAGCACATTTACCTCCTTTGATATTGGACTCCTGTTGCGATAGCGGAGAGTCATCGGCATGCTGATGAGTACCACAACATCTTTGATATTTTGCTACTGGCAGCCTCCTCAAGTATTTCCTAAAAAGCAGGTGCGCGTACAAAGAACCCCTCAGGTAAAAGCATACACTCATGTAAGCTGTGGAGCCGACGGCTGTAAAGGCCATCTGGTGCGCGCTGGACAAAAAGGTGGCCACTCCGAAGTCGGAGATTTTGACCATGCCTTCGGCGTTGACGAGAAGGTTGGAAGGCTTTAAGTCACGGTGGATGATGCCTTCGCCAGTGCCGCCTCCCGTGTGGAGGTGGTGCAGCCCGGCCAAGATCTGTTGCGTGGGGTTTGACAGGTTAACGATTCGTACCCAACTGGGTTCCCAGAAAAATTAGAATGGCACTTTCTTTGGCTTGTGCGCACTAGCATGCGACCGGAGAATTGACTGGAGTTTGCGAATCCACTTGAATAAGATAACCCGTATCGTTACGACCAGGAGCCAACTTGAAGCCAAGTAGCTGTTTGCACGTTGTCGACTGGTTAACTGGTACCCAGCTGAGTTTTCAGAAGTCGTGCGACAACAGTGCGGTCGACTGTCAAAGTGGGCCTTAAACTTTGGCCAAGGCATTCCCATTGGAAGTCCAAAGTATCAACCCAAGGTTCAATGCCTGGCTTTGAATTTCGGGGACTTTAGACACTAAAGCTTGGCTCAGACGCCAAACTATCAAAGTCTCCTGGTGGAACTGCGGGAAACAGAGAGACGAGAGTGCCCTGGCGGTTGGAGAGGCTAGTACTTCCCCCGGACCAGCACATAGTTATTTTTAGAGTTATAGTTCGCTTGAAAATCCGGGATTTTAGAGTCTCCGGGTGACCTTCGTCGAATGGGTATTCTAAAGCTAATATGGTGTGATCCGCCCTCCAGTTTTCCGTAGTTCTTCCGTACTTCTTCCGTAGTCTTGCCGTACTAAGGGGTGTCCAAAAATTATTTTTACAGTGAAAGTTCGCTTTTTACCCAACTACGTGCGCAGGGCTGTCAGTTTGGTCTCTGCATGCCTGGAGCATCAAAAATCTGCCTCTTCTGCAACCAAAAAAGAGTGTGCTTACTTCGAAGGAGGCTAGAGGGGGATTTTATTTCCCTTCTCTGGGGAAGAGCTGCCGCGCCAAACCTCGCTTCTTTGTACCACATGCGGAGAAAAGAGAAAGAGAGACATAAATAGAGACAGAGAGGGTTTGGAGGAGGACGCTGGCGTGCGTCGGGGCCAGTGAGAAGCACCGGCCACCTTGCTAGATACATCCTGCCGCGGAAAAGGAGCCCTTTCATTCGCTGGGGTCAGCACCCCTGCGGAGGCCCTCTTCCGTGTGCCTTCACGCGGAAGGAAACAGTAGGCAGGATTGTATCGGTCTGTGTTGAGCAAGGATTTCTTCTTCCTTGTCGCACAAGGGGAAAGGAGGAGGAAAACAGAAGATCCAGGGCAGTGCGGAGGGGATGCAGTAATCACGCTTCCAGCCTCATGCACGCACGTGCCCGATGCCCTCTGTGGAGCGGAAGGAAGTCAGCCCTCTGCTGAGGGGAAAAGCTGCATAGCCCTCTGCGGAGGGAAAAGCAACGTCATTTCCCGCACGGGGAAGCCCGCCCTCTGCTGAGGGGAAAACGCTGCACGATGCCACCCCTGCTGGGGAGCCCTCTGCGGAGGGAGCGCGACGTCATTTCCCGCACGGGGAAGCCAGCCCTCTGCTGAGGGGAAAACGCTGCACGATGCCACCCCTGCTGGGGAGCCCTCTGCGGAGGGAGCGCGACGTCATTTCCCGCACGGGGAAGCCAGCCCTCTGCTGAGGGGAAAACGCTGCACGATGCCACCCCTGCTGGGGAGCCCTCTGCGGAGGGAGCGCGACGTCATTTCCCGCACGGGGAAGCCAGCCCTCTGCTGAGGGGAAAACGCTGCACGATGCCACCCCTGCTGGGGAGCCCTCTGCGGAGGGAGCGCGACGTCATTTCCCGCACGGGGAAGCCAGCCCTCTGCTGAGGGGAAAACGCTGCACGATGCCACCCCTGCTGGGGAGCCCTCTGCGGAGGGAGCGCGACGTCATTTCCCGCACGGGGAAGCCAGCCCTCTGCTGAGGGGAAAACGCTGCACGATGCCACCCCTGCTGGGGAGCCCTCTGCGGAGGGAGTGCGACGTCATTTCCCGCACGGGGAAGCCAGCCCTCTGCCGAGGGGAAACGCTGCACGATGCCATCGGGGGACCCTCGCGGAGGGAAGAAGTTCATGGCGCGATACCCTCATCGCATTGGGAGGGAGGGAGGGAACTTTTTTAAGCCCGGCGGAGGTCAACTGACCGGAGCTACCGGGGAGAGTGTGCTTACGTTGTGTGGTAACCTGATACGTTCGTGTGGTATGCGTCGATTGTCTAATGAGCTTGAAGCCCCGCATGGGCGCTTTGTTCCGTGCTGTGGGCGCCGCCCGATGCACGCGGTGATTCGTTTGCGACAATAAAACCTGAGGGAAAAAGACTGCGTGTTTATCCCTCTCAATTTTATTTCCCTTCTCTGGGGAAGAGCTGCCGCGCCAAACCTCGCTTCTTTGTACCACATGCGGAGAAAAGAGAAAGAGAGACATAAATAGAGACAGAGAGGGTTTGGAGGAGGACGCTGGCGTGCGTCGGGGCCAGTGAGAAGCACCGGCCACCTTGCTAGATACATCCTGCCGCGGAAAAGGAGCCCTTTCATTCGCTGGGGTCAGCACCCCTGCGGAGGCCCTCTTCCGTGTGCCTTCACGCGGAAGGAAACAGTAGGCATTATTTAAAGACGCCGCGCCCCCCTCCCCCCCCTCAATCTCTCAGTCTCTGGTGTCCAGGTCGGCGACCATGTTCTCGCCCGGAACCAGATGGGTGAGCACGTCCGCATCGCGCAGGCGCTCCTGCATCTCAACGATGAGGCGGTTTTCCGCTGGGTGCGGGGACGCAAGCTTTCGGTGGCGGCTCTCGGCCGTGCTGTTGTCGTGGAAGACATCCAGCGTCACCCACCCAGTCGTGACGTGTCGAGCCAGCAGGACGCCAAGAATCGCCGTCACCAGCTCGCGCCGCCGAATCGGCGTCGGCGGAGCCAGCCTCGCCAGCCGATCCTTCCATCTCCAGCTCTCGCGAGCGAGGACGGTCCGTCGCGTCGGATCCAGGACGACCACCCCACCTCCCTGGTCGGATGCGTCCGTCCAGACGTGCACTCGCCGCGCTGGGCGCCTGACTCTGCGGGGGGAAGCGTCCCCCAGCCAGCGATCACCAGCTTCCAGCTCCGCGAGCAGCTCCTGCGGGAGCTCCACGAGCGTGTCCCAGTCGCGGTAGGTGAGGCACCTGCCACTCACCAGTCGGCTCGCACGCAGCAGCCCGGGATACGCCGCCGCCGGGGACCTCATGACGTACAGTGCCCAGCGCAGGCACCCGATACGCTGTGCCAGGGCCCGGAAGGACGTCACGCGTTGCGGCTTGTTCGCGCGGCAGACTGCTGCCCATTCCCGCGGGATCGCGATCGTCTTTGTAGCTAGGTCCAGATCCAGACCGTTGAAGGTACCGACTTGCGAGGGGCCTTGCGCCTTGTCCTCCCGGATCTGGATCCTGGTGTCGGCAAGCACGGCCCTCAGGCTCCGCTCGTCCCGGACGACGTCGGACCTTGTCCAGCCCCCGTAGGCTATGTCGTCGTAGATCGCCAGACTGCGGCTTCCGATGCCGGCCAGTCGGCGGACCCCCAGGGTCGTCAGCTGGGCGATCGCCGGCGCGCGCGCAATGCCCGGGACGGCTATCCGGAAGACGTAGTACGCGTTGGCCGCCCTAAACCCCAGGTAGTCCGCCAGCGCGTCGGACACCGGAAGCTGGTAGAAGTAGCCCAGCAGGTCTAGGGTCGCGAACCAAGCGTGGTCCAGGACGAAGCCCTCCACATCCCTGAGCGACGGGGTGATGGGGGACAGCGGTTGGGAGGTGCGGCTGTCAAAGGGCCTGCCATCGATCAGCAGACGGGTCTCTTCCTTCCCCTTTTTCGGGATTTTGAACACCTTCAGAGTGATCCGCGGCCTCTTTTCGACTCTCCTAACGACGCCACTCTGCAGCATCACCGCCAGGTCGGCCTCAGTGATGTCCGAGCTCGGTGGAGCGTGGTGCCTCTCGTGCGAGAGGAGCATGGGCTCTCGCGTCAGCTGGCGCAGGACGCGAATCTCGTCCTCCCACAGGCCTCGCTCGACCTTCCCGTAGTCGGCCTTTGTGACCGGCATGGTGTCGATGGGCCCGCGGGACGTTCTGTACACCGGGCTCGGTGCCTTCGTGTACGTCCTCGATGCCAGTTCCGATAGCGCCTCTTCCTGAGCCCGAACCCCTTCGACGTGCGTGCTCACGTCCCCGCGCAGCAGCCAGTCTTCCAAGGTCACCGCCCTGTCGAAGTCGGCCTCGCTCTGCTCGCCCATGTCGCCCCGTAACCGGCTTTCCCCCCATGCGAGCAGGCGGTCCAGATACCCGGCTGCCCCGGGATGGCGGCTGTTTGCCCAGTCCCGCAGGGGATGCGAGCTCTTCAGGTCCTGTGCGTACTCGGGGCAGAACGTGCTCGTCCTGGCCGCACCCTTCACCTTGAGCACGCCATCAGGTCGCCGCTCACCGGCGTGTGGAGCAGCAGCGACGCGCGAGCCGTCCTCACGCTGTCCGGGGTCAGGCAGCCCCAGAGATAACGCTTCAACGTGTCCTTGGACTGGTGACGGGCCATGAGCAGGAGGTCCTCCCAGCCCGCCCCGCTTCTGGCCAGGTGCTGGAGCGCCCCTCTCTTCCAGCTGTGCTCTGCACAAACCGGGAACAGCTTCCTCGCTTCCCGCAACAGCTTCCTCGTCGTGGCCTCGGTGAAGCGAGCCCCCCGCTGCACCCACCTGCTTACTCGCAGCGCCACGCCCAGGGGGACCCGGTAAGTCACCTCTGACTCCCTCATACGAAGGCTCGCCTCCTTCGTGGTCCACCACGAAACTCGGAGCAGACCCGGCCCCACGATGACCACGTCTGTCGGGGCCAGGGCCCGCAGGTCCGCCATCCGCAGCGCTCCCGCCCACGCCAGGCAGGCAGCCACCGTCACCTGCTCGTCGCCGCCCCTGACCAGCCCCTCGACGAGGGTCCGTTGCTGCTCCAGCGTGATCGGGGGGGCATGCGCCGGCACTTCCCTGCGCTCGAGCCTGGCTTTGAGGATGGCCTTCTTCATGGCCGCCAGATCCCCCGACGGCACCCCGAGCTTCGCCCCCAGCACCTCGACGTACTTGCCGACGGAGGCCGTGCGCATCTCGCCGGTCCTCGGCCTGCCTCTCTGCCCCGGCACCCTCGCGACGTACGCTTCCAACTGCTCCTGTGTCATGCCCTTGCCGAGCATGGCGGTCGCGAACGCCTTGATTCTCAGCGCGGGGGGAGCCGCCTGCAACCCCGCCACGGCTGTGAACCGCGTCAGCGACGCCACGATCGACGCCCGCTGCGCCGTCGTCTTCTTCGAGGTCGCGCCGCCCTCGAAAACCGCGACCCGCCTCTCCCACGCGGCAAACCCCCCTCTCTGGGAGGGGAGTCACCCGTTTTTTGTCCTGCGGGAGACGGGCCCGTGCGAGAAACGGCAGTCCACCCTTGTGCATCTGCCTGCTTTGAAATTGCGGCAGGCCGGCGCCTGACGCGGAGGGACCCCCCGAGCGCGGGGCGGAACCGACTTGGGCGCCGCCTTAAACTGCGCCGTGAACCGGCGCCGGGCCTGCCGCACTCTCTCGGGCAGAAGTTCCACCCTCAGCACGTCGCGCATCACTAGCGCTGCGCTGGGGTCGCGGGTCTCGTACTCCGCGTTCTGCTCCTCGTAGGAGTGGAAGAGCCCCCCCAGGCGGAGGATCCACATTCGTTTCGGGGGACCGGATTCCCCGCGGCGCAGGCGGACGAGGTCACGGACCCGTTCCGTGACATCGTCCCGCCTGTCCTGCAGCTGTTGGTTCCCTTTGAACCTGTACAGCCTTCGGACTGCGTCCTCAAACCCCCGCATGTTTGCCGCCGTCGGCTGCATTGTTCTCCACCGCTCCGGGTCGAGGAACGCGAAGTCGTCATCGTCGTCATCGTCGCCGACGTCCTGCCCCGCGACTGCCGCGCCATCCAGCAGCGCGAGCACCTCGCGCTCGTCTTCGAGGCTGCCCAGCTCCCGCTGCAGCGTCGGGCCCAGGCCCGCCCAGAACCCTGGGTCCTGCTCGTCAAAGGCGAGAAAGATTTCTTCCGCCCTCGCCCTCGGCAGGCCGGGCATGAGCTCGGCCGGCATCAGTGGTACCCCCCCCTC
Organism: Diplonema papillatum; assembly: GCA_030068145.1. NCBI lineage: Eukaryota > Euglenozoa > Diplonemea > Diplonemida > Diplonemidae > Diplonema > Diplonema papillatum. Next base: position 131,917 of record JAPJBO010000061.1, read on the forward strand.
TCCCGGTAGCTCCTCTCCGCCTCTTGGCCTCTTGGCCTCCTTCTCCGCCTCGTCCTGCTCACGTGCCCTCTTCTGGGCAGCGCCGATCTCCCTCTCGGCGGCTTCAACTTCGGCCTCACGCCGGGCCAGGCCTGCCTCGAGATCGAGAAGGCGCTTCTCCAGGAGAGCCAGCCCCTCCGCGTCCCTCTGCAGGGCGTTCTGCTGTTGCTGCTTGGGGGGCATCGCAACTTGGGGAAACTTGGGGTAACTTTTTTAAGCCCGGCGGAGGTCAACTGACCGGAGCTACCGGGGAGAGTGTGCTTACGTTGTGTGGTAACCTGATACGTTCGTGTGGTATGCGTCGATTGTCTAATGAGCTTGAAGCCCCGCATGGGCGCTTTGTTCCGTGCTGTGGGCGCCGCCCGATGCACGCGGTGATTCGTTTGCGACAATAAAACCTGAGGGAAAAAGACTGCGTGTTTATCCCTCTCAAGAAACAATACAACTACAAAATGGGTCTTTTTTGTTGAACGCTTACGCCCGCCACTAAACCCAGATTCACCTGTGTTTCGTGTGGGCTACAGCACATTTACCTCCTTTGATCTTTTGCAGCTGGCAGTCTCCTCAAGTATTTCCGACAAAGCAGGTGCTTATACAAAAAAAAACGAGGCAGAAAATCGACCGCTAGATTCTACTGGTTGTGTCACAGAATATCTGTATTTGCATCATGTCATGTTTGACGTCTTCGTTTAGGGTAGTCGCTGTTGTCGCTGTCTCCACCGCTCTCAAAGTGTCCGTCTTCAATATCATCCTCCGACACAGACTCGTTGCCATCATCGACAGTTAACATGGAGTCTTTCACCGATGATGGCAGCGGCAACTTGTCGTCATACTCTTGCAGTTTTTTGAGCAGGGTGGGTGTTGTGCTCGAAGGACCAACTCTACTGATGCCGCGCTTCTTTGCCAAAGCAAGAAGCGCCGCGTTCGTACTTCCTGCATCGCACCCTTGAATGCGGGAGACCAAGTCCTTCTTGTTCAACTTCTGTGACGCGGTGAAGCGACGAGCGTCAGCTTGCTCCATGGGGAGCTCCTTCGGCCAGTTGGTGTCATAATCGAACCGCAATTCCACGTTCTGGCGGTACGCCTCCCGCCGTTGCTTTCTCCTGCGAGCTTTACCGGCTATCTTCTCTTTCTTGGCGAGGTAGTCCAACTTCAAGCGCCCCAGGCGTACTTTGCGATCGATGCTTTCGATGATTGCTGACGCCACCGTATTTTCAAGGCATCTTTGCACCCGAAGTGGCGGCGTACCGTAGACGGGGAGGTGCCGCGGTGCACAACTTGGCGCGACAGCAAATGTCGAATCCGCCGGTTTCCTGATCCGCTATTTCTCGCTTGAGCTTTCCGACCGTGCCGGGTCTTCCTGAGTGCAAAACCTTTGTACTTCCAAGATGAACCCGCAGGCTGCGTGGTGCAGCAGGCCTTTCACTTGTGTTGCAGTCGGAAAGTGGGGTGATCGCCCGAGACGAAGTGCCTTTGCTCCATAGTACTTTCAAATTCCGTGACGTACAACACCGTCGGGAAGGTTGGCGTTCACTTGTGTCACTGCTTCGGGATCGGGATACGGTTGTCTTCCACGACAGCGTCTCAGGTGTGACCCGACATTCCTGAGGAACACCCAGCACAGTTTCCCTACGTCGCACCATTCTCGCAATGTCTGCTTTCATTGCAACGATGGACAAACTTGAGGACAGCGATTTCACGATGCCAACCGTGAATGTGAAGTTTGTGTGATTACCATCAGCAAACCCCCACAGAGCTCTGAAGAAAGGGTACACAACAAGAGCGAAGCCTAGACCCAACCTGCGATCTGTAGTCTGAGCATCTTGCTTCCCCTAAGCGGTGCAGGACGTTCGTCTTTGCAGATGACTGCGATACCATCTTAGGGAACTTACCGAAGAACACGAGTAGCAACTCAAGTACCGACTTTCCCGAGTTTCCAACATGGGCACTCATGCAGAACGCAGCAGCCCATGCAGGGCCAAACCTGCCGAGTGTGGCGCACTGCCACAAGAACCCCTTGACCTCTTGAATGCTGTATTCGGCGGCAAGCCATTCCTGAAACTCTGGACCGACTGACGTAATTTGCGGCCTAGCATACAGCCTTTGTCTCCTTCTCAAAGTGAAGCGACGAGATCGCTGCTGTGGCAACCCGGTGCATGCGGTGGACAACTTCAAAGCCCCGCGTGCACGCGAATCCACCCATCGACATACACGACACAAAAACGGTCTTGCCCAAATGGGGCTTCCTCGTCCAGTACATTCAACGCAATCAGTTTGTCTGTCAACTTCGCGAAGTACTGAATCATCTTCTAGATGATACCATTGACGGCATGTGATGTGAACGTCGAGGTGGTGCCACAGGATTCTCCCTTCATCGTTTTTCCATGTCGCTGTAAAGGGCCACCGACCCGTTGCGAAGCCGGGTCTGGTGGCCCAGCTGTAGGGCGACAATGCAGGTTTGGGGTTCCTTCAGGAACTCCATATCTCGCGAGACTAGGTTCAAGGCCCAGATCTCTTCGACGCGCCGACGAGACACCTTTGCTTACCCACTCGTGCATGAGAATACCTACGACGGTGCGCAACCGTGTCGTCTGCTTCCTGGCTGCCAGCGACATAACGTCCCTCGCACTCAACCAGAACAGTTACGTCTAGGATGCGTGGGATGCCAAAGGAAAACGAAAGTGACAATGCACTCGAGTCTGGTCGAACAACATCGTCAGCCTCCATCACTTCTCCTTTCCTCTTTGCAAATCCCCGTTTTCACGTTTCTTTCGCTCCCAGTGCTCAAATGTCATCAAAAGGCTGCATGAAAAGGTGCGGAAACCCCGTCTGAAATGCATTACCCCCTAGCCGAAACCCGGGTTCCTGGAAAAATCCCGAGCGCCGGAAAAATATTTTTTGGACACCCCTTTCGAGTTTTCCGTAGTTCTTCCGTAGTTCCATCATGGTTTCACCGTACTATATGGATCACACCATAATACGTACTGGGTGGGTTTGGGGAGACATGCATGGCTTCTTTCCTGTACAATTTACTTGTTTGCTTTGGCAAGTCAGTTTTTATACAAAAATAGTGTTTATTGAAACGAAAAAAAAACTTATTTGAAATGCCAAGCGGGGGGGGAACTGCTGGAATTTGAAGGCAAAGACGTTGCTGCGCTTCTCGTCCATGTATGGTCCCTCTGCAGAGAAAGGAGCGATGGCGGGGCCGCGATTGATGAAACCCGCCAGTTGACATACAGGTAGGCCGCGTGACCCACGCCGGCTGTTATTTTAATGCGGCGTCAAACTTGGAACTCGCGCCGGACGTGGACAGGAAGACAGTCGTCAAGGCAGCAGCAGCGCGGGGCTTCTCACTCCACCCGGCGCCATGGGTGTTTGAGGGACCTCGAGGGGTCGAGCTCGAGGCGTTCCAGCGGAAGGAAGCACGGTCAGACAAGACGGCGAACCCCCCGAACGACATCCTAGAAGCGGCGGAGAAGGCAGGCGTCCAGGTGGAGATGGCCAGGGCTTCGCCTCCGGTTACCGGCTGTTCGCGGGCAATGCGACGGAGGCCGGTATACTGAAGCTGGCAGAATACCTCGACAGTGCTTCGATCGCATTGAAGAAGGATGGCGTATACGTGCGGTCGAGGGAGCAGACGCGGAGGGAGAAGGACAGATACTGGGATCGGATCCAGGCTAAGTGTGGCGTGGTAGGTGTGGACCGCTTCCTGGGGGAATACGAGGTCAGGATGATCACGAGACAGATGGGGATCTTCGACGGATGGGAGGAGGAGCCTGTGTACGGGATGCGAGGACTGAGCGAGGGCCAGGAGGCGGCACTTCAGAGAGCCGACAAGGGAGGGCAAGGCTGGGACGGGAAGAATGGCAGGGTTGTCGCAGACGCGACCCCGGCAACGCCTGCACCCAAACGAATGCTTGAGTCGGGGGAAGGGTCGGGGGCGACGCCGCCGGCGGTGAGGACCAGAACAGAGAGTGACCCCGGTGGGGGAAGCTATTAACTGGGGTTGGCTCCCCCGAACCAAGCAACCGAACCGACCTGACATCAGTAGCAAATATCATATCAGTCAATTCCTCCCCGGTCACATCAGACGCTTTCCTCTCCGAACCGGAAGACGAACGACCGAACAATTTCATCACCGAGCCCCCCCCCCATACTACCCCAAGCTCAAGCAATAATCGCACCCGACACCCCTTCACCATCGCAATCAAACAATCTCGCGCGTCCTAGAGTACCTTGCCTTTCCAACCCCGCTCTTTGACCAACCCGCCCGGAGGAGCGAACTGTGCGCCACCGGGGCCCCTCGACAAGTGCCACCCTTGATCATACCAGCCGTGAGGGCCCACGGCTTCCTACCGCCCGAGGGACGAATACAGCTGCTGTCGTGCAACGCCTCTGCAAAGATGCGTCTGGAGAGATACTTCGCCCGCCTGCCTGCTGCCGATCTGTTGGCGGTGAACGAAATCGGCCGAGAACCCACCGTTTTTCGGGTGAATACGCTGCACGGGCTGGGTGGACGGTGGTTGTGATAGGGGTCTGCCCCTATTCCGGCGACCGCCCCATAGCACGAACGGACATTCTTGTGAAAAGACAACACAGTGACGATATCGCAATGTTTTTCGGGGTATGGTGCGTGCAGTGTCAAGCTTCGAAATAGCAGGAGAGACGTAGAGGGTGGTGAGTGTGTACGGACCGTGCCACAAGCGCGACGTGCTCGTAGAGCGACTCGGGGAATGGATGGCGCACCGTGCAAGAGAATGCTCGACCGACCTGGCAGTAGTCGGCGATTTCAACCCGAGGACGACCCCACAGATAGAGAGGCGGATGCGACAAGAGCAAGTGCAAGAACTGGTGCGGTCACGAACGACTTTCTCGAGATCGAATGCAAACTCTTCGCTGGACAGAGCTTTTGTCCCACGCAGATCAAGGTGGAGCCTGGACTTCGTCCGTTTCACCGGCGGAAGTGACCACGAGGTACTGGCCCTTAGTTTTGATAAGCACATGAGGAGGCCCAGCAATGTTGTACCCAGCGGCGCGCCAAAGCCTGCACCAGGCGACCTTTCCTGGGCTTCTTGGCGCCTTAGACGACAATGCGGCAGCACCCCCACCCCGGCCCCGCAGCACGAAGACCGCCCGCCTGCAGAAAGCTCTCCAAAAATTTTGGTAGCCCGGGGCGGGGCCGATGTAGCCTGGTCTGGTACTGTGACAGCCAGGCGGCCATACAACGAGTGCAGCGGAGACATCTTGGCGACCCCGTGTCAGAGTGCCTTGACGAGTACGCGGAGCGGTGGAGCAAGGGGCACGCGGAAAACCAGCATATCAACCGCGCGGATGAGGCGGCGTCGAAGGCCCTACGCGAGGGAACGCCGGCGCTGGATGTGGAACACCTCCACTGGAGAAACGGGGAGAAGGCAGTCTGCGTTTACGCAGTCGGGAACTTCCCGCAGCTGGAGGGACAAGCCGAGTACGTGCGGCGTGTCAGGCGGTACGAACGGACGAAGACCGCGACGAGAGCGATACGGGACATGGCGACGGGAAAGACGACGAGAGGGAGCACTCTCAGGGCGCTAGAGACGGTCCCAGGGGCGGTGGACCTCCTGCTCGCGATCGTGAGAAGGTCGATACTGCCGAAAAGAACCCGCGTGCAATGTAGACGGTGCTGCGAGATGGCAAATAGCCGATATGAGGAATGTGGACGATATCGAGAGTTTTAGAGTTAAAGTTCGCTTGAAATTCCGGGGATTTAGGGTCTCCGTGTGACCGTTCATGAATGGGTTCTCTTAGAGCAAGAGAGGGCTGGGTTGCATATTTAGTGCACGCTTTCGTTCTGGGTTACGGCTAGCCATGTCCGGGACTGGTGTCAGTTTTATCTTTGTGAGCGGGACAGCTAGAGGGTGAACGAGGCGGCAGGCCACGGAATTCTGCTTATACTTTAGAGACGTCGCGAGTAGTAGTAGTAGTAGTTTGAACTTGTTATGCAACACTCTGTGTCGACAGACTGCACTAGTAGTAGTATGTGGCGTCTGCCGAAGCAGCCGGAGACAGCAGGCGCAGGGGGCAGGTCTTGCTTTACTTTTGTCTTCGTCATGGAGACCCTCCCCCGGCATCCCGACTGTCCAATCACTGTCGAGAAAGTTTGCGCCTATTGTGATGAGGTGGTTGATCAGGCCCCACGAAGCCTTGTACACGACACGGCTGCAACACGAGGATGCAGCCCTGCTTAGGTGGGCACTCAGCCATCAGGTCATTGGCTGCTAAGCAGGTCGATTTGCCACTTTTGTGGCCCTCTATGCGGGCGGTGCTGTCAGCACTTGTTCCGCGTCGCTTCAAGTACATGATTCAAACATGTACTTGAAGCGACGCGGAACTTCATTCAAGTACATGATGCTGGCGGTCGGGGGATCGGCGACCGCGACTCAATTAAGGTGCGATCAACAGTGTCGCCACGTGAAGGCCCCTCCATGACACCTAAGAGAGAGAGAGACGTCGCGAGTCAAAAAAAAAAAAAGTCAATCCCTCCCTGTCACAACAACCAACCGAAGCAACCGGTCCCTTACGTCCACGGCCTCCTCTGATCATACCGTCCACAAACGTCCGCCTTTTTCTCCCTTCCGAAAGAAGCCTAGTCCTACTGTCGTGCAATGCCTCCTCGAAGATGTGTCTTGAGAGATTTTTCGCTCGCCTACCCGCCGGCGATATCCTGGCGGTGAACGAGATTGGTCGTGAGCCCACAAATTTCCGCGAATACGCGAAGCGTGCTGGATGGAGTGTCGTCGTAGTGGGTACGTGCCCCTACGCGAACGGGCGCCCCCTGGCCCGAACGGCGATACTGATAAAGAAGCAATCCCTGATTACACTATCTCAGTGCTATTCGGGGTACGGGGCGTGCAGCGCGGATCTGCAGGTGGCTGGCGAGACATTGCGAGTGGTAAGTGTATACGTTCCGTGCCACAAACGTGATGCCCTGACGGATCGACTTGGAGACTGGATAGCGTCGCGAGCTCGGGACTGTGTGACTGATGTTGCAGTTGTCGGGGATTTTAATCCGCGGACAACCCCCCAAGTAGAGATTCGAGTACGGAGGGAAAATCTGCAGGAGCTGGTTCGGTCGCAAACCACGTTCGCGAGGTCCAACGCCGCGTCATCCCTGGATAGGGCGTTTGTACCGAGAAGATCGCGCTGGAGCTTGGACAGAATACGGTTCACCGGTGGAAGCGATCACGCCGTACTAATCCTCCGATTCGACAAATTCCTGAAGAAGCCTCCGGCCATGATCTACCCATCGAAGCGACAAGTCCTCGACCAGACGGCCTTTTCCGATTTGCTGAACACACTGGATGAAACGGGTGCAAGCCCCCCACCGCGACCCAGAAGCACGAAGGTGGCGAGGCTGCAGGACGCTCTCTACCGACGGATCCTTCTCCGAAGCGCGGCCGGCCCGGAGCAAAAGAAGTTGTTGAACGCCGAGATACGATCTGTACGGAAGAAGTTGGACGTGGTCGCGATGAAGCAGAGGCCGCCCAACCTGACGACTCCGTACCAGCCTCCGTTGCTGGAAAATCCCGACGCCTTTACAGCTTTCCTCCGAAACAAGTATAAATCCGACACGCCCAGTCCCCCAATAATCATACCCCCGGACACCGAAGCAGTCGCATTGACAACCGAAGACCTCAGGACGGCAATCGAAGCCATCCGGCCCACCGCGAGAACGGCAGATTTTTCACCGAAGTTTCTAAGAGTTATGTCTGAAGAAGCCGTGCAATCAACAACGGATGAGCTGAATAGATGGGTTCGTGAAGGCGTCCCGGCGCGTCAGCGGTTGTCGTGGATTTTCTTGTTTTGGAAGGGAAAGGCGCTGCGAATGTCGGAGCCGAGGGGGTATCGCCCGATCGCCATAATGCCCCTATTCGCAAAGCTTTTGCACTCGACGCTGTACCAGAAGATGAAGCCGCTCGTGCAATCGGTGGTCCTCAGGTACAAATTCCAGTTCGGGTGCGGCAGCCGGAGCGGGGCAGCACAGGTAGTGCTTTATGCGAAGGAATGGCTGGAATCGGGTTCAGGCACGGAGCCCGACGATGAACACCTGCTGCTGCTAGTCGACGTTCTCGCGGCATTTGACACGATACCGCATGAAAAGCTGGTTCGGACGGTCGAGAGGTTGCTTGGTCCCGAGTGGGCGAGGACGATAGCGAGGGTCATCGAGGATCAGGAAGTGTCGATTGTGCACTATGACGGTTTCACCCCGCCGGTTGGCATGAAACGCGGCGTTCTCCAGGGATCACCCCTCAGCGTGCTGCTGTACATCTTGTATACCTGCGAGCCTCCCCCCGAGGATGAAACACGGGCATACGTCGATGACCTGGTTGCACGTACGACGAGATCAAGACTCCAAGGAACGTACAGGGCCCTAAAGAAGTGGGCGACATCGAAAGACCTGGAGTTGGCTGAGGAAAAGACGGTTGTACTGGCGAGGTCTTCCTTCGCATGGAGCTCGGATCCCATTCGTGAAACCACCAACCGGGCAAGACTGCTGGGCGTGTGTATCCATGCGGGCGGACGACTGAGTGGGTGCGACAATGACGCCAAGTGCATGGAAAGGCTGGCGCGCCTCGTCGACTTCACAAACTCCCACGTGTACCGCTCCACAAGGCGAAAATGCGCCTTTTTCAGCAGCCACGTGCTCCCCATCGTATCGATGCACTGTCTTTCGTCTTGCTTCGACCCGCGGGCGCCGAAGCTCGTTGCAGCCCACGCGAGTCTCTTTCCCAAGCATCGCCACAGCAGGGGGATAAAGGATTTCGCGTGGTGCAAAGACGGCTTTGCCTGCCAAAATGTCGAGACATATGCGGCGCTACAACGAACGCGGGCGGTACTGGCTCATCGACCTGACGAGGCGAAAAGCGCACTGCCGGTCGAAGGATTCCGGCGAAGGCCGCCACACCCGACGGTCGAGGGAGAGGACGTTTTGGAACGGTTAGACGCGCTACTGGGGACGGATGAATTCTCGGAGCCGCGGGAAATGGTGGTGGCGACCGACGGGGGGTTCCTGGAAGACGAATCACGCGGGTCCGCCGGGGTGTCAATTGGCACGACGTCGTTCGGCTGCATGGTGAGGGGCACGGTGACATCGAGTACGGAGACCGAGTTGGCCGCCATCTACCTGTTAGCGACGACATTACGGCGGCGTGAAGTCGCACCCGACCGTGTCACGTGGTACAGCGACAGCGAGGCCGCAATCTTGCGTGTCCGCCGCGGAGAGCCCGGCGACCCCGTCGCCAACGCAGTAGGCGAGTACGCGCAGTGCCTTCGATGGAGTAAGGGGCACGCCGACAACGCCTTCATCAACCGGGCGGACGAGGCGGCGACCCAGGCACTCCGGGACAGAGGACCGGGTCTAAGCATGGAGTTGCTCCACCTTTTAAACGGGGTGAAGTCTGTGTGCTGTCTCGTGGCTGAGGAGTTCCCGATGCTGGAGAGCCCCATCCGTTTCGTGCGGCGCGTCTGGCGTCACCGCCGCACGAAGACGGCCATGAGGAGTATCCGAGAGCTGGCATCGGCAAAGACGACAAAGGGAAGCACCCTCGGCTCCCTCGAGACCATACCCGGGGCGGCAGACCTCCTGCAGTCCATCGTGCGGCGTGCGGTAATGCCTCGAGGCACAAAGGTCAACTGTATACGGTGCGCGGAGATGGCAACCGCCCAGCATGTACTGCTGGCAGACGACGCGACGCACAATGATGTGTCTGATATCATGGAAGCATACCCACAAGACCGACCACATCTGAGGCGACTCCTCGAAGACTTTGCGACAAGACGAAGGCCCACAATCCGCCACGTGGCCAGGCGCGTGAAAGCGCTATGTGACGACCCGCTCGCGGCTCGTTGGTCATCCCTCGTTTTGAGATATCTCGATTAGTGCATGCTTGATTTGACAGTGAAAAAGGCGACTAGCGGAAAGGAGAAAGACAGTAAGGAGAGTGGACATTGGGCGGCCGACAAAAAAAAAAAAAAAAAAAAAAAAAAACGCTAACCCAAACAACTTCCGCCGGCAGAGAAACCTTGCCTAAAGAAATCAACTGCCTTCGGGTAGGCTAGTCTGACACGAGTTGTCGTCGGGAAAAAAAAAAAAAAAAAAAAAAAGGACGCTAACCCAAACAACTTCCGCCGGTAGAGTAAACCTGCCTAAAGAAAAGCAACTGCCTTCGGGTAGGCTAGTCTGACACGAGTTGTCGTCGGGGAAAAAAAGAAGTTCGTTCCCGGTGGTATGCAAGCGTGTCGGCTCGTCCTCGACTGTCGGCGATGCCGAGCGTCTCCGTTGGTCAGGGGGAAGGCGTAGTGCAGGCTAGTAAGCCGATCCTCGCAAGGTGCGGACCGACCAGAGTCGGAATGAAGTCCGGCGCCGACGCCACGGCGTGCCGCGCGATGAGGTGCGTGGGCGAGCGCCACCGGCACAGCGGCCAGGGGCGGGGAATGAATTGAAGGTGGACCTGCACAACGCACTTAACCAGGTGAGCAGAGAGGCCGTCCTGAAGGCGGTGGCCGAGAGCACACGAAGGAGAAGCTCTGCCCTCGACACTCGACAGAGAAGAGGTCACGAAGCGCCAGCAGGTTCGCGAAGAAGGCGATGCGGAAGCCAACGAAGCCCGCCCCGCAAGCGCCGTCACCCAAAAACGAGCACCCCAGCGCACGCAGCTACGCTATGCTCGCTAGCAGGCAACGTCATCACCCGAAACGAGCACCCCAGCGCACAGCCACGCTATGCTCGCTAGCAGGCAAACGTCATCACCCGAAACGAGCACCCCAGCGCACAGCCACGCTATGCTCGCTAGCAGGCAAACGTCATCACCCGAAACGAGCACCCCAGCGCACAGCCACGCTATGCTCGCTAGCAGGCAAACGTCATCACCCGAAACGAGCACCCCAGCGCACAGCCACGCTATGCTCGCTAGCAGGCAAGCGCCATACCCAAAACGAGCGCACAGCCACGCTATGCTTACTCCCCAGCGCACAGCCACGCTATGCTTACTAGCAGGCACCGAGCCGCTCAAAACTAAGGGGCGCATGACCCCACGACCGGCCACCCGTTGTTGGCCGACGGGGCTGAAGCGCCCGGACAAGAAAGCGGCGACGCGGAAACGGACGCAAGCGACGCTCGATCTCGCCAGCTCCAGCTCGACAACAACTCCAAAGTCGAAATCAACCTTCCCGCGCATGTCGTCTTCATCATCATCATCATCATCCAAGACGTCATCGACGGGAATATCATCCTGCCTCAAGCAACCTACTTCGCACGCAGCCTGTGAGCTCAGAATTGGCGACTCCAAGGAGGGGACTGAAGCGACCCCAGAAGAAGTCACCGAGCCCGCATACTGGTCCGCTAGCTGGGGCAGCCTGCAAGCCGTCTCGCAACAGAAGCTTGGACGATCCAAGTAGGTTCAGACGTCTCGACAGGGAAGACGCGAAGAGCGCAGCGAGGAAGTCCGCACTGCCGAAGCAAGCAAACTCGACTCTGGATCGAGTGACTTCTTCCCCATCGAATCAGAAACAGCCGAAACAGCCCAAAAAGCCCGCACCGCGAAAACGAGCGGAAACAAGATTTGACCCGGAACGACCAGCTCGACCACATCCGCATCATCATCGTTGACTCTCCCAACGGACAACGTCATAAAGTAACACTAGCCCGCAAACAGTGCTTACCTGTCTTCATGGCACTTGCACTTTACTGATCGCAGGTTTAGCATGTATGAATCGTTGGGTGCCTTATTTGGGCAAAAGCACAGAGATGCCTCCACATATGGTTTCAACGCGGAGAATGTAGCGGTGTTCAGTTCTTTATCCGGGGCGGGATGTGTGACACTCGTTCTGGATGTGGTGTCAAGCATGTTGCCTGGCCTGAGTTTCGCCTTCTCAAGCGCATTTCGGACCTAGTTGATTCCCGGGGAACACCGTTTTTGCGGACTGAGCATCAGGGTTCCCAACTGAGCAATAGGTTCCTCTAGACTCGCAAAGGGTGGTCAAGCCATGGGGTGGCCACGATCCTTTGGCCTCTTCATGTTCAAGGGGTGCGAACACCACCCATCGTCTTAGCAAGCCCCGCAGGGGACCCTTCGTCCCCTTGCAGTACTTTGAGTGCCGGGATAGGTCGTTGCTTGGCTTTTCTACGTTTACTGTGCACCACACGACTGCAAGAACGCCATGCTTTGACACCGACCAGTATGTGTGGGCGGGGCACAGGGTCCTTTCAGGGTCCCTGCGGTTTGGCGACACATTTTGCGGGCGTTTTATCAACCCACACCGGTGTGGATCAAACTTTCCTGGGGCTTCCGAATGGTTTTGGGTTCCCTGTAGTCGGGCTGTTTTTTTGTGGCTGCGGTATGGGGGTTTGGTGGTTTTCCTTAAGCCCGGAAGGTCGGCCGTGTCTTCTTCACAACAAGGGATAATGATCGCAAAGATTTACCTGTTTCGAGATGGCGCACAGGATGTCTTCGGGTATCGTCTGGCCAGCTATTTGCGCCTTCTTTGCCACGCTTTGAAGCGTGCCGTAGGCCATGAACTCCATGAGAACCATCAAGAAGCCTGTGGTCAGGAAGAGTGTAAAGACATGCTCGGAATGGTAGAAAAGAAGCCCAACACCGTGTCGCGTGTGCTACCGTTGTGGTAGACAGCGATGGGCAGCGAGTCCCAGGCCATAGTATGGTCGAAGTGGAATTGTTCTTGAAGCCTTTCAAGGACGTCTGCCGACGGTATTGCATGCCCAGGTCGTTGCGCATCGCTTGTTGCGGGGTACCAGCGGTGGCCCGGAAGAGCTCGAAGCGTTGAGACTGCTAAAAAGCTTGGGCCCTCGTGCGTAGTCGCGTCGCGCTGTGTTGAGCCCATTCCTGAGTGAGGACGCAAAAAGCCGTTAGCGGTCCAAAGAATTCAAAAAAGGTTCAGAAAACGGGCTGGAGACCACCAAGCTATGCCCTGACTCCAACAGTTTCCTTTCGAGATGACCACCACCAGCACCGTCGGCATTGCACACCCCACCCAGCCCTGAAAGTTTGCAATGCTTCTGTTGTAAGTCGATTCAAGACCCTTCTTCGAATCAGGAATCGGAGGGGACAGCCGCTTCACGATGCACACGTCGTGTGCCTTGTGCGGAAAAGTATAGCGGCACACCTTCTTTGAAGTAAGCTTCGAGGCTCGATACAAGATTCGGATGCTTGTCCACGCCGGTGCACCTGGCAAGAGAAGGGTTGGAAAGATGGTTGTTGTGGTTGAGACTGGTTGTCAGGTAGATTCCTGCAGTTGAAACTGATACCTGAGTGCAGATCGCATGGGGTATTGTACAATGAAGGTGTGCAAGAAGCAGTGTGCGGACGATCGCATCCTTTAATTCGCTGTGAACATGCAGCAGTGTGCGGACAATCGCATCCTTTGATCCGCTCTCGTACTGAGAGAGGACTGCGCAGAGCAACGGGATGCCTTGAAGGCTGGCTGACGGTGTACTGGATAAGTAAGACTCGCTCTTGTACTGAGAGAGTGGCGAAGGTTATGTACCAAAAAAGTGCGGGAGGCTGAGGGCGGACGTAGGCAAGAAGCAGTGTGCGGACTGTCGCATCCTTTCTATTTGCGCACTCGAGCTGAGAGAAGAGTGCGCAACGGGGGAGAGGATTATCGTGAGCAAAATCTGTGGTTGTCAAGGTGATAGACTTCTTGTAAAGAAGCCGTCGCTGGACACACTGTCGGTCATGTGCTAGAGCAGCCGACTGGCTGACGGTGTATGAATAAGTAGGATCCCCTCTCGTACTGAGAGAGAGGCGAATATTGTATCAGGAGGCGGAGGGCGGACGGAGGCAAGAAGCAGTGTGCGGACTATCGCATCCTTTCTATTTGCGCACTCGAGCTGAGAGAAGAGTGCGCAACGGGGGGAGAGGATTATCGTGAGCAAAAGCTGTGGTTGTCAAGGTGATAGACTTCTTGTAAAGAAGCCGTCGCTGGACACACTGTCGGTCATGTGCTAGAGCACCCGACTGGCTGACGGTGTATGAATAAGTAGGACCTACTCTCGTACTGAGAGAGAGGCGAAGATTGTACCAAGAAGGTGCAGGAGGCTGAGGGCGGACGGAGGCAAGAAGCACTGTGCGGACGAACGCATCCTTTCTATTCGCGCACTCGAGCTGAGAGAAGAGTGCGCAACGGGGGGAGAGGATTATCGTGAGCAAAAGCTGTGGTTGTCAAGGTGATAGACTTCTTGTAAAGAAGCCGTCGCTGGACACACTGTCGGTCAAGTGCTAGAGCAGCCGACCTTGGAGCCTGGCTGACGGTGTATGAATAAGTAGGACCCCCTCTCGTACTGAGAGAGAGGCGAATATTGTATCAGGAGGCTGAGGGCGGACGGAGACAAGAAGCACTGTGCGGACGAACGCATCCTTTCTATTCGCGCACTCGAGCTGAGAGAAGAGTGCGCAACGGGGGAGAGGATTATCGTGAGCAAAAGCTGTGGTTGTCAAGGTGATAGACTTCTTGTAAAGAAGCCGTCGCTGGACACACTGTCGGTCAAGTGCTAGAGCAGCCGACCTTGGAGCCTGACTGACGGTGTATGAATAAGTAGGACCCCCTCTCGTACTGAGAGAGAGGCGAATATTGTATCAGGAGGCGGAGGGCGGACGGAGGCAAGAAGCAGTGTGCGGACGATCGCATCCTTTCTATTTGCGCACTCGAGCTGAGAGAAGAGTGCGCAACGGGGGGAGAGGATTATCGTGAGCAAAAGCTGTGGTTGTCAAGGTGATAGACTTCTTGTAAAGAAGCCGTCGCTGGACACACTGTCGGTCATGTGCTAGAGCACCCGACCTTGGAGCATGGCTGACGGTGTATGAATAAGTAGGACCCCTCTCGTACTGAGAGAGGCGAAGATTGTATCAAGAAGGTGCAGGAGGCGGAGGGCGGACGGAGGCAAGAAGCAGTGTGCGGGCAATCGCATCCTTTCTATTTGCGCTCTCGAACTGAGAGAGATGGCAGTAGGGGGAGGGGATGCCGTGATAAAGGCTGTGGTCGACAAGGTGATAGACTACTTGTAAAGAAACCCTCGCTGGGCACACTGTGCCATGTGTTTAGTGCAGCCACAGTCTGACTCACGGTGTATGCATGAATAAGTATGACCCACCCTCGAGAGAGTGGCAAACTTTGTATATAAAGTGAGTAGGCAAAAGGCATTGTGCGGGCAATCGCATCCTTTCTATTTGCGCTCGAACGGGAGGGGATTGCCTTTTTTCTATTCTCAACTGAAGAAAAAAACACACATTGCAGAAGCCGCGTTTCTGGACGGCTTCGTCGATTTCATGTCGTAAGCAGTCGGTGCGTTGGATCCTCTCATATGTACACGAGAGATGGCGAAGGAAAATACTCGAGGGGCTGCCTTGTGCTTACTTCGAAGGAGGCTAGAGGGGGAGAAACAATACAACTACAAAATGGGTCTTTTTCGTTGAACGCTTACGCCCGCCACTAAACCCAGATTCACCTGTGTTTCGTGTGGGCTACAGCGCATTTACCTCCTTTGATCTTTTGCAGCTGGCAGCCTCCTCAAGTATTTCCTACAAAGCAGGTGCTTATACAAAAAATGTACAAAGCAAGTGCAGGAAGCTGGGCGCAATGTAGACGAGAAAGCGGTGTGCGGCAATCGCATCCTTTCGAGTTGCTCTCGTACTGAGAGGGCACGAGGGATGTACGTTCTCGCTTTGAGAGAAGCGCCGGGCAAACGGGAATTGTACGAAGGGTGGAGTTAATTATAGACAAAAAAAAGTGTGCGGACGATCGCATCCTTTCTATTTGCGCTCGAACGGGAGGGGATTGCCTTTTTTCTATTCTCAACTGAAGAAAAAAAACACACATTGCAGAAGCCGCGTTTCTGGACGGCTTCGTCGATTTCATGTCGTAAGCAGTCGGTGCGTTGGATCCTCTCATATGTACACGAGAGATGGCGAAGGAAAAATGTATAAAGCAAGTGCAGGAAGCTGGGCGGAATGTAGACGAGAAAGCGGTGTGCGGCAATCGCATCCTTTTGAGTTGCTCTCGTACTGAGAGGGCACGAGGGATGTACGTTCTCACTTTGAGAGAAGCGCCGGGCAAACGGGAATTGTACGAAGGGTGGAGTTAATTATAGACAAAAAGTGTGCGGACGATCGCATCCTTTGATCCACTCGTATTGAGAGAAGATAGCGCATGACAGTCCTGTACCACGGGTAGTTAATTAGGCGTCGTATGGTGAATCATCTGGTGACTCCTCGAGCTCGTCAGACTCCACAGCGGACGTGAAGCGCGCACCAATGACGAACAGTGCGCGGGGCAAGAAGCGACCGCAGCATGACACGACGCGTGCAAAGAGGGGTAGTCTGCAGCGGCTTGTGCAGTCTATCGTCACAGACTGTTGCTGCATATCAAGTTGAGACCTACGAGCCAAATACTAAATGTGTCGCGAAGCTTCTTGAACCAAGCCAAACAACAATGTGCCTAGGAAGCTTCTTGAACCAAGCAAGCACTAAATTCTCTAGGATGCTTCTTGAACCGAGCCAAACACTAATGTGCTTAGGAAGCTTCTTGAACCAAGCCAAACGCTAATTTGTCAAGGATGCTTCTTGCACCGAGCCAAACACTGGTGTGCCTAGGACGCTTGCTTCTCTGAAGTGTCTGTTGAGCAGTTTGCCCGTAACGCCCGCGGCCCTGATGCTTTGAGTCGGGAAACTGGCTGAGGTTCCAAGACAGGCGTTGGCTCGGCTGGAAGTCCCTTTTGAAATCTGAGGCAAGTTTGCTCTTTTCTTTCCACACCCTCCTTCGATGCTTCTAAGATCAGGCTCTGCCGCATTCATTCGTCCGATGTTTATCGTGCGGCTATGAATGCGCAGACTGGTCCGAGGCATAGTGGTCAAATATCGCGTATTAACACATTCGGGATTTTGGTGCCAATTATCGCACGATTAAACCCTGGGCAAATACAGTAATATAGACTATCGCATAATAACGCACGCTGATTATATGCGAAAGTTTTGTGCGATAATGCGATATTTAGTTATCGCATGCGATTCGTTTGACCACGATGACTAGGACGAGTTCGACGGTCGTATAAATCATGTCTTTTTTCGATGCTGCATACCTAGAAAGCTCAGTCTGAAGGACCTTCCTGGTCATGCCCGGTCCGAAGGAGATGATCTTGAGAGCAAGAAGCTTCTTCGTAGGCACGTGCTTGACTTTGCGCACTGTTGGTGGGTTTGAATAAGGTACATGCTCAGAATTTACGACAGGAGTCATGGGTCGAGTGGTAGACCGCAACAATCGACGGGTATCATCCGCTACACGATACGAAACACGTTCCCCCTCCAACACACACACTCAGGGAGCCCCTCAAGGTTTCATACCCCACTTTGGGAGGAGTACACTCCCCTTCTTACCTTTTGCTATTTTTGCATCTCTTTTCCAGACAACATACTCCTCGAAGAAGACTTGATGCTAGCATCAACCATGCATGAGAGGCAGTGCTCTGCCTTAACATTAAATTAAGATTTACCGACCGGCGTGTGCGCGTGGTTTTCCTCCACCAGGATCGCTGCCGAAGCCGCATCACGTCCTTCCCCCTAACTGGCTTGGAGGCGGCGTCCCAACCTGTCATTTAGTAGTCTTTGTTCCTTGTGGCCACCCCTCCGGCGGGGACTGACGGGAGCACCTGAGTTTCACCGTGTCACGATACTCTACAATACCGCTACCCAGCATCTTCAGTCGTGCCACGGGTGCCCATCGTTGGTCAAACGGCCTTCCGCCGAACTGGCTTGGGGAGGCGGCGTCGCTCAACCTGTCATTTAACTAAGTTCCTTGTGACTGCTGCCCTCCGGCGGTGACTTGACGGAGCACCTGAGGGTCACCGTGTCACGATACTCTACAATACCGCTACCCAGCATCTTCAGTCGTGCTACGGGTTCCCATCGTTGGCCAAACGGTGGGGGTGGTGTCTCGTCTTGCTCGCGTATGGGGTGTGACGTCACGATGCTGCCCCAGCTCTCGTTGCGTTAATGGGGAGTCGTTTGCATGCAAATGAGTACACTCACACCACAAATCAAAAGCCACCCACGTCAGAGTTTGTTGAGCATTGAGTTCTTTTAAGTACATGAACCACACAGATCAACATGCACTGTCTTGAAAGTCAGGTTATCGGATGACGTCGTCACCTGCCATCGCGTCGTCAAGGTCGAGCATTTGTGGAGCTAGCGGGGTTTGGCTTTCTTGCGATTCCAGAGACTGAGTCGGCGAGTACGAGGGCGGGCACGTGTGCCCGTTTTTCACTTTCGAGGGCATTGGCGTGCCCGTGGTCCCCGGTCGTTTCTGAGAGCTGCTTGCCCTCGGAACCTTCTTCTTCCTTCGATGCACCCCTGACTCGGGGGTGGTCGCCTTCGTCTTCTTCCGCTTGCGGCCGGCGATCGGGCCTTCCTTCGGGGTGCCGAGCACCCTCTTCTTCAGCGCTGGTCGTTCGCTGGTTCCTGGCGTTGGTGGCGGCCTCTTGGTCGCCCGTCCGGTTGCCGCCGTCTCCTTTTTCGTTGCCGCGAGCGGCGCTCGCGCCGCTCGCTTTCCTAATGGCGTCTCCCGCTGTACACCCACCTGGGTGGGTGAGGTGGGCCTCTTCTTCTTGTTGCGTCCGGGGGTTGACTCGACGTTCGGCTTGTTGGACTGGTGGTGGCCGCGGCTGCAACATGCCGCCGGTCGCCTCTGCGTCAGCGTAGGGAGCCTTTTGCACTCTTGGCAGGTTCCTCTGCCATTGTTGAGCATTGAGTTCTTATAAGTACATGAACCACATGGATTAGCATGCACTTTCTCGTTGGTCAGCTTACTTTGTGACGTTGTCACCTGCCATTGCGTCGAGATTGAGGATACGATCCAAGAATTTCACCTCTGACGTAGGAGTACGTACGAACAGTCCCTATTGATCCCGCGCAACGAGGCCTTAGACGAAACTCAAAAGAGAACCGCTAAGAACTTCGTTTTGATTATTCCTTCTCGGGTTAAGAGACCAACAAAAAGAGTCGAGAAAATCGATCCCTTGTTATTCCAGTACATGCGGAGTTAGCGGGGCTAGGTCTGTGAAGTGCAAATGCCATGAAGGCGGGCGAGCACTCGGTAACGTTGTTAAGTTGATTAGCATGCACTTGTTAAGCAGCGTGCCAAAACTTGCGACACCTATGAGCAAGGGAAGTGGGAAAAGAGAAACGCTTGATATGCGATGAACGGCAGACATTTTCACTTACGTCCCCTTTTGTTTGTGCGCACGTCCAACCCTGGTTTGTTCATCTAACGGGGTGAGGATAGTACGCTGCCACCGATCGGTTTTTGTTATTTTAACAAATTGCAACAGCAACAGGCTTACGCTCCGTTTTCGGTCTCAGAGAAAGCTCGCGTGGTCCACATGCGGGCGCTTAAGGTTCGAGGGGGAAAAACCCTTTCCCCTTCTGTGCGACCGTCACTGCGACGACGGGCAAAAAAAATAGCGTCACTACTGGGACTTGGCGACTTGGCTGCGCGGCCTTGGCCACTAGTGGGCCGAGACTCCCCTGCATGTGGACCAACCTGTGGCAAACACATGTGGGGGAGAAGATAAATCAAAATCCACATGTGGTACCAGTGGATCCACACGTCGAAGCACACAAAAAAATCCGAAATTTTGTAACGTGCGGAAATCCACACGTTCCACACGTGGAGCGTAAGCCCTGTCACTCAAAAAAGCCGAACCCGCACGAGTTAAACGCGTACCTTTGGCTTGGCTGCCTTCACCGATAATCTCGCCCATTTTGATGTCTTCGAAGCGGTAGGTCTCTTTGCCTTGGTCGAGGAGGGGTTCGTAGCTGCTGCTCTTGTCCTCGCTGCTGGAGGCCGGGGGCCGCTTGTCGGCGGCGATCTTCAGCCCGCCGCGGCCGACCTGGGCCTGGCCCCCGTTCGGCATCTGGACTTCGAGCGTCAAGCTGTCGGTGATGTTGTAGTCCTTCTCGCGCTCGCCGACGCTCATGAGGGAGAGCCCCTTTTTCTTCTTCTCCCGGTTCATCTTCGCCGGTGATCCTGACGACGCGATGGTGGCGGCGGGCGGCGGCGGCGGCGGGCGGCCTTCCTCTTCCTTTCCGTTTCCCTTCCGGGGACCGGGCGGGGTCGGTGGTGGTTGCTGCCCCTTTGTTTTTTCGCTCTCGCCTCCCCTCTCGGGTTTGGTGCTGTTGGTGTTACTTGTTTGTTGTTCTTGTTGTTGGCGGGTGTCGGTGTCGGTGTTGGTGTTGCGGTTGCGGTTTTCTTTTTCTGCTTTTTTTTTTTTATGTTGTTGTTGTTGTTGCTGTTGTTGTGTGTGTGTGTGTGTGTGTGTGTGTGTGTGTGTGTGTGTGTTGTGTGTGTGTTGGTGTGTGTGTGTGTGTGTGTTGTGTGTTGGTGTGTGTTGTGTTGTGTGTGTGTGGTGGTGTTGTGGTTGTGTGTGTGTGGTGTGTGTGGTTGTGTGTGTGTGTGTTGTGTGTGTGTGTGTGTTGTGTGCTGTGTGTGTGTGTGTGTGTGTGTGTGTGTGTGTGTGTGTGTGTTGTGGTGTGTGTGTGTGTGTGTGTGTGTGTGTTGTGTGTGTGTGTGTGTGTGTGTGTGTGTGTGTGTGTGTGTGTGTGTGTGTGTGTGTGTGTGTGTGTGTGTGTGTGTGTGTGTGTGTGTGTGTGTGTGTGTGTGGTGTGTGTGTGTGTGTGTGTGTGTGTGTGTGTGTGTGTGTGTGTGTGGGGTTGTGTTCTGGATTCCTGGCAGGGGGGGTTCATTTTTGGGGAGTATTCAGGGTTTGTTCTAGGATTCTCGACTTCAGTTTTGAGGCTCTATTATTTGAGACTCTATTCACTGAGCCGGAAATATTTTTTCCATGCTGTGTTGGTCAAACTCACTTTCATACATTCCTGCAGTTTAAGGCGAAGTCCAGCTCTTCCTCTTTCAAGGGAACTACATGACAGTGTCAGGGGGAGTTCCTGCACAGAGCAGACAAATGGGATGGACCTTTCTTCGCAGGGGCTCACGCACTCAAAGTTCGACTTATACGCACAGAGCAGACACATGATCATTGCAGCAGTGGGACACAGGCTTTCTGAGAGCTACAATCTGGAAAGTTGTCGGATCCACTAGTTGCCTCTCAAATATTTTCTTGGGGGGTCCACTGGACCCGTTGGACCCCCTAGAATAAACCCTGTAAGTATTGACGGGACCCATGGGAGCCCTGAACTGTTTAGCGTTTATTGTGGTTTAGAGGTTCGCTGTTTTGGGGTCTCCGGTTGACCATTGAGGCGTTTTGCTCCGCCATCGATCCGGCGCCGCAAGTTCTCGGAGCCCATGTCCGGAGTCCTTGAAGCCATGTACTCACCACCAGGACTATCATCAGCTAGAAACCTGAGTCTCTGCGGAGCAGGATGTAAACACTGTAACCACTTGTAACCAGCATGTAACCACTGTAACCGAGTGTAACCATGGATGTAACCACTGAAACGTGGGTGGAAGTTTCAAAGCCGGAACCTCTTGTGACAGACCCTGACCAATGCTGCGACTAGGCTGGTAGGGAGTGATCGGCACGATTGGACATCACAAAACAACACCTCCCTTCGTGACGAGCTACGAACAGCCGCGCGCCTGGCAATCTGACTTACATCGGTTACAGTGGTTACATGCTGGTTACAAGTGGTTACAGGTGCTTCGTTTTGTTTGTGCGTGCCGGTTGATCGTTTTCCCAACTTGTATTTACCCTGTGTCATTTCACAGGAAATCTGATCAACCCCCCAAAACACGCTGTCTAGCTGTCTACGTCTTTTCAGCCTGCACATTACATTGAAGGGCAACCCGCAGGATTGTTAGCACTAAGAAAAAAAGAAGAAGAAAAAAGGGGGGGTTGCGGGAATCATGAATCGCACGTTTTCCCGGGGTTCGGTGTCTTTTTCGCCCGGCGACAAACTGCGGCGAGCCCGCCGTTTCCGGCCGCCGCGTGCCGCGTCTGCACTGCAAGAGGGGGATAGAAGGCAGTGTGCGAATGAGAGTTTTGCTCCACGAGGCGACCCGTGTGAGTGATAAAACACGTTACGGCCGGTGAGCAGTCCAGCATGCGAAATCGAAGCTCGGACGATCTGGACAGGTCAAGACGGCCCTGGCGTACACCAGCCATGATCGGGATGATGTGCACGGGCGGACTTGAACAGAGCAGGAAACAGGCGGAACGGTATTGTTTCTTGCAACGCACCACGGAAACAAGACGAGGTGACGCCACTCACCTGTCGTGACCCAGCAGGGGGCGACGCCAAATCACGATGCTGCCCCGGCACTTCGTTCGAAGGTGTGGTGTGCATGGCACCTCCTGGAGGCATCGAAGTTTACTGTGGGGATCTAGTCAAGTTAAGTCACTTGATTAACACAACCGAACAAACGCGTTCACGGTTTTCGCCGGTAGCATTCCGCAGCGAAAAACGCCGTTTCCAGCTGTGTGCCAGCGCACAGGAGGGATAGAAGGCGACAGGCATGAGGAGCAGCATGCGAGTAAGAAAATTCCGGTCGCGGGTCGAGCTGGATGCTAAACCGCAGGGGGAAGCCTTCCCACATGTCTGAAGACCCCGAGGGCCTGTGCCAGATCTGAGTGTGTGCTTCACCTGACAACACACGGGAGTTGGATGTGCTCATGAACCAGCTACTAGATGGTTCGATAGGTCTTTCGCCCCTGCAACCAGCTTTGACGAGCGATTTGCTCGTCAACACCAACGGACCTCCGCCAGGGTTTCCCCCGGCTTCGTCCTATCCGGGCATAGTTCACCATCTTTCGGGTCCCAACAAGTACTTGACCTCAAACCCTTCGGGCTGTGTTGCGTCCGTGGTATGTCATTCATACTCATTCTAATCGGCATCCCTCTTCTTGAATCGCGAACGATCCTTCCCGTGGAATGTTAACACCGCCATTTGAGATTATCGAGGCAAGTCATGCCAGAGTAGTTAGCTATGTCACTAGAGCCGAGTGCGGCTCCGATTCAGAATGTGATTGACTCGCTGTAGTGATTAGCGTTCTTGCCACCCTTTGAATACCGCACGATCGACGCGTCGTCAAAGTGGACAGACTCTGGGAAATAGCCATAACTCGCCGGAGACTGTGTGACATCGCGCGCTGAAACTTCGCTTCCGGGCCTACTCAGTCGCATTTGCCACCGACTTGGCCGAAGGCGACATGCCTTCCGCAAAGGCCATGATTTTATCGATCGATTCTTGGCTCTGTGCGGGTGTGGGTGCAACATGTGCTGGAGCTCATGGCAAAAATGTCAAAGTGCATTGTGCTTGCATGGGGAAGCGGAGTATAGCCCATTTGTAGCGTTTGCCAGTCGGCTTTGTGCTTCCGACAGCTCCTGGGTCGAAGGTGTGCCCGAGTCACACCCGAAAAGCGGGTGCGATACAACCAGAAACGCAGGCAAATCCACACCCGAAAAGCGGGTGTGACGCCCGCTTTTGTGTTACCGTCGATCCCGAAGGACGATCAGTTTGGTGTCTTGCGACCTTTGTTTGTTTGGCAAGGAGTTTTGGTGACGCGCTTTAGTTCAGGGGGCTTTAGAAACCCGGTTTCCCGGTTTTCGAAACCGGGTTTTTCCGGTTTCGGTTTTTCAAAAAAATAAAAAATAATTTATATATTTCGATTTCAAAAATTTCGGGTTTTTTCTTACCAGCAAATCTCGCCGGAAACAAAGAAAAGTGGCTCCTGCAGTACTGTACTGTACTGTACTGTACTTTACTGCTGTCACGTGGCACATCACGGTGTGGCACGTGATGCGCACGTGATGTCACGTGATGTGTCCGTGTCACCATGCGTAGTGTACCGTGCGGCAATGCGCTGTTGGTCAGTGGAACACAGTTCGTGGGCACCCAGCTGAACTAAAATATCAAAAAGGCGGCGAGGGAAGGTATGCAAAGCCCCAAGATGGGCGAAACATTATGGCCGCATTCAGAATGCCACCATCCCAGCTTTTGTGTGTATAAAATCCACGCTGGGAGTTTTATGGCGACGTCGAAAAAGTCCAGAGAACAGGTTGCTCCTCTTGTGAATCACCTGAACACACACGCACAAGCACACCCCATGGATGACATTACATACACTGCCACCTGTGCACTCGCACACGACCTCGCTAGAGGAACTGATCCAGGCACGGGGGTGGAGTTCAGTCAAGTGCTGGCAAGCCTCTTGGGTGACACCCAGCTTCGAATGCTGTACCCAGTTTCGCCACAGAAGCTGCTGGTTGCAGCAAGGAACTGCCGGATATTTTCGCCCCTGAAACTTGTCAAGAGCCGTCTCCGAGCCACTCTGCACAATGATACGTTGAAGGACATCATGTGCGGACTGGAGCTTCCGTCGAGGACCTCGAAAACAACGGAAGAACACGAGCAAATTGTTTCTGCTCATTCAAAAACTACAAGGAAGCCTTGGTGTGCACAGGCGCAGTGCCCCCCTGAAGACTGTTACGAAGCTTTTTTTCACTTACCACCTCCGTAGTTTGATGACGTGCACACCGCCACCGCAGGCCTATATCTCACCACTCCTCCCCGTTCCCTAGTTTGCGTGTGTGGGGCGACAGTTCCAGGCACTCAGACACCCACCGGCACCACAGAGCCCCAAAACCGGGTTTTTCGCTGAAACCGGCTTTTTTGCTCGGTCAGACAACGAGCTAAAGTCCCCTGCTTTAGTTAGAGAAAGAAAATAAGAAATAAGATGCCAAAATCAGTTTGCTCGCCCTCTTACCGGGTGCTCAATTCGCTTCTCAGCCAGTTTGCCCACTCTGCGGCCTTGTCTTCCGACTCTTGTACTCGTATCCGCTCGCAGACGCTCTTCCTTGCAGCTTTGTTGCACCGCGAGAATTCGATCAGCACATCATTTAGCTTCGGCTCTCTACCGTAGATGGATTCAAGCCCAGCGGGTTCTGAAAAGCTCTGGAGGTGAGCCGCGTCGTTGGCTGTGAGGACGTGGTCTGCGTTTCCCAGCTGCTGACATCCTGGTACCGTGCACTGTCGCCTCGTGTGTCGTGGCATGATCGCCCGCCGCACTACTAGGGCCTGTAGTATATCAGTGGCGCCGTGACATTTTCGTAGACCGGCAAGGATGCGCGGGTTTAGCAGTGCGGCGGGGGTTCCATCCTGCAGCAGCCGCCGTCGACGTGTCCCGTATGTGTTCTCGCGTCTTCCTTCCAAAACGCCCCGGTTCGTCCATCTGCACATAGTCTTCTTGTTCGTGCGCGCACACGTGCGTGATCCCGGCTGCGTGGTAGCTCCACTCCACTTTTTCTTATACTCCAGATTCTAAGGCTGGACTCCATCGTTGAAAACCCTTGTAATTAAACGACGCATAAACGCGTCGTTCGTTCTTGAGTGGTCAACTATGTCGCGGGAGTCACACAATGTCAGAAAAGACCAAAATGTGTGATCATGAAAGTCATTCATCGAGATTCCTAATGTCTTTGAATCATCATGCTAAGGCTGTCTCAGTTAAAGAGCTGTTGGAGGCCAAACAGGGTGACTATGACCCCACAAGAGCCAAGAGGCGGTATGCGAGGCCAGCAACAGTAACACCTTATGTCAGAAAAGACCAAAATGTGTGATCATGAAAGTCTTTCATCGAGATTCCTAATGTCTTTGAATCATCATGCTAAGGCTGTCTCAGTTAAAGAGCTGTTGGAGGCCAAACAGGATGAAGAATGACCAAGAGTCGAGAGGCGGCATGCGAGGCCAGCAACAGTAGCACCATGTCAGAAAAGACCAAAACGTGTGATCATGAAAGTCTTTCATCGAGATTCCTAATGTCTTTGAATCATCATGCAAAGGATGGTCCGGATCGAAAGATATTGGAAGCTGGACAGGATCAAGGATGATCCGTCGAGAGGCGGTATGCGAAGCCAGCAACAGTAGCACCATGTCAGAAAAGACCGAAATGCGTGATCATGAAAATCTTTCATCGAGATTCCTAATGTCTTTGAATCATCATGCAGGAGATGCTCTGGATCGAAAGATATTGAAAGCTGGACAGGCGGCTATTCGTAGCTCGTCACAGCCAGGACCACCCGTGGTACTAGAGCACAGGCGAATCCGTCACGGGGAGAAAGCCCCTACAACCGTGTCTGAGCAATCAGTTAAAAAATTCAGGGCACTCGCCCTGATTGTGACTGCGACTCGCTAGGCAGCACTGACTTGTCTTCTTTTCACGGACGGAGGAGGGGAGGGGGTAATTTGGCAGGGGGGGGGCTCCATGGTAAACCTCAGGCTCAGGTATCCGTTGAGAACTCGGAGCAGGACTCTTGCCCGATGAACAACGCGTTTCAAAGATTTGTGTCAGATCTTTCGAATGACGCATAAAGCGACCACTTTCGACCACTCTTTGTTCTCTCACCCGCGAACTTGACACCCGCAAATTTTCTTGAATTAACCTACCACTTCAGTGGTAGTTCGTCCGATAGTGGTTTATTAATTATTTAGTACCAACGACACATTGTCAACACAAAAGAAAGAGAGACGGGACGAGGATTAGCCTGCTGGTGATTGATAGTGAGTGAATATGATCGTTAGGCTAATCTTCTCCCAAACACGCAACTAGCGTTCATTGGGGTTTAGAGGTTCGGTGTTTTAGGGTCTCCGGTTGACCTTTGAGGCTGTGAGGTGGGTAGTAGTGAGGGATGTAGGTATGATACACAATTTAACTACGGCTAGCCAAGTTTGTCAGTGTTGCGACCGATACCATATAACTCTAAAAAATTAGTATGGCGCTTTCTTTTGTTGGTGCACACTAACGGAACTCACCTGCTTTGGTGTTAACACAAAAAAGTGTCGTGGCTCTATTTGTGCGCTCAGCCGGTTTCTTTGTGCGTACGTGTGTAAAGCCTGTTTTGAGAGATTTAGCACAGCGCGCTGCCATCCGACACTTTTTGGTACATACAAGCAAGCGTCGAGTTTGTTTGTGCTCCCTCGTTCGAGATGTTCAAACCTGTTTTGATCATCTATCGGGAGTGAGGATAGTACGCTGCCATCGATCTGTTTTTTTGTTCTTGACGAATTGCATTTGTTGTGTGGGTCTTGCCCCAGTCGACGCAGCAGTCCACGTCCTCGTCGGCGGCCTCTCAACTGCAAGGACGACCTCGATGGGAGACCAGTCGACAGCCTTCAGGTCAATCGCCATCTGCACGAGCAATATATGTTTTGTTTGTGCGATTTAACCTACATGTGTTCTGGTTGAACCGCTGCCAACGTTCTTTTTAGCTGACAACAAAAAATCTGTCTCCAGGGAAGCAGAAACTGGTTGTCGCAAAAAAAAGAGACGGGACGGGCATACCGAGCGGTCCTTCTCGCGGAGGTCAGCCGCGTGCTTCACGCGCGCCGCGGACGGGGACACCTGCGGGAAGTTCGCAGGCGACAGCTCGCCGGCGAGCCGCGGCCCATCGGCGGTGTCGATGACGATGGCGGACGCGTCGGCGGACGCGGCACGGGTTCCCTTCGCCCGCTCGTACGCCTCCCGCTCCTCGAGCTCCCGCCGCCGGAGGCTCTGCATGCGCTCGTCCCACGCCTCGTGCGCGGTGATCATCTCCGGCTGCAGCTGCCGCTGCACCTTGGCCCGGAGGGCCTTCAGGCCGTCGACCGACGGTGCTGTCGACGCCTCGCCGAACTGCTTGACCGCCAGCGCTGCCGCCTGCCGGCTTTCGGAGCTGGCGCGTTCGTCCACTCCACGCTTCCGCGCGAGAGCGTCGCGGAATTCGGACGATTTGCTGAGGATCTGGTTGACCTTGTGCAGTTCGTAGCACTGGTACGCGAGGGCGAGCAGTAGGGACCACGTCGCCCAGGCCCAGTACCTATACATGTGCTCGCTTCGGGCCCAGCGGTAGAAGTGGGCGACGCGCTCCTGCATCTCGACGGGGGTCAGGTGGTAGGCCTTGCCGAACTTGCGGTGCTTCGCGAGGAGGAAGGCCGGGTCGTGCTCCGTCAGCTCGTACTCGGACTTCAGCAGCGCCCCCGGGCGGTCGGCCGCCTTGTTCCGCACCACGTGCCACCCGGGCCCGGACTTCGGCGCCAGCAGCACGCGGCACCGGGCCGCCATCCCTGCCGCCGGACCCGGCAGATTGTCAAAACTCCGCCCGCCCCCTCCCCACCAATGTTGGCACCTTAATGTGGAGATCTTCTTCTTTTTTTAGAGCGATGGCTTTAGAGTGTGAGTTTTTAGAGTGAAAGTGAGTTTTTTAGTGCAAGTTCACTAAGAGATCCGGGGTTTTATAGTCTCCGGGTGGCCGGTTTCGGGTTAGAGTCTTTGTAGAAAAACTGTTTCGAGTTTGAAGAGACCGGGATTTTTTGTGTTCGCCAGCCCGCAGCATAATACTATGACCGCATTCGTTTTCTTTGCGGGGGTTATACTAGGTCCGGCTCTAATCACCTGACCAAAAGGTTGGTCCAAACTTTCGCTTTTTTCCCCCCATGCTACGTGGGTCGACCCCACTTCCTTACGCATTCCGCTGCAGCTCTAGCGCTCCCTCTTTCGAGTGCTGTGGTCACGGTCACACTCGCCTTTCTCGGCCTGCATGGGCATGTAGCCCGCAGCCTGTGTTTACACTGGCACCTGTCGCATCCCCCTTTTAGCGTTTATTGTGGTTTAGAGGTTCGGTGTTTTAGGGTCTCCGGTTGACCATTGAGGCTGTGAGGCGGGTAGTATGAGGGTAGTAGGTATGATTATACACTTTAACTACGGCTAGCCATGTTTGTAAGTGTTGCGACCGACACCAAGAAGAAATTCGCTTTGAAATTAGTCTTGGGCCCCCCACGCGCATGCATGTTGAGCAGTGTGAACTTGGAATGCAGGTACCACAGGGGTAAGCTTGCATTTGTCATAGGCTAGGGTTATTTGAATACGTCGTCCGAGGACGATCTCAAAGCGGACGAGGACGGTGATAATAGGCTGGTGGTATCCCCTCCATTCTTCGTTTGTTGCGCTTTCGCGCCGGCTGTCCTGCCGAAGCAGTCGCTCGAGGGGGCGATCCTGACATGGATGAGGATGAAGTCGAGGTGGCAGGGCTGGTGATATCCAGCTCCATTCTCGAAATGTTGCGCTTTCGCGCCGCGTGCTTTTTTCCGGGTTTTCCCGCCGGGTCATTCGGTGGTGTCGGGAGTCGGGCTCTTTTCTGCCCCTTCCTTGGTGGTGTCGCTCGGGCCGGCTCGGTCGGAGCGTGCTTTTTCGCCATCTTGGCCGCCTTTGGGGACGCTTGACGCGTCCTCTTCATGCGCGGTGGTGTCGTCGGCTTCTGTCGGCCCTTCTTCCGCGGCGTTGTTGGCTTCGGCTTAGCGGGGGCTGGCTTCGGGGGCGCTGGCACGTGGTGGCCCTTTTTGCAGCAGGCTGACGGCCGCCGTTCCGCTAGCGTCGGTAAGCCGCGGCAGTCGTCACACGGACCGCGGGCGTGTTCGCGGCAGTCATGGTGGCCGGCCTTGCAGCACGCTGTTGGCGTGTTGCACTCCACGCATCTCGTCATGCGGTGCCGGTCGCAGACGGCCGGAGGTAAGCCGTCGTTGTCGGCGTGGTGGTGTCGGCAACATGCCTCCACCGTAGGGCCGTGGTGGTGTCCGAGTGCGCGACAGACTGCGCACTTCCCTTTGTGATGGGTAGCGCACTTGGGGGCATTCTTCGTCGCCTCCGGCACTGCGTGTGGGAGGTGCAGGGGATCCGGGTTGGCCAGTGGCGCTCTGGGGATTACCCATCGCCGCGCTCTGTCCGTCCGCTCGGGCGGGTACGCCGGCGCTGTGCCGTAGCCGGTTTTCACCTGCTGCATGATGGTCGGCCCGGTTTCGGGCATGCGGTGGCGGGGCCGGGGCTGGAAGCCGGGTACGCTGCTCAGGCCTATGAACGACAAGGCTGTCGTTTTCGACTTGAAGTCGCCAGGGAGGCACTTGCCGAGTTGTTGTTGCACGGCCAGCTTGTTGATTGCGCTCAACATGCAGCGCATCCCGTTGGCCTTCTCCCGATGCGTCTTGGCCGCCTTGCTAGGTGCCTTGATGTCGAGGCCCGAGAACAGCTCGAAGTCGATAGCTGCCTCTACCGCTGCCATGTCGCCATCCGATGACCATTCGAGGCCCGAGAGCCAGTCGATCGCTGCCAGGAATGTCCCTTCGTCCCAGTAGCGTAGCCACGCCCAGGCCGGGGCGATGCGCCGGAACGGGAACTCGCGTTTCGCCGTTGGCATCTGCGCGCAGCGCTCCCAGGGGGTCGCCGCCTTACGTTCTAGCCATCTAACGCTGATCCGGCGCGCCCGCTCCGCCAGGATCTCTGCCATCAGCGCTTGTACCGGCCCGGCAAATTCCCGTGTCGCCGGCGTCACGATTCCGTGCTCCCGCAGGCAGCTCGGCCAGAGCCTCCTGTCGGACTGTGCGATCCCCGCGTACTCGGGCTTCGTGCGTATGTTCTCGAAGGCCGTGCAATCCCAGTAGACGTGGTGCTCGTCTTCCAATGCTCCCGAGTCACACAACGTACAGGCGGGGCTTCCGCCTTGGCGAAATCTCGACGTGTATTCGGCGGTGTTCACGCCACCTGCGAGGGCAACCCTGATCAGCAGCGCGTTCTGGGGCGGACAGTGGCGCGTTGTCCATAGAGCGTTGGTGGACTCGATCGCGATGTTGGTGATGCCGGAGAAGCTTGGCCGTCGTGTTTCCAACCGCTTCCACAGTCGGTTCCGCAGGCTGTCGCGGATGATGTGATTTCGCGAGGAGGCGGACATTGCCAGGGGTCGGAGTGCAGCTCCGTCCAGGTTGACGGACGACGGCGGGCCGCCGTTCCACGTGTGGCCGCAGGGTTGCAGGGCGAGCCTTACCGCGGTTCCCACCGGGCCAAGGGCTGCGGTCACTCGTTCGCCGTATAGGCGCCGGACTTCCGTCATCAGCGGCATCAGGTGCGGCAGTCTCCCACAGGCGCTGTAGAAATCCGCGGTTATTCGGTACGCCGTCGCCGCTGCCTCGGAATTGGGACGTGCCGTAGGTTCCGAGCTGTGGTTGCTGCTGCTTCAAACCGGGAAGAGTCAAAGTGGTCGCGGCCGCTGCGTGAGGTGCTCACCTTAGCCCCCAGGCACTTCACTGTGCGAATGTTGAGCATTGAGTTCTTTAAGGTGCAAGTGCCATCAAGGCAGGCGAGCACTGTTCACGGGCTAGTGTTACTGTATGACGTCGTCCGTCGGGAGAGTCAACGATGATGAGGATGTGGTCAAACTAGTCATTTCCAAGTCAAGTTCAATTCCCGCTCGCTTTCGCGGTGCGGACTTTCCGGGCCGGTTTGGCTGTTTCCGGGTCGACGATGGGGAAGAAGTCAGGCATTCCATTTCGTGATCGAGCGTAGAGTTGTTCACGGCCTGCCGCGATCGCTTCGATCTTCGTGGCTTCCCTGTCGGGGATGCGAGCTTCGAGGACTCCTGCAGGGGTCGCTTCCGCCTCCTTCTGGGAGGCGCGTCTTTGGGCTCGCCGGTTGGCGTGCGCGGAAGGGTTGTTTGTATGGGGATGATGTTCCCCGTTGATGACGTCTTGGGCGACGGTGATGATGACGGTGATGAAGGCGGGGAGGTTGGTGAGCTGGTGAGGTACCGCGCCGTTCGCGTGCGTTGCCGCGTCGCTGCTTTCTTGGCCGGGCGCTTCGGCCCCCGGTGGGTGGTCGGTCGCGGGGTCTCCTGCAGGATACGCTTCCGCCCCTTCCTGGGCGACTCGGACAGTTGCTCAGCCGCAGGCGAGCGCGGCGTGGCCGCGGGCGCCGGCGTGTTCGTGTTGGGTGGTGCGGCGGGCTTCGTAGCCTTCGGTTCGTCGGCACTGTGGTGCCCTTTGCCGCAGCACGCGGCGGGTCGTCGCTCTGCGAGCGTCGGCAGCTGGCGGCACCCTTCGCACGGGCCGCGGTTGTGTTCGCGGCACCCGTGGTGCCCTGCGGCACAGCATGTCTTCGGCGTGTTGCAGACCGCGCACCTGGACATTCGGTGTCGGTCGCAGATCGCGATGGGTAGCCCGTCGTCGGCGGCGTGGTGGTGCCGACAGCACGCCTGCACGGTGGGCCCCTGTTTGTCTCCGAGGCGGCGGCAGATCTCACACTTCCCCTTGTAGTGCGCGACGCACTTCGTCGCGTTCCTCTTGTCATGTTGAGCAGTGGTTGCCATGCATTTTTTAGAGTTATAGTTCGCTTGAGAATCCGGGATTGTAGAGTCTCCGGGTGACCTTCGTCGAATGGGTTCTTTTAAAGCTAATACGTTTGTTGTTCTTCGCTTACACCACCGTGCGTTGCTTTCTCACTCAGGACTTTGACCTGTTGTGTTTGTGTGATTTGATCGGGTAGGGGTTGACCCGCATGACATCACGTCGGTTCAACACGTGGTTCAGTAGTTACAGGAATCCCTTCGGTTCTTCGTCTGGCAGCATCGTCGAGCATTTCCTTCCAACGATGGCCAAAGATGGCGCTCAAGTAAAAAAAAAAAAACGGAGAGCCGAATTGTTCTTTTTCCAGTACCGTGCGTCAAAGAAAGGGATTAAAAACAAAACAAACAAAAATTTAAAATTCAAAGAAAAAAGAAGAAAAATGGTGTGGCAGGAGCAATTTCCACAGGAAAAAAGAGAGAGAGAACCCTCGGAATGCACCTCATCTCTCAGAGCATTGTCGTTAGTAGCCGACAACGAAAGCCATTTGTGGGGGGGGGGGGGTCGTCTGCCACACGAAGAACAACAACAACAACAACAACAACTACAAAAAAGAAGGTGGAAAGCAAAAGGGGGGAGAGGGAATGCTCGGAGGGGCCGCCTGGTGCTTGTTTCGGCAAAGGCTAGAGAGGGGAGGAAACATCACAACTACACATGGTTCTCTGCTGCTGAACGCTTACGCCCGCGGCGCCCAAACCCACATTTACCTGTGGCCGTTTTCTTCTGTTGCCGCAGGATCGCCCTATAGTTCAAGTCTGGAAGAAGGGAGGAGCTGTCTTTAGAGTGCCAGTTCACTTGGCGGTGGGGATCCGGGGTTTTATAGTTCTCCGGGTGACCATTGTCGTAAAGGTTCCTTTAAGGTATCGTATGTTAGTGTGCGTATCGTATCTGCTGTAGTGGCAGTACGTGTACTTTTGCGGGTGTTAGTTGCCTATTGCCGACGATTCGACTTATTTTAGCGCGCACTCTCATTTCCTATGTGTCTTGCCATGTCCATGGTTCTTCACTAAAGAAACGGGCGGTGTGGGACGTAATCAGTGCAAGCTGATGACGTACGCCTACTAGGCATTCCTCATTCAAGGAGAATAATTGCAACCATCGATCCTCATGACGACGCAAGTTCAAAAGATTATTTCCCATCCTCTTCGAGATAGGTAGCCGGAAAGCTCTCAAACTCGTTTAATGCGTCAGTAGTCTAGGAGGCAAGCCTGGACGTGTACGGCAACGCTGCGTATTCTTGCGCCATGAAGCTGGTGAAGCCGCTGCCCGTCCCAAATACGTTCAGGCGCTAGACCCAGCGTCAACATTGTTGTGTTGTTCGTGTGGGCTACGGCACGTTTCCTCCTTTGAGACCGCAGCTGGAGGCCTCTGTCGAGTATTTCCTGCAAGGCTGGTGCTTATGCAAAAAAAAAAAAAAAAAAAAAAAAAAAAAACCAAAAAAAAAAAAAAAAAAAAAAAAAAAAAAAGAGAGAGAGAGAAGCCCGGCAGGCAAGGGGTATGGGCCCGCTGCAGAGTCGCGCTCCATCGCTTTTTTTTTCGGCCTGGATCCAGTGCAAACCGGAGCAGCAAGCGGGCAGCCCAAGAAGCGACTTGCAGCCCTTCCGGCCGCAGCTGTGTATGTTTTTAGAGTTAAAGTGGGTGAGTATGGGCACCCTGGCGAGAATAGTTGAGTCGCAGCTCTCTGACGAGACGGGCAGAAAAAAAGAGGCTGTCCCTTTTAGCGTATGTTGCGGTTCAAAGGTTCGGTGTTTTAGGGTCTCCGGTTGACCACTGAGGCTGGGAGTCGGGTAGTGGAAGGGATGTAGACATATTGGCACACCACTTTAACTATGGCTAGCCAAGTTTGTGAATAATGCGGTCGACAAAAAAAAACACTGTGAATTTAGTCTCGGGTCCCCCCCCCCCCCCAACTTGTTTAGACTGTTTCTTGTGCTAACCTTTTTTAGCGTTTATTGTGGTTTTAGAGGTTCACTTTTTAGACCGTTTCTTGCGATGAGCGGTTTAGTAAGCTTCTTAGGGTGAACCCCGCGAAAGGGGGGGCAGCGGTCATACATTTGTTTGTGCGCACTAGCGGAACGCACCTGCTTTGGTTGCTTTGGTACAACAATGCACCGTTAACACAAAACCCTGCTCAACTTAGTGCTCGCCTGCCTTGATGGCACTTGCACCTTAAAGAAAGAACTCAATGCTCAACTTGTAGAACGTGGGGGGCCCAAGACTACACTCCACGAAGGAATGTACTTGGTGTCGGTCACAAACAGTCCTGGACATGGCTAGCCATAACCCATAACGAAAGCGTGCACTAAATATACAAACCCGTAACCACATAGCCCTTTCTTGCTCTAAAAAAAAAAGGGGGACCCATTCATGAACGGTCACACGGAGACCCTAAAACCCCGGAATTTCAGGCGAACTTTACTAGACTGTTTTTTAACTCTAAAAAAACGTCAGGTTCTCCTGACCGTGAGCAGCACACAAGCTCAAGACATCTCTCTGCAGTGTTTTCATACTTTTTCGATAAAGCTGTTCCTCAAAGAAAAGGAAGCGGGTATGGCCGGCGGCGGGCGGAGAAAATAGATAGGCGGGAAATCGCGCCCTGGGCATGACAGCTAGGGGGAGGGGAAGTGCGGAGGTCAACCAGAGAAGGAAGCGAATGAGATGAGCCGTGCCCTATCCCTCTTGAGAGAACGTGATGGAAGACGGAGGGCATGATGGGAGGCTTTCTTTCTTCTTTCTTTTTTTACATTCTTGCATTCTTTCAGGGCATTAGCTTGGTCTCCCGCACATTCTTTCCATATTTCTTGCAGTTTACTGAGGGAACTGGAGCAAGACGCATGGCTAGACGAGCACGACCACCTCGAATCGACACCAGAAGAATTCGGGGTGGGGCTGGCTTCGACGACTAGTAATATCCCGGTAAATGGTAGCACTCCTGAACAAGCCCGAACCAACAGGATCAAAGAATGTCAGTCACACCTTCCCTATTTTTTTTGCGTCCTCACTCAGGTATGGGCTCAACAGCGCGACGCGACGTATGCACGACAAT
Organism: Diplonema papillatum; assembly: GCA_030068145.1. NCBI lineage: Eukaryota > Euglenozoa > Diplonemea > Diplonemida > Diplonemidae > Diplonema > Diplonema papillatum. The sequence goes on from JAPJBO010000061.1 coordinate 167,201, forward strand.
GCTGGGTCTGAGTGCCTCGGATTGCACGTTGGCCACCTCTGCCGGGGGCCTGGGTGCCATTTATTTTCTTCTTTTTCCCCGCACCAGGTACCAGGGAAAGCCTGCTACACGGGAGCCAAGCTTCACGTGTTCGGCGGTACTGCAGAGCCACGGGCCTACGGGTCAAGTGGCTACCGATTTCCCAAACTAAAGCATCAAGGCTTGGCGCACCTTGGGGCTTGGCGCTCGCGCTGAACACAAGCTCGTCGAGACGGTCAGCCGCAGGGCAGAGCTGACGGGGTTGTGACACTGTGCTGCCTCCGACTCAAGCTTTGCAAGCTGTGGTTGAGCGTCACGTTCCTGGACCAGGAGCGGCCTTTTCTTTTTTCTTCTTCTTTTTCTTTCTTTTTCCCCGCCGGCTTTTCCATATTTGGACTGACAGTCCCAATGTGGGAAAAGAAGCTAATCCCCTGATTCCTACGGAAAACACCCCTCCCCCCCGTTCCTCCCTGCGGAAATCGAAAGTTCCGAGCAAAAAAAAGACAGACGCTTCGTTTTGTTTGTGCGTGCCGGTTGATCGGGTTGCCTACTTGTATTTACCCTGTGTCATTTTCAGGTGAGGAACTCTGATCAACCTCCAACTCCATGAAGTGGTCGAACGTATTAGCCGGCTCGTTCGCCAGTGCCCGTGGAAAGTCTACTCTGACTCTCGATTCGACGATGATTGTTCGTCGCCTGTTCGAGACGCAGGTGAGCCAGTTCACCGACTGGAAGCACAGGCTATCGTAGGCTACCACAGGCGACTGGGCGGAGATGGGCGGCCTACGACGACGCGACGGGCAGACGGAAAGAAAGCTGTTGAGGGGACCCATGGTACGTGCCAGAGGGGATCCCGAGGCACGAGACGAAAGGCGGGAGGGTGTGTCCTCAGCACCAGAAAGCGAAGTGCGACGGGTGCAAGCGCCGGGCCAAGACGGTTGCGTGGTGTTGTGAGACCCACCACAAGGAGGGCGACGGCCTCGCGGCGAAGATGTGCGCGGAGCACAGAATGACACGATGCGCCACGTGCGGGACGACGACCGAATGCTGCTACAACCACCACTACTACCAATGCCTCGACCACAAAATGCCACGTGCTAGCCGTGCAGGAGGCACGCGGACTTGCGGAGCCGGAGGACAGTGCTGTCGGAAAGGGCACCATCGAGCGGCGGTAGCGAGAGGGGTCAGAAGCGGAAGGCGGAGTTGATAAGCCCCGCGGCAGCAGCGCCTCCACGGAAGCAAACGAAGCGCACGACTGGTGCTTCCGAAAGCAGCTGAGGACGAAGAGCGACCTCCAATCTCGAGAGCGAAGACGAAGAAGCGACGATCAACATCGGCAACACCACAGAAGACGACACGGCCATCGCCCAAGCGCCGCCGTGAGGAAGCAACTATCGACGCGCAACCGATGCACCTGGATGAGCAATCGAAGGAGAAGCGATGCGCCTGAGCGCGATGATCAAGACGAGCTTAAGAGGCGAGAGCATGACACATCACGTGCGAAGAGATAACCGCGACGCCGGCGATGCACGCTAACACAAGCTATCGTAGGCTATCACAGGCGAGTATAGTAGATCACGGTAGCGCGCCGAAGTGAGGTGTCACTTAGATGCGGATCTAAAGCCGGCGCACGTCAAATCTTGTTTAAAAAAGACGGTTTAAAAATGCAAGAAAGGTTGAAGAGAAAAAAAAACGCTGAAAAAGAAATGCGCAGCTTTGTTGTTGTTGTGAAAAAGAAAAGGTCGGTTTTTTTTTTTTTTTTTTTTGGTTAATGGATCGATGGCTGCAATTATTCTCCTGGAGGAGGAATGCCTAGTAGGCGCAAGTCATCAGCTTGCTTTGATTACGTCCTTAGCCATCTGTACACACCGCCCTGTCGTTGCTGGGAGAGGGGAGCTCGTTCTTGGCACAAGCACAACCGAATCCAAGGAACATTTCTCAGCTGGAGGAGGAAAAAGTTGCAACAACAAGGTTGCCGGAGATAAACCTGCAGCAGGATGGTCGTCTGGCAAAAGGGGTTACCCTTGTTAGAACACTGTTTTTCCGTCTCAACACGCTTCGTCAAGATGCGGCTTGTAGATGAACCCGCGTCAAGATCTCACAAACGCGGCAAGAGAAAGGTGTGATGGGGTATCGATTCACTCACACGCGCCCGGCGAGGCCCGTCGTCAACACCACCCAACGGGTTCTTCATTGCGACATTGCACAAAGCCGAGTGCCAGCACCAGGCAACAGCGCAAGCATGGCAGTACTGTACCATGCGAGTATACGGTGTGTGGGAGCATGACAGCAAGGGGGATGACCTACCCTTCCCCCCGACTGAGTTCCCTATACACGTGAGACTTCGTAAAATGAGAAAAACGCGGGAGTTTATTCATGTGCCACACCCACAGATGGACGGGGGGTGTGCAATGTGGTTCAGTTTCGTTTCCGCCTCGCGCGCTTACTTGGCTCTCTTCACGGCGCTGGCAAGCCATTCAAGGCCTTCGTACAAGCCTTCTCCAGTGGTGGCGCAGGATCCCTGTGTGTGAGTGTGTGTTCAGGGCCTGTGGTCCAGCAAAGTGCCGTAGTCAATTGCTGCCCCCGTGTGCACGCACGCGTGGTACGTTCGTGGCTCAGCCGTGTTCTGGTGCTGTGTGTGGGTGCCAGTCACCTTCTGCCCCAGCGGTGGGCTTATGGCGTTCCCCATCCGACACGAGCAACGCCCTCCTCCTATTACCGTAATTGGATTGGGGCTTTGCTGGAACGGGTTAATGACAGACCGGGTAAAACCTGGGGCACCTGGGCAAGTAGGACAGCCAACAGCACACCCTGCAGCCCGTGCCGCCGTCATAGGATGCAGGACCACCACTCGTAGATACGATGGCACATCTTACGTTGGGTGCATCTAGACGTCGAGCTGAGTATTGAGCAGGCGAACGTCCCCCAAGGCGCGGACAAGCGCCGAGGTCAATATTCTGCAAAGTACGCAAACCCCGGAGAAATTAGCCGAACCGGGTGAAACCTGGACACCCAGGCCTGAGGTGGATCAAAAATTTGGGCGAAATAGCGTAATTGGAGTAGTGTTGAACCGGGTAAAACCTAGGACACCTCCAAACAAAAAGCCAGCCGGATTGCCGGTCCTACGAACTTCACAGAAGAACACAACACCTGGATGTACCACTCACGCTGGCGGAGGGAGTGGAGGCCGAGCTTGTCTGTAACCTCAGCGGTGCTCATCGCGTTGGGAAGATCCTGCTTGTTGGCGAAGACGAGGAGGCACGCGTCACGAAGCTCGTCCTCGGACAACATCTTCTGCAGTTCGTCTCTCGCCTGGGCGACACGGTCTCTGTCGTTCGAGTCGACGACGAAGATGACTCCGTTCGTGTTCTGGAAGTAGTGCCTCCACAGCGGCCTGAGCTTGTCCTGGCCACCGACGTCCCACATCGTGAACTTGATGTTCTTGTACTCAACCGTCTCCACGTTGAACCCGATGGTCGGGATCGTCGTCACGATCTCTCCGAGCTTCATCTTGTACAGAATCGTCGTCTTTCCTGCGGCATCCAGACCAACCATCAGCATCCGCGCATCCTGCTTGCTGAACAACTTCCCGAACAAAGAGCTGATACTGCCTCCCATGATGACACTCCGGTTTCTTATTCGCCGCTTATCACCGGCCTCGCGTTCTTTTGATTTGTTGTTGGGTGTGTGTGTGTGTATGTGTTTTCCCTGTTTTGATTGGCTGTGTTGCTAGAGCGAAAGTTCGCTCGAGACACCGGGAGGGGGTTTAGGGTCTCCGTGTGACCGTTCATGAAGGGGTTCTCTTAGAGCAAGAAAGGGCTATGTGGTTACGGGTTGTATATTTAGTGCACACTTTCGTTCTGGGTTATGGCTAGCCATGTCCGGGACTGTTTGTGACCGACACCAAGTACATTCCTTCGTGGAATGGGTTGTTTAATGTTAAAGTTCGCTTGAGTTGTCGGACTTTAGAGTGAAACACCGGGGTCTGACCTTCGTCAAAATGAGTTCTCTTAGAGACAGGTTGGTTCTTTGGGTGTACAATTTCATTGTGAGCGATGGCTAGCAATGTCCGGGACTGGTTGTGACCGACACCAAGTAGCCAGCTGGATCCACCGTTGGGCAGACCAAGCATGTGACGCCACCTGCCACAGTAACTGCACGGCCACCGTGAACAGGCCCAAAGCGAGGGGAAGGAGCGCGGAGAAGAAAGACGGGAAGAAAAAAGCTCCAAAAGAAGGCGGAGAAAGAAGAAGTGGTGAAGAAGAAAAAAAGTATAAAAAAAAAGGGGGAAAAAATGGCATAGGAGTGGGAGAGCAAAAAAAAGAAAAGCAAAGGGACGAGGAAGAAAGTGAGGCTCGGGGGGGGGGGAATCGTGAGCTCGTGTCGTATCGACGGCACTGTTCACTCGAAGCTGCGTTGCGGTTTCGTTGTGCGCCTGGTCGTTCGTCTGGGACTTCGTTTGCACTCCGTAGTGCAGTACCAATACAAAGGTATACAGCCCTTCGGAGACTTGCAATTTCGTTTGTGTGTACCTGGTAACCTCTGGACCATGGGCTAAAAAAACGGCGGAGAAATCTTTTGTTCACTGCGGAGTGAGAATTTTGGACTCATTTTGAGTTCTTCGCAAACCGGGCGAAATAAGCTCCCAGCGGGCAGAAATACCGTCCTGGGACACTGGAAACGAGTAAATGACGATCTCGCACTTTCCGATAAGAATTCCAACTGAGCAGGCGCTAAAAGCGAATTTTGGCGCAGCATGTCAGGAGACAGGGTGGTCATTTTCCTGAGCCAGTACAAATTCGGAGCACGTCGGAGTTCTCTTCAGACGGTCAGTCCAAGCCGGACATCCTAAATGGGCGCCCACACGAAGACAGGCCTTGGATGTTGCACCCGCGCATGATCAATCCACTTGCACATGATCAATCCATCTGCATTCCGAACGAGGCCATTGTGTCTGGGCTGTTTGACTGTTGCATGTCCACTGCCACACACGCTCCCTCCATGTCTTTCATACCATCCGAGATCGATTCAATAGGCTCCAACACCGCCATTTGAGACGATCAGGACGATGGCATGTCCAATTAGATAGAGACGAGCACAGTGTTCGGGCAGAATAAAAAGGGGGGGCGGGGGAAATCTTAGTTTCGTGTTCAGGCAATGTTCTCAGAGCGTGCAGTCAACTTGCAAAACTCCGGAGGGGGGGGTGACGGGTCGCGCAATGCCGCGCGCAAGGCCGGGAAAGCCGCGTCCGTGGCAGTAGGAACACCCGCAGCGGCGGCTGCCGCGAAGATGCCCCGAGCGGAGCGCCGCGCGAGGACGCCGACGGCGCCGGCTTCGGAGAACGGCGCCGCCAGCGTGGACAGGACGCAGAGCAGAGCCGTCCCGAAAGACCCAACGGCGGGGCGGGCGAGCCAGCAGGCCACCCGCGCGGCGAAGCGCGCCCCCAGGGTCAGCAGGAAGCACGCAGGCAGGTCCACCGGCCCGCAGGGGCCGCAGGCCACAGGCACCACCAAGTAGCCGGCCGAGTGCCGGGCGAACTTAGCGCGCGCCGCCGGCGCCGAGAGTCGGCGCGCCTGCGCCTCGAAAACCGGCGGCATTGGGGTAAGGTGTGTTTGCCGGGTTTGACTTTCGCCCCAACAGGCTTCCGCGGCGCTTTGGGGGTGGTAGAGAAAATGGGAGACGCGAGGGCTCCTCTTCGGCTAGGGGCGCAATGACCCGCGGAATCTGGCTCTTTCTTTTTCTGCTTGGCCCACCGCCGGTGTCGTGCGCACTTGGGTTGTGCCTGGTGGGAGGGGGTGCTCCCCGGGAGTCTTCCCGCGATCCCCAAAGTCGCGGTTAACCCCTTGAGGGGGGGGGGGGGGGGGGGGGGGGGGGGGGGGGGATTGCAAGAACGTGCTTGGAATGGGTATGTGCTCAACACCGCACTGGTCCCGTCTGCGCCGTGTTTCGGTCCTTTAAGCCACGGACACATAAGGCGGACCATCATCCCGCGATCCCCAAAATCGCGGTTAGGACGGGGGGAAAACTTAGTTTAATGTTTAGGCAGGACACTGCCTCTCATGCATGTTTGATGCAGGGGGGGGGGTTGGTGCTTCCGTTCGTTCATATACCGGCGTCGTCTGGCTGTTTTCAGACTGAACGCCCTATTCTTTTTTTCCTTCTTTGTCTTCTGTTGATCTGCCCTTCGGTCGGAAGAACACGAAAAAAATGGGGAATGGCGGCCGACCTTCCGAAAGCTCGGTTTGTTCGAGAATCCGGGATGCCAAAAGTCTCCGGGTGGGCTTCTCTCGCATGGGTTACTTCGTGTTAAAGCAAAAAGGAAGAGTGCGTGTTCAATAGCGTACGGGACGGCCGTGCGTGGAGGCTGGTTGATCCTGCCAGTAGTCATATGCTTGTTTCAAGGATTTAAGCCGTGCAAGTCTCAGAGTAAATGGATCAACAGTGGGTCTGCAGACGGCTCATTAAATCGGTAGCGATCTACGCGGGGAAGGTGCCTTTTGGGCCCAGTTGGATAACAATGGTAACTCCATTGCTAATACATGTCCGAAGAATCCAACTTGATTCAACCCCGTGGCCTTAAAACCGGAGTTGTTGTTGGTCGGTGACCTGCCTGTTTGACGCCTATTGTGGTGTGCGCTTGCACTACTTACCGTAATTGGAATATTGTTGAACTGGACTAAAGCTGGAACGGGTAAATGACGGACCGGGTAAAACCTGGGACACCCGGGGGGGGTCTCCCAGGTAGTCTCCTGCGTGACTGCACCAGTGGTCCTGCAGCCTCCTATGACAGCGGCATCTAGGGGTCGAGCTGAGTATTGAGCACCCCGCGGAGCCGGCAAGCACCAGGGTCGCGATGTTCCGCAAACTACGCAAAGTCGCAAACAGACGCTTACGCCCGCCACTAAACCCAGCTACCTGTGTTTCGTGTGGGCTACAGCACGTTTACCTCCTTTTGATCTATCGCAACTGGCAGTCTCCTCAAGCATTTCCTACAAAGCAGGTGCGTATACAAAAGAATAGTTGAGTTGCAGCTCTTGACAAAGATAGATGGAAAAAAGAAGGTGCTTTTATTCTTCGCTTTTTCTCACGAACGGGGGGGACGGTCCTGCTTTTGGCTTTGTAGGTTCTCCCGACTCCCCAATTCGTGGTCAGCACAAACCCAAGAAGTTCCTCATTCCATTCAGAATTGAAATCTTTGGTAATGATCCTGCTGCAGGTTCACCTACAGCAACCTTGTTACGACTTTTGCTTCCTCTAGCTGAGAAACATTGCTTGGATTCGGGCGCTGAACTTGTTGCCAAGAACGAGCTTCCCTCCCTGCAGTATTGGCATACTTTCAAAAAAAAAAAAGCCGAACTTTTACCTGGGACACCCAGCCCCATTTTGGGGGGTCGTCCAGGTTTTACCCGGTGCAACATCAATCCAATTACGGTACTTCATTTTCTTTTCCGGCTGGCCTGGTTCAAGACCTTTCGCAGGGGGGGGGGAATCGCGGCCTTTTCCAGCAAAAGAAGCTCGGGTGCCTAGCCCGGGTTCGCTGCGCCGTTTAACAATCCGAACCAACGCCGGCTGCGACCGGCGGTGTTCCCTTCCATTGCCGCCTCACGCTTACTTGGTTCTCTTCACGGCGCCAGCAAGCCATTCAAGGCCTTCGTACAAGCCTTCTCCAGTGGTGGCGCAGGATCCCTGTGGACGAGTGTGTGTTGTGTTTAAGTCCAGGCCAAAGCCTCGAATACCCCAGGCACCGCGTAAAAACATGGTTCTGATCTCGATAAACTCATCAGAAACACTCTAAAATGCTGGATGTAAGCTCTGAAGGAGCGTTGGAGTGCAAGGTGGGGGTTTTTCCTACCGGGAACACTGTTACGGCATCATAGTCGCCCATCAGGTGGGAAGTGTCCGTCCGGGCACAAGCTGTTTTTGTGAGCCCTCCACGCACATTGCCCCGTGACACGGGTACTTTTCTTGCCCCCCACGCGCAAGTGCAATACTAATTTTGGGCGGTTTCGACTCAGCCTTGCGCCGAACGGTATATGCAGCATCAGCGTATTGGACGCTCTGCCTAAACAGGCCATACAGCGGCAAGCCAAAAAGACCCGCCTTGCTGGCGGGCGTGGTCAACAGTAGACCGGAGAGCAGAATTGACTACCGTTTGCCTGTCCATGGTTGGCCCCTTTTGTTCATGAAAGAGTATGGGCGCGTTTCTGCTCCTGGCGATGAAGCGTTTGCAAGAACCCCCCGAAACCGATACCTGGATGTACCACTCACGCTGGCGGAGGGAGTGGAGGCCGAGCTTGTCTGTAACCTCAGCGGTGCTCATCGCGTTGGGAAGATCCTGCTTGTTGGCGAAGACGAGGAGGCACGCGTCACGAAGCTCGTCCTCGGACAACATCTTCTGCAGTTCGTCTCTCGCCTGGGCGACACGGTCTCTGTCGTTCGAGTCGACGACGAAGATGACTCCGTTCGTGTTCTGGAAGTAGTGCCTCCACAGCGGCCTGAGCTTGTCCTGGCCACCGACGTCCCACATCGTGAACTTGATGTTCTTGTACTCAACCGTCTCCACGTTGAACCCGATGGTCGGGATCGTCGTCACGATCTCTCCGAGCTTCATCTTGTACAGAATCGTCGTCTTTCCTGCGGCATCCAGACCAACCATCAGCATCCGCGCATCCTGCTTGCTGAACAACTTCCCGAACAAAGAGCTGATACTGCCTCCCATTGTGTTGCTTTCGTATTCCTTGATCGATTTCAGCCAGCTCACTCGGGAGGGGGGTGGTACTTAAGGTGGGGATTCGAGGAATAGGAGAGGTGGGAACAGACCTGTTCCACGTTGTTCGAGACTGGTCGTTTGCCGCTTCCCACTTTTCTTTACAAACTTCTGATCAGCCCAAAAAACACGCTGCCTACGTCTTTTTAGCCTGCACGATACAGGTGGCAGTGCTTTGCCTGGGGTAGTCGAAAGCCTGACAACAACACACGAATACAGCAGAAATACAGCTCTATAGGCGCACCACTTGCGACTGCCTCGCCGGGCATTGACACTGACGAGATCAACCTAGGGCTGTCCACCTCGTATTATAGACGCCGTCTACCGGCGCACCGCACGCAGTTATGGGGGAAGGAAGGAAAAGAGAAACGAGAGTGAGTTGCCGCGATGATGGGCTCGGGCTAGAATCAAGACCGTCGGGCGTTGTCGCGCGCGGGTAAGCGGCGGGAACGGGTGCTCGCGGTTCCACTAGCGGTCCAGCCCCCCAACGCTTGAGGAGCATGGCGTCCACCAGCTGGATCCAGGGCCGCTTCGAGCGGCGACAACCTAGCAGGGATGTGATACCACGAGCTCGTGGTGCTTGGATTCCACGCCGGTGCATCCATATCACCTAGTAGCTGAGGACGGCAGTAGGTGCTCGTGGTTCCATTGGCGGTCCAGCCCCCCAACGCTTGAGGAGCATAGCGTCCACCAGCTGGATCCAGGGCCGTTTCTAGCAGCGACAACCTGGTAGGGATGTGAAACTACAAGCTCGTGGTGCTTGGATTCCATACCGGTGCATCCATATCACCTAGTAGCTGAGGACGGCAGTAGGTGCTCGTGGTTCCATTGGCGGTCCAGCCCCCCAACGCTTGAGGAGCATAGCGTCCACCAGCTGGATCCAGGGCCGTTTCTAGCAGCGACAACCTGGTAGGGATGTGAAACTACAAGCTCGTGGTGCTTGGATTCCATACCGGTGCATCCATATCACCTAGTAGCTAAGGACGATAGTAGGTGCTCGTGGTTCCAGTAGCGGTCCAGCCCCCCAACGCTTGAGGAGCGCAGCGGCGCTACCAACTGATTCCGCTTCGAGCAGACAACCTAGCAGGGATCTGATTTCACGAGCTCGTAGCACCCACCACGTAGCCCGACCACCCCTTTTCGCGAGAACGTGTGCCAGAGGAATCCAGCCACACGAGCCACGGGAGCAAAAAATGGACAAAGCGTGCTTGGAGGCCACCAACTTCGAGAGCTAGATTTAGTATAGCTGGCATGTGGGCCTTTGAAGCGTGGACGATGCCTCTCGCGCTGCTCCCCTTGAGGATCCTGGTTCATGCCAAAGCGCCGCCTTGCAACTTGCATCAGGCCAGGGTGTTGAACATCGAGTAAAATGGGTTGATACGCCCAGTCGTAGTCGCTAGACCTGACTCATAAGAAACTGACGAAACCGCAAGGAGTCGGAAAGTGTAATGCCGACGATTGTCAAGGCGGATGGGCTGTGCGTCAGTCGAAGATGCGGGGGGGTTCAGACCCTTCTGGAACCGACCCTTGGAGACCGATCCTTGATGCCGGCAGTTGCCAGGTACACTGAGCGTTACGCCAGACACACGGCATAGTTGCCAGTCGAAGACACGGGGGGTCAAGACCGCAGCCGAGCAGAAACCGTCCAAAACGCGGAAGGACGAATTGCGTCAGGGCAGTGACTGCGATCTCGACACGGCAGTCAACCTCAGTCGAAGTTCCACCATTCCACGGGGCCCAAGCCGTAGTCGTTGAACGAGCCAACGACGTGCATCGGAAGCGCGGCTTTCTTCGTTTTCTGGCCGGGCAGCACTCTGAAAGTTGATTGGGATAGAGTGAACGAGCTTGAAACTCCGGTGGTTCGAAGCGAAGTACGATGCTAAAGGATGCGGTGAGCTTAACCATTCTGCACACATTTTCCGCCCACCACAGGTGCTAGTCTTAAAAACCCGTTTCGTGTATTCAAGAAGCGGTGTTTTTAAAAGTGGAAGTTCGCTTGAAGTCGCCGACCCCCCCAGTTCGGGAAAAGGGGTCATGCCCAATATAGGAAAGGGGGTCCTCCCCTCCTGGAAGCTGTTGAGCTCCAGGAGGACGGAAGGATCACTACCTCTCCTGTTGGTAATATGATGGTCAACCACGCATGAAATGAAAATCAAAGACTGGCAAATGAAAGAGACTGGTATTCATAAGGCAAGAACGCTAATCACTAGAGTGAGTCAATCACATTCTGAATAAGATCTAACGTCTTCAGGTGACCATCGTCGAAAGAGTTCCTTCAAGGTATCGTATACACATAGTATGCAAGCAAAGCCAACACTGAGCAAATCAACTTTTTTCAGAAAAAAGCAAATTATATTTGCTTTTATTTGCCTTTATTTGCTTATTATTCGCTCGAGCAAATAAAAGCAAATCAAAGCAAATCGTGGTGTTTGATGCGGCACGGGGCAGTGAACGATGCAATTACTTGGCGAACCGCAGAAAAGACGGTACAGACAGCCATTCCGGGATACTTTCGTGGGGCTGGTCACCTGCTGGGTTTGTGGTTGGGTGGACGAGCCGACGGATGGTTGATATCATGCAGGGTCAGAACCTTGTCTTTTTAAAACGCTCCCGCGGAGCCGATGGCCCCCAAAAAAAAAGTTTGGAAAAAAAAAAATTGCTCAACGTCTTCAAAAATTACTGCAGAGTTTGTTCCAAAATTTTAAAATTCAAAAGACCCAATTTTTCTCTGGAATTTTTATTTTTGCCATTTTCAAAAAGACACAAGGTTTTGACCCTGCATGATATGCTGCTGACACCCAGTGAAATCCGCTGGTCACGATTCCGCGGTGGACTTTACACCGCGGGACGACAGCGAAGGCAGAGATTGCCGCGTGTCATTCGACACCATATGGTTGGGTGACAACAAGAAGGGGCTTTGCTGCGTATCTGGGAGGTACGGGACGACAGCGAAGGCAGAGATTGCCGCGTGTCATTCGGAGGAGCCGTCCACCTCCACCCCGAGGGAAAAGGTCACCGTACATCAGTCCTTGTTTGTCCGGCAAGGTTCTGCTTTTTAGGCACGGAGTCGCGCAGGAAGAAGGTCACGCATCAGGGCTGTTTGATTTTATGCAAACCTGCTACCGCCGGCGTCTGGACAAGGCCAGGAGCCGAGAAATGCCTGGGGGAAGTACTTCTGGGGTGACGGTACGCAGCACCCGGCCATGAACAGAAGGATGGTGTCGACCAGGCTGGATGCCCTAAACCCTACCGAATAGCCTGGGCAGACGCAGCGGGAAAGGTCTCCCACGGTACACGAGCCCAGCGGAGCTGAAGCCTTGGTCCACCAGCACCACTGACAGTGGAGGCGGCGGAGTCTGCGTGCAGAACCCTTTTTAGCTATCAAGGCCCGGACTGGAGGCGACCGGTGCACGAAATGCCATCGCTTGGATCTGCTTTGTCGGAGCTCACGCAAACAGCTACTACGCACGAAGCAGGTCTCTTTCCTCGATGCGGCCGAAATCTTGGACGTGGAGACCTCGGGAAGAAGCTATGCACGTAGCTTCGAGAGAACCGAAGGTTGGGTACTCAGCGCATTCACAATCGCCAGTAAAAGAGCTCAAACTGGGCCCCACCGACAGAAGCGGCTCATGAACCAGCTGATCTGGTTGAAATGAGGCGAGGTAATCACAGAAATAAAGCGCCAAGAAGAATCGAAACCCGGGGATTACAGCGGACAGGCGGTTTAGAACGAACACGCAGGAGTGCATTGACAACTCCATCAAAGTTGTCCGAGTGGGCAATATCCAAGTTGCAAAGCGTGGTCATGGACAGGTGGGCTGCGGCCCCGCAAAAACATTTCGTTTTAGTAGCGTGTGAAGTCGAGGCCGTTCAGATCCGCGCGAACGGTGTGACAACTCACGTTGCCTGCAAAACGCACAAGAAGCGTTTGAGATGTACAAAAAAACAGCTGAAAACAATTTCTGAGAAGGCTGGCGCCGCTGACTGTCCATGACCACGCTTTGCGCTGTTCCTCCTCTCCTTCATCGCACTCCTCCTTCTTGCGCTTGGCCGGCTTTGACGCTGGTTTTGCGACTCCCTCATTCCCGGACAAAATCACTTTTACCCCTAGAAACCTGGCTGATTTGCGTTGATTCGCTTTTATTTGCTTTTATTCGCCTTTATTTGCTTACAAAAAAGGCGAATAATGAGCAAATCGAAAAGCAAAATAAAAGCAAATCATTGATTTGCATACTATGGTACTACTATACTGGGTTTATTTGCTTACAAAAAAGGCGAATAATGAGCAAATCGAAAAGCAAAATTTTTTTTGAAAAGCAAAATAAAAGCAAATCATTGATTTGCATACTATGGTACTACTATACTGGTATGCATGTCGTACATCTGTAGTATCAGTGCGTGTGCGGCTGTTGCTTACTGCCGGCCATTCGACTTATGTAAAGCGCGCTCTCATTTCCTGTTGGTGCTACCATCGGCTCCCGCTTTCTTCCGGGCCTTCTTGCAAGGTGTGCCCCCCATGAATGAAGAGGGGAGCTGTTACGAAGAAGAGGAATCCAACTGGCTAAATAACCCGTTGCATTTCGCTTCATCGCAGCGTTGGCGAGTGGAATACGATTTGGGATGCCTGCGACTGACACCAAGTTCACGTAAAAAAAGTGGCAACTTTTGGCAGCATCCAATTCGAGCAGGTCAGACCCAGATGAGACCAGGTTATATAAATATGCGGGTTAAGGATCTGTCCGTACGTCCGTGTGTGCTAAATTTCGCCTTTGCTGAAAAAGAAAATCTAAAATACTCGACGTAGCTGCTTCGACTCCGAATGGAAGGGGGGAAATATAGAGGTAAGGGGCAAATACAATACAAACACAATCTGATTTGTTCTTCGCTTACACCACCGTCCGCGGAAGCGCCGGCATCCCCCGCCAAACGGATAATCGGCCGCAGCCGACCATTGTCCGGACGAAAATGGAAAGCGGACGGAACTTGGAGCCCCGTCGCCTGCTTCACCCACTCCACCGCGGCCTCCCTGCTCCACTTCATCCCCTTTGTTCTTCGCATACACCAGGAGCCCCGTCGCCTGCTTCACCCACTCCACCGCGGCCTCCCTGCTCCACTTCATCCCCTTTTGTTCTTCGCTTACACCACCGTGTGTTGTTTTCTCACTCAGGACTTTTGACCTGTTGTGTTTGTGTGATTTGTCGTGTAGGGGTAGACCCGCATGACCTCACGTCCGTTCAACACGTGGTTCGGTAGTTACAGCACTTTGGAATCCCTTCTGTTCTTTGTCGGGCAGCATCGTCGAGCATTTCCTTTCAAGCTGGCGCTTATGTAAAAAGAATCCTGGAAAAAAAAGTTCAAAAATCCATTTTCCTAGGCTCGTTTGGAATGCGTTCTTAGCCAAACCCTCGGAACAACAAGGCTCCTCAGTGCGCCACGCCTGCCAGTCCGTACGGACTCGTATTGACCCGGGTGGAGACGCGGGATCTGGATGTGCATTTGGAAGTTGCCGTTCGCCGAAGCTAGTCGTGGCTGCCCTGAGTAACTCACTCAAACCCCCGAAAACAAATGCCTGCAGTCCCGCGAAGGAGATTCGATGTCGGCCCTCAGTGCTATGATTGCTAGCACCGAACACGAGAAGGCAAAATTCTGCCCAAACCCTAAACTAAGATTATCTTCTCTGAACAGCAAAGGACATACATCTCATTTTCATGGAACGGCGACTTCGTCGCGGTGTCGAACTCGGTCGAGACAACCTGCACACGCGCCATCTGGTCTAGTTCCAAGTAATTGCGCTCGCAGCCGTCACCCTCTCCGTCTTCATGCTCCAGCTCATTGGTCCATAGCTTCTCCTCGGTGTCACTACATTGGGGGTGTGATTGGTTGCCGGGGAACGCTGTGCTGGCAGGGTCTAGTTCCAAGATTCGGCCGGTTTGCTTCTTTTCGTTTTTGGAGTTCGCTTGAGGATCCGGGGCTTTAAAGTCTGGTATTCGTAAAGAATGTCTGACCAACCCAAAACTTGGGAAGAGGGTCCTCAGGTGTGTTCTGTTGCCGCACCAACACTTGTACAAAGACTGCTTCTGGTTTACAAAGTCTCGACCGTAGTTGCGTGCGTAGAGGTGGAGAGTCTTTCGTTTCGTGAGCTGTGTGGTCTCTTTCTGACCAACCCAAAACTTGGGAAGAGGGTCCTCAGATGTGTTCTGTTGCCGCACCAACATTTGTACAAGGACTGTTTCTGGTTTACAAAGTCTCGACCGTAGTTGCGTGCGTAGGTGGAGAGTCTTACGCTTCGTGAGTTGTTATGACCATCGGGCCATACTAGCGGTTGTGTTTGCGGTGTGCGGTGAAGGTCCGCGGCTTGAAGTAGAAACCGTCTGAAGCGATCGTCGGGAAGAGACGCGTAGTTTTGGTTCACTGTTTTCTTGTTGAAAACAAAGGCTTCGGTCCTGCCGACCCGGCCGCATATAACTGCCACTCAGGAGAAACCGCGGCATATTTCCATCCACGATGGAAAGATGTCACGGAACTTCCGCTCGAAACGTGTCGTGTAAGACTAAGCTAAACTACAAATAACGCTGCATACAAAACAGCCTTCTGCCTCAGGTTGCAGGGGGGCACCCACACGTCCGAGAAGAAACCGACGTCCACGCGAATGCCCTTCTCGAGGGAAGACTCGACGATGCGACCCTTCAAGACTTCGCCGTGAAATGGCCGGAACACCACCATCCGAAACGTGACCGTCGAGAACGACGCGCCGTCACCAGGGTGCAGCAGCGCCTGTGTTGTGTCGAGGAAAGGAAGTTGAAGCGCGGTTAACAGTGAATCGGTGGTGTCACCTGATTGAGGGGGGTAATCTCAGGGCCACCCACGTGATAAAGCCGTTAAGCATTGGGAACTTTTCAGTACATGGACCACATGGATCAGCGTGCACCGTTAGCCGTTAAGCAGCGGCTGCCGGCTTATCCCGTGACACCTTTTCGAGAATCGGTGGTTCGTCTGATCGGATTCCAGCTTTGCCGAGTTTGTTCCGGGTTTGTGCCTGGGCGTTTGCCAGGTTTGCCGGGTTTTGCGCCGGATCTGTGCCTGGTTTGTGCCGAGGTCTCGGATTCGACGAGAGGGTGTGGTAAGATCACCAGTGGTATCATTAATTGGCGTTGTGTCGGTCACTCAGAGCAATGAGTGACAGGTATGTTCGCGGACGTTGGTGCATGTGTTGGCGGTGGCCATTCGTCCCAGCGGATGACACGTATGCAAATCGGATTACAGGTAGGCTGGTGTGTGTATGTTGGCGCATTGATTTGGCCATTCGTAGCGTGTGGGGGAGCAACCGTTGACATTCGTATACTCGCAGTCCACGCCGTTCCATTCTTGCTCGCTGCCGACAAACAGTTTGATAAAGGAGCATACATCCGAATACGAGATTACGTCGTACACGCAGATGCAAAGACCGACTTTCGGCACGACGCGACCGGCGTATTTTTCATTGATCGAGCTCGTGAGCGCCGACGTGCAGTCCTTGTCAAACAACTCGGGCACAAGCTTGACCGCATCTTTAAGCACGCTTAGGATGAACATGGTGCTCTATACGCTGAGAGAAAGAGAGACAGGGTGTGCGAGTGCCTGTGCGTGCGCGAGAACCACCCCAGCCCTACCACACGGGAGACGGTTCGCTCGCCACTCGTTCCTTCTACGGGTTCCCACTCTTCCCCCGCCCTCCTCCCGCAGTTCTCCTGTACAAACGCCTACTACATATCACACGGACGAAAAACACAGCAAGAGTTCCTTTGTAGCCAGGCAGGTAGCAAAACAGACGGGTTGCCGTGTGCAGATGCCTGTGCCCTTCAAGGCCGAAGCACTCACTCTTATCAGCCAAGGCACTGCTCCCGTATTTGGTCCCGTATTTGCGGGGGTAAAAACACTTTTCCGTTTGAGCCAGATTCACGAACCTGGATCTCTGGGATGACTTCCAAAGGAGAAAGAGCTGTGCCCGTTGACTAGAAGGGATCTCATTAGTTCATGCATGCGCGTCTTTAGCGTTTATTGTGGTTTAGAGGTTCGGTGTTGGGTCTCCGGTTGACCATTGAGGCTGCGAGGCGGGTAGTATGAGGGATGTAGGTATGATTATACACTTTAACAACGGCTAGCCAAGTGTGTAAGTGTTGCGACCGACACCGCAAAGATGAAATACGCTTTGAACTTAGTCTTTAAACAGAAGACGGGGCATTTTTTTGGCTACCTTAAGAAAGTCATAGTGATTCCCGCCGTTTACCCGCGCTTGACCTGATCTCTCCGCAGTGACATTCAGGGCACTGGTAGAAGTCACATTCACAACTCCACTCGCTGTAGATGAAGCGAAATGCTGCGGTTTAATTGACCAGTTGGATTCCTCTGGTCGTAACATGGCACTTCATTGCAGACTTAGCCTCGTTGCTCAGGTGTTCTAGCGATTGCATGGGTTGACCCTTCTTGGTAGCAGAGCGGCAACAAAAGTGGTGAAACACAAAGAAACTCAGCTGAGGCAAATGGTTCATTCTCGAACCGACTACATCGGGCGAAGCACGTTGGGGGGGATTGCAAGAACGTGCTTGGAATGGGTATGTGCTCAACACCGCACTGGTCCCGTCTGCGCCGTGTTTCGGTCCTTTAAGCCACGGACACATAAGGCGGACCATCATCAGCGTGGAACCTGAGTGTCCGCAGACAGGACTGCGGTGTGAGTCTGGTTTGTCAGGCGGCTGATCGTAGCTCGTCACAGCCAGGACCACCCGTGCTACTAGAGCACACGTTGGGGGGGGGGGATACATTTCAGTGAACACCAACCATAGAGGATCGAGTGAAAGAGGTTGTCGAACGCCACTAACCCCAGATTTCCTTACGTTCGCGCTCGAAGGCATCGACTGCACTCGTCAATGGATGCGTGGCTGTGTAAACCCGGGTGAGCAAGAGCCTTGGAGGGGGGTTTGCAAAGAACGTGCTTGGAGTGGATGTGCTCAGCACCGCACTGGTCCCGTCTGCGCCGTGGTTCGGTCCTTTACGCCACAGACACATGAGGCGGACCATCATCAGCGCGCCTGAGTGCCAGCAGACAGGACAGTGTTTGCCAGGCAGCTGTTCGTGTCACAGCCAGCGAGTCACAGGGAAAAGCCCCCTACGACCTTGTTGAGCATTTAGTCAAGAAAAACACGGCCCCGCCCTGATTGTGACTGCGACTCGCTAGAACGCACTGACTTGTCTTCTTCTTACGGCGGAGTTAAAAGTGCTCAGCGCAGCTGATCCCCTCGATCGAACCGCGAATAATCGAAGGTGGCATCAATTTGCCCCCAGCAACGTCAGGCAAGAGCGGTGGAGTATGGTTAAAGGTAAAACAGTTTTGTCCCCTGAGGGGGGTAATCTCAGGGCCGCCCACGTGGGTAAAGCCGTTGGGAAACCCCACGTTCTTTTTGGTTGAGCGCTGTTCGCCTACCACTGGATCTTGGCTGAGCGTTTCCAAGCCAGAGGGAGAGCCCATCGGGCCAGCGCATGCCGGCAGCAATACGGGAATTCCCGTTTCTAGCCTGGTATCTATGGTTGTTCGATCTTACAGTGTCGTGACTGCTGTGTAGCCAACTTGTAGGTTAGGACAAAGGGAATCGCATTGATCCATTCATGCGCGTCTTTAATGAGAAGACGAGGCATCTGGCTCCCTTAAATGAGTCATAGTTACCCCCGCCGTTTACCCGCGCTTGACCTGATCTCTCAGCGTTGTCATTCAGTACACTGGGCAGAAGCCGCATTCCACCGCTGTGACGAAGCGAAATGCTGTGGTTTGATCGGATTTTGGCTGAGCGTCTGCAAGCTGGAACCCAGCCTAGAGGAGTGCGTGAGTTACTCAGGCACATCGGAGATACTGGCGGGCCACGACGAGCTTCGGCGAACGGCAACTTCTAAGTTCACGTCCAGATCCGGCTTTTTTACACCAGTCCACGCGGCCAGCTGTGGGAGATCACTTGGGCATCCGTCCTTGCATCTGCGTGAAGGGACTCTCTACTTCTACGATTCTGGCAACGCGGCGGGTGTGCGGCGCGTTGAGGGAGAACTGCGTGCCTTCGGTGTCCTGCAGCAGCGCCCAGGCACATCGGATATACTGGCGGGCCACGACTAGCTTAATTCACAGATCCGGCTTCGGTTTTTACACCAGTACACGCGGTCAACCGTCGCTTGGGCATCCGTCCTTGCATCTGCGTGGCGGGACTCCCTACTTCACGATTCTGGCAACGCGGCGGGTGTGCGGCGCGTTGAGGGAGAACTGCGTGCCTTCGGTGTCCTGCAGCAGCGCCCAGGCAGCGGGCCACGACTAGCTTAATTCACGTCCAGATCCGGCTTTGGTTTTTACACCAGTACACGCGGTCAACCGTAGCTTGGGCATCCGTCCTTGCATCTGCGTGGCGGGACTCCCTACTTCACGATTCTGGCAACGCGGCGGGTGTGCGGCGCGTTGAGGGAGAACTGCGTGCCTTCGGTGTCCTGCAGCAGCGCCCAGGCAGCGGGCCACGACTAGCTTAATTCACGTCCAGATCCGGCTTTGGTTTTTACACCAGTACACGCGGTCAACCGTAGCTTGGGCATCCGTCCTTGCATCTGCGTGGTGGGACTCCCTACTTCACGATTCTGGCAACGCGGCGGGTGTGCGGCGCGTTGAGGGAGAACTGCGCGCCTTCGATGTCCTGCAGCAGCGCCTCCGCCGCTTCATGGGAGAGGGTCAGCCACCGGCTGCCGATGCCGCCGTCCTGCGTGGTGTAGCTGATCTTCAGCGAGTACTGCGGCTCGCCGCGTGTTTTCACATGCATCTGCGAGGTCGGCACCTCGATCCGCCACTCCAAGTCTCGGAACGCCTGGTAGTCAACCACGCGATTCGGGCCCTTTTGCTCCATTTTTTTTTTTTTTTTCGCTTTATCGCCTTCGCTCGTTTCTTTCTGTTTCGGTCTGTGCTCCACGCCCTCACCGACCCCCGCCCTCTGCCAGGTTGCCTTGTTTTCGCGTGATTTCGCGGGCAAGCGTAGACCGAATGAACCGAAGGGCTTTCACTCGGAAGGGGGTCACCCTCTCCCCTGTCGCTTCCTTTTTTTTTTTTTCCCCCGACGACAACTAGTGTCAGACTAGCCTACCCGAAGGCAGTTGATTCCTTTAGGCAAGATTTCTCTACCGGCGGAAGTTGTTTGGGTTAGGGAGGTCACATTTTTACCTTACCGGGGAAAATCCCCGGTGGTGTCAGCCAAAAGGTCGAAGGTCCCCCCCCCCCCCCCCGGTGGGTTTTTTGTTTGAAAACCCACAAAATGTGCATCCAACTTTTTTTTTGCCTCATTGGACAGTAGCCCAGTCGCAAGATCACCGCCTTCGAGGCCGACGGTGCACGGTTCGAATCCCGCAGCTGGCATTTTTCTCGAGATCCAATCTTCAATCAATTCCGTCAACCTTGAACTTTTTCCCGGGCGACTGTACAACCTACTGCTGTCGTAGTACTGCTACTCCGTGACGTCAGTACTGTAGTCCTACAACACCCCAAATCCAGCCTGTCGTTGCATCGAGTCGTCGCTGTCAGTCGGCGCCACCACATTGATGACAATCCCACCTTGACTTTTTGCACCGCACTTTCTAGCGTTATTTCGTGAGTTTCCCCACCCGGACTCCGCCGACCAAGGAATCCTGGTGTTCATTTTGTCGATAGAAGGCACTCTCGACGAGTCTCGTCAAGTCTCGAACCAGCTGAATCGAGGAATCCAGTTGAGCCTTGAGCCTCGAACTTGAGCTTAAATGCCTCCCGTTTCCGTTCCGAATCGAGGCTCTCGGATTCGGGACGGAAGTTTCATTTGGCAGTAGCTGAGTTAGTAACCGTCATCAAGACATGGGCGTATTCAGTCTGACAGGCATCACACCGTCATTCAGTTGCGACCCGGCCTACCGTCGTATCAAGCATTCAAGTCTCATCAACAATCAAGTTTGGATGAACTTCTTCTTCGCAATATTCACGTCATTGGAAGCTTGCCAGAATGGGAAGTCAGGGAAAGGACGAAGGAGATCCTGATTCAGGACTGAAGAACACGTTGAGTCAGACTCAGAGAGAGCGGTCCGCAGCTGATGACACTGTGACACTGACAGTGTCACACAAAAAAAAAAGTGCGCTGACACCACACGCGGCCGATGTCATGGGCCGACATGGGTTGGATGATGGGTCGTCCACTCCAGACCATGATGGGACAGACGATTCGAGGGAACGTCACAAGGCTACACTATCTATAGGCCGACCAAAGCAGCGACAACGTCAACAATCAGAACTTCTCACGGAAGTCAGTTGCAATGGCATGAGACCATCGCTGGTTGGCGTGACGTAGCAGTCTGAGCAGACCTTTTCAACGACGTTTTGCTCGAGAACAGCTTCGATGAAGAGATGTGCAGAAAATAGACCCGGGGGTAGTAGGGAAGTTCATAAAACAACGCTGTCACGTCACGTGCGCACGCTCATTCGAAATCCTGTCACTCGGAGTCCTGACTCTGGCCCTGAGTCTGGGAGTCGGCAGGGTCGGTCTTCGGGACATGGAACCTTGCGTCAGGTTGTGCCTCCAACTCTTGGAGCAACCCCACAACTCTGTCCCATGCCGCGAGAAGGCAGCTTACCACCAGACCCTTTTCTGTCCCGACGACGTTGTTGGGAAGTTCAACGCTCGCTTTCCTTGCCAAACCACACAACTGCGGCTTTGTCCAAAGCGAGAGCCGTGCTTCCCTACCCTTGTCGGTGTCCGGTGCCTGCTTCGCGATGCGGACGTGGGCGCGCCACAAAGGAAGTTTCGACTTCGTAGCTGCTGTTGTGGACACGAGGTTGGCGTGGTGGAGGCGGTAGTGCCGGTGGACATCCGCGTCGTTGAGGCACAATTTTTTGCAGTTGGTGGTTGGACAGCGCCACCTGTGCTCATTGCCCTTGAGCGAAGGCCGAAAGAAGTCCGTCGGAACTTCGAAGTGGACCCTTTCACGGAGCTGATTGAAGCTCAGGTAGTGCCCCCTCTCCCCGGGTCTTGGGACGTCGGTGTCCTTCTCGTCGGTACCCTGAGGCTCCAAGTTCTCGTTGCCGCTGTCTTCGTCGGTATCGACACCGCTAGCCTGGGTGAGCTCCGCCGCGTCGCTTCGGCCCGAAGATTCGCCGAAAGGATGGGCGTCTTCCTGCGACGGAGGCGCTGGGTGCTGGGAAGCCGGATGCAGCGACGCGTGTGCGCTGTCGGGCTCGTTCTCCGGAATGGGGGTGTAGAACAACCCCGAGGTCGTTTCCTGCATTGACCTGTGCAGAAAGAACGGTGCACGCAGCGGAGGGATGCTCTTGCAATGCGCACACTCCCTTGTTGCGTTCGGGCCCTCGCACCGCCGGAAGATCACAATGTTCTTCCTTCGGTCCATGTGACGACACATGAGGCGGTACTCTGGCATGATTGCAGCCAGGTCCGGGTCATCATTGATGACCTTTCTCGACGACGAGAGAAACCGCTGCAGGTCCTCGTAGTCCGTGTAGATCCGCCGACGGCGGTCATACACAGGAGCCGCAGCCGAGGCGGCAACAGCGAGACAGGCAGCGACTGCGGCTCGGATGCTGCTGGGTGGTGAGTCGCATTTTTCAACCACCGAGGCCAGCGTCGTCATCAAAGACGCCACCACAGAAGCAAGGACAACAGCAGGTGGACTGGGAGCGCCCTTCTTGCTTTTCCTCCCCTTCTGTCGTACCTCCGGAGGAGCAGCCCAATCAGTCGGTGCAACGGCGGTGCACTTGAAGGTCAGGCGCTCCGTGTCGAAGGTGAACCTGGAACTCATCGCCTCCATGGCTGTGGAGTGCATCTTCCTGTCCTCGTGCTGCGTGGACTTTGGAGCCGATCCGAATGTGCAACCTGACAGCTTTTTGGACAAGTGCGACATTGCCCTTTCGACGGGGTTGTACGCACTGTGCCCAGCTGCGTACGTGACGCACACCAGCGCATCGAGACGAAAGTCCCGAAACAACCGCCACAAAGAGAAGGCGGTTGTCATCGAGGACGGGGCGTAGTCGCAGGCGTTGTCCGAAATTACGCAAACGACGGGCGGAACGCACACCCTTTCCATCAACACGACCCGAGTGTCGTTGACGTTTGTCTGGCTGTTCGTGCGGGAGTACTTGGTCGACCGCAGGAAGATCCGGACAGGCCCATTCCGGGGGTAGGGAAAATGGAGACGATTGCGGGCGTCTCCAGTTGCGTTGTTCCTCGAGAGGCTCAGCTCCGCAGGATCGGGGACCAACTCCAGCACACAGACCGGCTTGACACCTGCCCCGGTCACGAAGCTGTGATCCGGGACCTGAGGCTTGCGAGGTTGGTTGTCTGCAGCTCCTTCGGGGTCAACACGGTAGTACGTCTTTGTGTTGATGTTCTTGTTAACAGCAACAGCCCCCAAAGGAACGATGCACTTCGCATCGACGCTGAGGACCATTGCTTCATCGCGTGGACCAGAAGTGGTCAGGTTAGCGGAAGCGTTGGCGAACATGGCTGCCTCGACCACCAACCGCACCTGGGACCTGCAGAAGTGATCGTCAACATGATCATCCCGCCCCGTGTCCTCGTGCCCTTCGAGCCGGACGTCGAAGAAGTCGAGGTAACTCGACGCAGCTTTGCGGCCAGCATTCGGCGCCTTGAATAAGCGCCGCAAGCAAGAATCCGACAAAGCGAAGCCTTCAGCTTCGAGGAGGCGGTGAAGCTCGGTCGGCGTACACCCCGCCTTCAGCTCAGATTCCCTTCGCCGCGCGTGGCTCTGGGCGGAGTATCCAGAAAGCAAGAGACGGATGCGATCAACAAGAGCAGGGTACTTCTCTGTGATCTTCTTCCGTCCCGCTGACCGCCGTTCGAGTTTTGGGAGCGGCTCCCGCAGCTCGTCTGTCAGATCGCTGACATCCAGGTAGC
Source organism: Diplonema papillatum (assembly GCA_030068145.1). Lineage (NCBI taxonomy): Eukaryota > Euglenozoa > Diplonemea > Diplonemida > Diplonemidae > Diplonema > Diplonema papillatum. Next base: position 190,928 of record JAPJBO010000061.1, read on the forward strand.
TGGCACAGTTGATGACGACAGAGTGTGTCATGCAAAGCACCAGCACCGGTGCCAGGGCCGAAAACTCGACCGCGAATCCGACAAGCTGCTTCCTGGAGAAGCCCTGGAGCAAGTCGTCCAGCACAACGCTCTTGTTCCGGTGCACGTGCAACAGAACATTCCTCACCTGGTAGTTTTCCAGGCCGGCAATGAGGGTGCACGGCTTTCGCGACTGCGCAATGACCCGCACTGCGCTCAGCGTGCCCTCCCACGTAGGATACCCTTTCAGGCTACCAACATCCCCAACCTTTGCGTTGAAGGAAGTCCAGATGGTGGGCTCTTCACCCACGGTGCCATCGAGTTCGGCCTCGGCCTGGTCGAAGAGCTGCGTCCTTTGGACCCGTTTCCGGTAATCCCTCTTCTTGCAGCACCTATCCAGAAAGGATATGGTGTTGTCTGCAGCTTTTGCCACAACGCCGGAGTTCACAGCAGAGAAGTGTTTCCCCCACCCTCTGGCGTCGTCATCCCGCTCCAAGGATGCATCAATGGCAGACGGAGGGAGGAGACCCTCGAAAGCACCGCAGACAGTCTTCCTCAACGACTCCATCTTCGCGTGGCCGTCGCTAAGGGCTACATCGCCGGCACCTAAAAAGCCTTGCGTGTACCGTTCGTAGGCTGCTGTGGCCTCTGCCAGTTTGCCGCGGAGCATGAACAGGATCCTGACGATCGATTCCCGATGCTCGGGGAGGAGCCGATCCTCGACTTCGAGCTCAGGCCAGTCGCCCACATCACCTTCCGCATCACCAACAGTCCCCTCTGACGAGCACTCGTCAGGAGGAAGGGAAGCAGCCTCGCTGAGCACGTCTTCGAAGCGGATCTCGCTTTCGTCGCTCTCTGAGTCTGACCCCACAGGCGTTGTGCCTGACGGCCGGCCTTCCGTCGCAACCACGTGAATGGGCTGCAGGTACTTCAGCATGCTGTTCTGCGAGTTGGCCATGCGAAGCACCTTCTTCTCTCGGTCGGTGCCGAGGGTTTTCTTTGCTTCCGCCCGGGCGGCATTCCGTGTCTTCCCTAACACCATGAAAGCCGTCTCAAGGGCAGAGAAAGCGTTTTTGGCCTCGGCGGAGGCATTCTGTTCCTCCTGGTGTGCCTCGTCATGTTCACTCTTCAAAACTTCGAGCTTCTCCAAGCGCTCCGCTCGCCCGAGGCATTTCCACGCGTTGTACTTGACCTTCAACTCGCGGTTCACATACCCAACACCCTTTCCGAGCTTCTGTATGCTGTTCCAAAGCTCCAACTTCTCTCGGGAGCACAAAACGGAGACAGTGTGCGGTTGACTCGCGGAGGACGTGTTGGGATCGGCCGCTGGGGTTGTCACAGCCGAGGCAGCGTGAGGTTGAGCAGCGGGCGACGAGGAGGACGCAGTCAAGTCTGTGGCTGAAACGCGTCGAGGCGGGGGCACTGCTGCAGGAGAGTCCCGTCTCTTCCTTTTGGCAGCCCGGGACGAAACGGGGGCAGTGTGTGTTTGACCTTCAGGGCCCGAGGAGGATGTTGAGGGGTTGGCGGTCGGGGTTGTCGCAGGAGGTTGAGCCGCGCGGGACAAGGGGGACTCAGTCAACTCCGCCACGCGGTTGGCCAGTGTGGCCATCGTGGCTTCCAGAGCCGCCAGCCGCTCGCTCGACACCGAGTCGGCGTTCAGTTCTCGCCTTGGCATCGCAGTCAGATGCTGCTGATGGCCAGCGCTGGCATCGGTTGTATCGGCGATATGATCTCGCGCAGCATCTGCCCTGCGAGTCGATCTGCCGTCCAGGGTGTTTGACTCCTGATCGGCTGGAGCTATGGCGTTGAATTGTGGCGGAGGCGGGGGCATTGCTGCTTCAGCAGGGCAGTCCCTTCTCTTCCTTTTGCCAGTCAAAGCTGTGTGCAGTTGAGAAACTGCGTCGTCCGTTGGCGTTGTCGCTGTAGGCTGCGCGGGGCACGAGGAAGACCCGGTCAAGTCGGCAAACTCTGTCACGATGCCAGTATCGGCGTCGATGACGCACTTGTCCCCGGTGGTTGCCTCGAGCCCCATCTGTTTGACCAGATCTGGATTCATGCGCAGTGCAAAGTTCTTCGGCAGGTACACGTAAATGTAGTGCCCTGTTCCGCTGGGCCCGCGCGACGACGGCAAGAACACGATGTTCTGCTCAAACCGATCTCTTCCGCTTCCCCCCAAGCACAATCGGAAGAGTTCCCAGCTGTGGAGGAACCCTATGCGGTGTTTCGCGGCAAATGCCTGGACTGCCGTTGTCCCCAGCCCGTCGGTGGCGCACGTCTCCAAGGTGGTGCCGTACTCCAGCGCGCACTCACGCAGCATATCCTTGCTGACTGCTGCAGGGGGTAGGTGATGCACGGCCATCACGCTCGCGTACAGAGCGCAAGTCAACCCCTCCTGCACCGTGTTCAACCAGGTCACCAACGTAGTTGCTGTCGACAGACAAGCAACCAGTCGGTGAGAGAAGAACTGGCCCCACCCAGACGACGAGTCAGCAACAACCGCGGTGAGGCTCAGCGGTTCTTGCTGGGTTGAAGTGTCTCCCATCGCTTCCAGTTGCTCAACCAAGGTGAGCTCCATGACACCTTCTTCGACTTGCTCCGTGGCGTCATTCTCTGATCCCTTGTCCACGGTGAGCTCCATGACAGCTTCTGCGACTTGCTCCGTGGCGTCACTATCCGATGGTCCCTTATCCGGAGAAGCGACCTGTGTGTGCTCCGGACAGTTGATGCATATAAAGCGTCTTCGCCCTTGACCTCTTCCCACATCCGTCGTGGCATACAGCCCTCTTCTCTTCAGCTCTTTTGCTACGAACATCTGGTAGCCCTTGCTGCGACAACCTCCAAACTCCTCCCAAGTCTTTCTGCAAACCACTAACCGTCCACTAGTCGCCTCGTTCACGAAAGTGGTGCACGACGTCTCCTGCCGCATCATGGCACTCACCAACTCGGACTCGCTGTTCTGACATGGCGACGACATCACGTTAACCTCAACTTCTGTCTAGACCCTGTTTCGATTTCGGAATAAAAGAGTTCTCACGCTACAGAAACGACAATCCATCAATATGTTCCGCGCTACCCGCGCTACCGTACGCAACCTTGGAAAGCTACATTTCCTTTTCCACACGCAACCCGACCAGAATTCTCCTTATGATGCTACACTTCCTTTTCCAGACGAAACCCGACCAGAATTCTTCCGATGAAACTCGACCAGATGACACTCACTATTTTTGAACCGTGGAAGGTTATCACATCATTATCGACTACTGCCAGCTTTGCGCTGACCGGCCTCTTCGTTTGTGAGCAGAGAACTAAAGGATGGAGGAACTACGAATGACGACTGGGTGCTTTGGCACAACGGGAGCAAGTCAAACATCAGCACCGGTTCTCTAGACATCTTCTTCCGCATTGGCCCATTTTCGATCTCTCAACGTGCACAACGTAACTCAGTTGGAGATCCGACTCCTCCGTGATTATCATGGAACAACTTGACGACCGAATTGCAGGCCTCCTGCTTCGCCTACCTCTTCAAAGGGCCGGGACACCTCATCAAAGCTAAGACTGTACCTGTTTTGGGGGCTGTGCGTTGGAAACCCCTCCTCGATGGTGAGCAGACCTCAATGATCACCGCAAAATGCGGTGGAAGACCTTACCATTGATGGGGACACCTCAAAATGCGGTGGAAACACCTTACCCTTGATGGGGACACCTCAAAACGCGGTGGAAACACCTTACCATTGATGGGGACACCTCAAAATGCGGTGGAAACACTTTACCCTTGATGGGGACACCTCAAAACGTGGTGGAAACACCTTACCATTGATGGGGACACCTCAAAATGCGGTGGAAACACCTTACCCTTGATGGGGACACCTCAAAATGCGGTGGAAACACCTTACCCTTGATGGGGACACCTCAAAATGCGGTGGAAACACCTTACCCTTGATGGGGACACCTCAAAATGCGGTGGAAACACCTTACCCTTGATGGGGACACCTCAAAATGCGGTGGAAACACCTTACCCTTGATGGGGACACCTCAAAATGCGGTGGAAACACCTTACCCTTGATGGGGACACCTCAAAATGCGGTGGAAACACCTTACCCTTGATGGGGACACCTCAAAATGCGGTGGAAACACCTTACCCTTGATGGGGACACCTCAAAATGCGGTGGAAACACCTTACCCTTGATGGGGACACCTCAAAATGCGGTGGAAACACCTTACCCTTGATGGGGACACCTCAAAATGCGGTGGAAACACCTTACCCTTGATGGGGACACCTCAAAATGCGGTGGAAACACCTTACCCTTGATGGGGACACCTCAAAATGCGGTGGAAACACCTTACCCTTGATGGGGACACCTCAAAATGCGGTGGAAACACCTTACCATTGATGGGGACACCTCAAAATGCGGTGGAAACACCTTACCCTTGATGGGGACACCTCAAAATGCGGTGGAAACACCTTACCCTTGATGGGGACACCTCAAAATGCGGTGGAAACACCTTACCCTTGATGGGGACACCTCAAAATGCGGTGGAAACACCTTACCCTTGATGGGGACACCTCAAAATGCGGTGGAAACACCTTACCCTTGATGGGGACACCTCAAAATGCGGTGGAAACACCTTACCCTTGATGGGGACACCTCAAAATGCGGTGGAAACACCTTACCCTTGATGGGGACACCTCAAAATGCGGTGGAAACACCTTACCCTTGATGGGGACACCTCAAAATGCGGTGGAAACACCTTACCCTTGATGGGGACACCTCAAAATGCGGTGGAAACACCTTACCCTTGATGGGGACACCTCAAAATGCGGTGGAAACACCTTACCCTTGATGGGGACACCTCAAAATGCGGTGGAAACACCTTACCCTTGATGGGGACACCTCAAAATGCGGTGGAAACACCTTACCCTTGATGGGGACACCTCAAAATGCGGTGGAAACACCTTACCCTTGATGGGGACACCTCAAAATGCGGTGGAAACACCTTACCCTTGATGGGGACACCTCAAAATGCGGTGGAAACACTTTACCCTTGATGGGGACACCTCAAAATGCGGTGGAAACACCTTACCATTGATGGGGACACCTCAAAATGCGGTGGAAACACCTTACCCTTGATGGGGACACCTCAAAATGCGGTGGAAACACCTTACCCTTGATGGGGACACCTCAAAATGCGGTGGAAACACTTTACCCTTGATGGGGACACCTCAAAATGCGGTGGAAACACCTTACCCTTGATGGGGACACCTCAAAATGCGGTGGAAACACCTTACCCTTGATGGGGACACCTCAAAATGCGGTGGAAACACCTTACCCTTGATGGGGACACCTCAAAATGCGGTGGAAACACCTTACCCTTGATGGGGACACCTCAAAATGCGGTGGAAACACCTTACCCTTGATGGGGACACCTCAAAATGCGGTGGAAACACCTTACCCTTGATGGGGACACCTCAAAATGCGGTGGAAACACCTTACCCTTGATGGGGACACCTCAAAATGCGGTGGAAACACTTTACCCTTGATGGGGACACCTCAAAATGCGGTGGAAACACCTTACCATTGATGGGGACACCTCAAAATGCGGTGGAAACACCTTACCCTTGATGGGGACACCTCAAAATGCGGTGGAAACACCTTACCCTTGATGGGGACACCTCAAAATGCGGTGGAAACACCTTACCCTTGATGGGGACACCTCAAAATGCGGTGGAAACACTTTACCCTTGATGGGGACACCTCAAAATGCGGTGGAAACACCTTACCCTTGATGGGGACACCTCAAAATGCGGTGGAAACACCTTACCCTTGATGGGGACACCTCAAAATGCGGTGGAAACACCTTACCCTTGATGGGGACACCTCAAAATGCGGTGGAAACACTTTACCCTTGATGGGGACACCTCAAAATGCGGTGGAAACACCTTACCCTTGATGGGGACACCTCAAAATGCGGTGGAAACACCTTACCCTTGATGGGGACACCTCAAAATGCGGTGGAAACACCTTACCCTTGATGGGGACACCTCAAAATGCGGTGGAAACACCTTACCCTTGATGGGGACACCTCAAAATGCGGTGGAAACACCTTACCCTTGATGGGGACACCTCAAAATGCGGTGGAAACACCTTACCCTTGATGGGGACACCTCAAAATGCGGTGGAAACACCTTACCCTTGATGGGGACACCTCAAAATGCGGTGGAAACACCTTACCCTTGATGGGGACACCTCAAAATGCGGTGGAAACACCTTACCCTTGATGGGGACACCTCAAAATGCGGTGGAAACACCTTACCCTTGATGGGGACACCTCAAAATGCGGTGGAAACACCTTACCCTTGATGGGGACACCTCAAAATGCGGTGGAAACACCTTACCCTTGATGGGGACACCTCAAAATGCGGTGGAAACACCTTACCCTTGATGGGGACACCTCAAAATGCGGTGGAAACACCTTACCCTTGATGGGGACACCTCAAAATGCGGTGGAAACACCTTACCATTGATGGGGACACCTCAAAATGCGGTGGAAACACTTTACCCTTGATGGGGACACCTCAAAATGCGGTGGAAACACCTTACCCTTGATGGGGACACCTCAAAATGCGGTGGAAACACCTTACCCTTGATGGGGACACCTCAAAATGCGGTGGAAACACCTTACCATTGATGGGGACACCTCAAAATGCGGTGGAAACACCTTACCCTTGATGGGGACACCTCAAAACGCGGTGGAAACACCTTACCCTTGATGGGGACACCTCAAAATGCGGTGGAAACACCTTACCCTTGATGGGGACACCTCAAAATGCGGTGGAAACACTTTACCCTTGATGGGGACACCTCAAAATGCGGTGGAAACACCTTACCCTTGATGGGGACACCTCAAAATGCGGTGGAAACACCTTACCCTTGATGGGGACACCTCAAAATGCGGTGGAAACACCTTACCCTTGATGGGGACACCTCAAAATGCGGTGGAAACACTTTACCCTTGATGGGGACACCTCAAAATGCGGTGGAAACACCTTACCCTTGATGGGGACACCTCAAAATGCGGTGGAAACACCTTACCCTTGATGGGGACACCTCAAAACGTGGTGGAAACACCTTACCATTGATGGGGACACCTCAAAATGCGGTGGAAACACCTTACCCTTGATGGGGACACCTCAAAATGCGGTGGAAACACCTTACCCTTGATGGGGACACCTCAAAATGCGGTGGAAACACCTTACCCTTGATGGGGACACCTCAAAATGCGGTGGAAACACCTTACCCTTGATGGGGACACCTCAAAATGCGGTGGAAACACCTTACCCTTGATGGGGACACCTCAAAATGCGGTGGAAACACCTTACCCTTGATGGGGACACCTCAAAATGCGGTGGAAACACTTTACCCTTGATGGGGACACCTCAAAATGCGGTGGAAACACCTTACCCTTGATGGGGACACCTCAAAATGCGGTGGAAACACTTTACCCTTGATGGGGACACCTCAAAATGCGGTGGAAACACCTTACCATTGATGGGGACACCTCAAAATGCGGTGGAAACACTTTACCCTTGATGGGGACACCTCAAAATGCGGTGGAAACACCTTACCCTTGATGGGGACACCTCAAAATGCGGTGGAAACACCTTACCCTTGATGGGGACACCTCAAAATGCGGTGGAAACACTTTACCCTTGATGGGGACACCTCAAAACGCGGTGGAAACACCTTACCATTGATGGGGACACCTCAAAATGCGGTGGAAACACCTTACCCTTGATGGGGACACCTCAAAACGTGGTGGAAACACCTTACCCTTGATGGGGACACCTCAAAATGCGGTGGAAACACCTTACCCTTGATGGGGACACCTCAAAATGCGGTGGAAACACCTTACCCTTGATGGGGACACCTCAAAACGTGGTGGAAACACCTTACCATTGATGGGGACACCTCAAAATGCGGTGGAAACACCTTACCCTTGATGGGGACACCTCAAAATGCGGTGGAAACACTTTACCCTTGATGGGGACACCTCAAAACGCGGTGGAAACACTTTACCCTTGATGGGGACACCTCAAAATGCGGTGGAAACACCTTACCCTTGATGGGGACACCTCAAAATGTGGTGGAAACACCTTACCCTTGATGGGGACACCTCAAAATGCGGTGGAAACACCTTACCCTTGATGGGGACACCTCAAAATGCGGTGGAAACACCTTACCCTTGATGGGGACACCTCAAAATGCGGTGGAAACACTTTACCCTTGATGGGGACACCTCAAAATGCGGTGGAAACACTTTACCCTTGATGGGGACACCTCAAAATGCGGTGGAAACACCTTACCCTTGATGGGGACACCTCAAAATGCGGTGGAAACACCTTACCCTTGATGGGGACACCTCAAAATGCGGTGGAAACACCTTACCCTTGATGGGGACACCTCAAAATGCGGTGGAAACACTTTACCCTTGATGGGGACACCTCAAAATGCGGTGGAAACACCTTACCCTTGATGGGGACACCTCAAAATGCGGTGGAAACACCTTACCATTGATGGGGACACCTCAAAATGCGGTGGAAACACCTTACCCTTGATGGGGACACCTCAAAATGCGGTGGAAACACCTTACCCTTGATGGGGACACCTCAAAATGCGGTGGAAACACCTTACCCTTGATGGGGACACCTCAAAATGCGGTGGAAACACCTTACCCTTGATGGGGACACCTCAAAATGCGGTGGAAACACTTTACCCTTGATGGGGACACCTCAAAATGCGGTGGAAACACCTTACCCTTGATGGGGACACCTCAAAATGCGGTGGAAACACTTTACCCTTGATGGGGACACCTCAAAACGCGGTGGAAACACCTTACCCTTGATGGGGACACCTCAAAATGCGGTGGAAACACCTTACCCTTGATGGGGACACCTCAAAATGTGGTGGAAACACCTTACCCTTGATGGGGACACCTCAAAATGCGGTGGAAACACCTTACCCTTGATGGGGACACCTCAAAATGCGGTGGAAACACCTTACCCTTGATGGGGACACCTCAAAATGCGGTGGAAACACTTACCATTGATGGGGACACCTCAAAATGCGGTGGAAACACCTTACCCTTGATGGGGACACCTCAAAATGCGGTGGAAACACCTTACCCTTGATGGGGACACCTCAAAATGCGGTGGAAACACTTTACCCTTGATGGGGACACCTCAAAATGCGGTGGAAACACTTTACCCTTGATGGGGACACCTCAAAATGCGGTGGAAACACCTTACCCTTGATGGGGACACCTCAAAATGCGGTGGAAACACCTTACCCTTGATGGGGACACCTCAAAATGCGGTGGAAACACCTTACCCTTGATGGGGACACCTCAAAATGCGGTGGAAACACCTTACCCTTGATGGGGACACCTCAAAATGCGGTGGAAACACCTTACCATTGATGGGGACACCTCAAAATGCGGTGGAAACACCTTACCCTTGATGGGGACACCTCAAAACGTGGTGGAAACACCTTACCATTGATGGGGACACCTCAAAATGCGGTGGAAACACCTTACCCTTGATGGGGACACCTCAAAATGCGGTGGAAACACTTTACCCTTGATGGGGACACCTCAAAACGTGGTGGAAACACTTTACCATTGATGGGGACACCTCAAAATGCGGTGGAAACACCTTCTCATTGATGGGGGTTTCTCCGCCGGGTACTCTACAAGACGTATAAGCCCAGACAAGCCCTGTTAGGTTGTTAGTACCGTACCGTTTGGGCGGGGGGCTGCGCCCCCCGAACCCCCCCATCTTTTAAAGAAGATTTTTGAGGATTTTTGATCAAACTTTCGGAGAACGATGCTGTAGTTTTGCCTGCGGAAAAGAGCTTGGAAGGGAATCGAACCTGGGTGTACGTACAGGCTGGGGGGAAATAATTGCCCGCGCCTTCAAAATTATAAAAGGTGGTAGCGGTACCCCCCCCCCCCTGGTTCCAGTGGGAAATTTTCCCGGTAAGGTAAAAATGTGACCTCCCAAAGACGATGGAAAATTTTTTTTTTTTTTTTTTTTTTTTCTCGCCCCCCCAAGTTTTTTCTGTTTCTTTCGGGGGGGGGGGGGGGGGGGGGGGGGGCAGGGGGGGAAGATACGTTTCCCATTTTTTGGATTTTTTCACCTCAAAGTACTGCATCCGAACGTGAAAATGGGGTATGCATGTGTTTCATGCGCCTCACTTTGACCAGAGAGGTAGAAAAATGGGGGTTTCACCGGAATTACGCCAGAACACCTTTGAAAAGTGGTCAAAATACCATAAAAAAGGCCAAACCCAAATGTTGCCTTTATTCCTAAATTTGCACATTTGGGGCTTCTCAGCCTTCTGTCGTGTCTGTCCGACCGAAGGGACCCGAAGACCTGCTTCAAAAAGAAACAGACCGCAAAGGAAGAGACCTCAATGAGAAACGGGGTGAGCTCATTGCAAGAATGCAGCCAGTGTCCCCTTCTTGACTGCCTTAGCAACGGGTCCCCATTCACACGGGTTTGCCTGTCGCCTTGCACGGACGGAGGATGACAGAACGCTTGGTGGACATCCGTTGGTGGACGTCCGTCCTGTAGCGCGGGGCTAGGGCAGCGATTTTTGATGCGCACACGTGCACACCAATTCAGAAGGTTTGCACGGCCGCACGTACGGCGCACGCTCGCGGCTGACTGGCGCAACCAAAGAGTGAGGGGCGGCAGCTTTATCATCGTCTACTTCGCCAAATTCGCGAAGTGAAGTGTGGATAGGCTGATGCATGTATAAGATGTATGCACTGCGACAACAACTAATTGTGGGAGTACACCCGTGCCTTTTTGCCATTCCGTCTCGGGAACTGTTCTCTTGGCACTGTGGGCCGCCCAACTGTCACATACCGGAAGTGTCACGGTGCTTTCAGGCATCAGCCCTGTTCCTTCCAAATTTTCATCTTTTCTTGCTCTCTACAGGTCTTCGCCGGTCGTCCTGTCGTTCCCTCCCGAACTCAATATTTCGTCACTCCTGGTGGGTCTTGGGGCTATTTTGGGTACTGCCAGGGTGGCAAACGAGTTCTGGAACCGATCTTGGACGCCAAGAGCCCATATTCAGCTGCAAGGCCGTGCCTTTGCACCAGAATCCGAATAAAGGCAACATTTGGGAGTATCTTCCCCCCCTAGGGCTAAGTTGGATGGAAACGCCGTTTCTTTTAGTTTTTTCGAAATATGGAAACGGAAACGGAAACGGAAACGGAAACGTTTCCGTTTCTTTTAAAAGAAACGCCAGAAGGCTCCTCGTGCTGAGGGGTCCTATAGGATACCACTTCGCGGGTCCTTCTGTGTGTCCCTCGGGTGTCCGTTTCCAGCCAAATTTTGGCTTTCCTTTCAGAGGGCGGGATCACCTTCTTCTTTTGATCTACCAGCGGGCACTTCTCTTCCTCCGTCTTCTGGCGGGCTCTCTGACTCTTCAGGGCCCTTCCTGGGCTGTTCTTCGACTTGGCTCGGCCCCTTCTTGTGTGTCGTCGCGGTCTCGTTTGTGCAGAGCAGTCGCTGATGCTCACCGCTTTCTTTCGTCGGCGATCTGAGACGAGCAAATAGGAAACCACAAGCTAATGATGCAGAATGTCGTTACATGCGGATGCTGAGGTTTTCTGGCACCAGATTCCACTCTTCTGTGCCTACCACTTCGTCCTCTGCTGCTTCCAACCCACGTTCTCATGTTTACTTGTATCGGCGGCCGTGCCGCGTGGGGCTTTTTGAATCTGCAGTCCTCTTCTGCATTGTCGGTGGTTCTTCCTGCCGTCGCTGTCTATGCTCCGACAACACCGCCCGATGGTGCCCCTTCCGGTGACGGTTGCCACCCGTCGTTGTATGCAAGGTGCACTGTGGCAATCGATGTTTAACACACACGTTACTGCGTGGCCATCGCTTTTCTGGCGGGTTCAACATTGCCCCGGCATACGTGTGCCCTTCTCACCTCTTGATGCTGCTTGCACTCCCTCTTTGTCTTACACCGCTGAAAACCCCGGTCTTGTAGCCTGTGGTGCGGCGGAGCTCCCGCTGTCCTGAACGATCGTATCTGTATAGCCTATTATTGGAAGCGGATGTGCTTTCCCGATCGTCTTCAGCGCGTTGGCCAACGGCCTCGCATCAACAGAGCATCGTCGCCACAACAGCCATTGGTATAAAGAGCTGCAGACCTCAAAGTCATCACAACCGGATGCGTGTGGTTGCGCGGTCGCAACTCTTATGCTTCTTTCCTCCCTCTTTTTCGGAGCCTCTTTGTCCATGGTTTCCCACTGGATTGCGGGGTCCGCCGTTCGGAACACATTTCCGGTCGGACCTTCAGCCAGTATACTAGTGGCATACCAGCCGTTTCTTTTGAAAAGAAACGGCGTTTCCATCCACCGCCAAAAAGAAGGAAACGGAAACGGAAACGGAAACGTTTCCAACGTTTCCTTCCTACATAGCCCTAGGGGGGGGGGGGGGGGGGGGGGGGGGGTCGGTCCTGCTTTTGGCTTTGTAGGTTCTCCCGACTCCCCAATTCGTGGTTGGCACAAACTCAAGAGGTCTAGTCAACTATTCCCTGCAGTATTGGACAAAAGAAATGCAGAACGCGTGTCCGGCGCGCAAAAAACGGAGTAACGAAGACTTTGGGACGGATACACGAGGAAGACAGGACATACAACGGCCAGGAGGCAGCAAGGGACTAGAGGAAAAAAGGAGGCGACGGCGAAAAAGCAACGGTGGCTGCTCAAAGAAATAGAGTAGGAGTCGAAACCACCCACGTCGTTGCAAGAGGATCCCGCCGAAAGTTAGGCAGATGTGCGTGTTTTTGGAGAGCCAACGCTGAAAGACAATTTACAACTTTGCCCGAAGATGAATCACTACTAGTACACTTCTTGGTGAATTGCTCGGGTAGCTTTCATTTCCTTTTGTTGCCACTGTGAAGCCAAAGCTTGAGAGACCAGCAGCGGCCTTTCTCACTTTATCTCTTCGTTGAAGCGCTATACATAGCAGAGACTACAACGTTGCGTCGTTGCACTACAGCGTTGCAGCATCGTCCTGGCTAGTGCCCTATGGGCAACTACATCGTTGCATTGTTTGCTTCGTTGCCCAATGGCTGCTACAACGTTGCATCGTTACACTGCCCCAACACCGTTGCATCGTCGCCTTATGGCAGGCGTGGAATCGCTGGTTTGCCAAAAAAGAAATTTGAAAACGGTTTGTTGAAGCTCGTATTGATGGATATGCCTCGAACTCGCGCCGTGTTGAACGCCAGCAAGCCAGCAACACGCATGGTTCAAGATACGTACAACGTGCCTTAGACTGAATCGTCTGACGTTGAAGTGCATAGAGCCTGACTCGTCAAGCTACCTACGGCTCGACCACACGACTCACTTGGCATCTCAACAGACAAGCGCGCCGTGCACAGCCCGCTAGACGCCCCCGACTTCATCACGAACCGTTCAGCCCAACGCCAACATCGGGATTTAGGTTCTGCTCAATGCTCAGAAATATGTTCCCCAAAAGAGAGAAGACGGGCGCATTAGTTTTGTTTGTGTGTGCCGCTTGATTGACTTTGATTCTTGGTCCCCTGCATCTTCCGGGTGACCAACGATCAAAAACACGAAAAACTGTACACCGCGCCCGAGTAGGAGAAAAGGAAGCAGAAAAGAGCGTTCCGTTGCCCGCGCTACAAGGCAGCTGCCTGCGCGGCGCCGGCAGGCGGCGCACACGGCAGCAAGGGACGCGTCGGAAGTATTTGCACTTCCACATCACGGCTTTTCGTGTGCATCAACAACCGGCGCGGCAATACTATTAGGGTGCAGTGGTCGGGACAAGCTAGTGGCGCTGGTTTGTGCGCGCTAATGGAACTCGCCTGCTTTAGCCAAAAAAGGGGGAATCGTACTTCGCCAGGATCTTTCTGCCCAAGCCCCGCCCTCCCCCTCTTGGCATCCTTCCACATGAAACTTACCATCGTCTCCTGCAGTACGCCGCCAGACTGTGTTTTACAAATGTCGGCTATTCGTCGGATAGTAATCTTCTAAGATGATCTGCGATCTAATACGACAAAAGGGTGCTGGAACCCACTGTTGAGAAGATGCTGACTGCAGGCCCGGCTATGCTGGCAAGTAAACGGAAACGTTTTCCGTTCCCGTTTCCGTTTCCATACTTTCAAGACGGCGTTTCCTTATTTGGGAAACGGCTGCTGTAGATTGCCCAAGTTGACACACCCCTGTCCGGGCTGCTGCGGGATGTGAGCAGCCTCAGAAGCTGGAATAGAGCGCGAAAGTGACGTAAACTTGGTTGGGGAAAGTGTTGCGCAAACTCAATAAAGAGCGCGGAACCCTGCGCACTTTCTGCGGTGCTGAGTATTCATCGATCCCTTGCAGCGAGCGACAAAGACTGAAGGCGTTGCTTCTGCCGGTAGAGCTGCAAAGATGGGAGGTTCCAGACAAAGCAGTTTTCAGCGCGCTCTAGGCATCGTCAGACGACATTGTCCTGTTGCTCCCATCGGCCTGACGTGCAATGGCAGGCGGCGATGTCATAAGTAACCTGATCTTGTGTGATCAGCTTCAGGGTTTGCCGGGTTTGTGCTCGGTTCTTGCCGAGTTCGGATCACACCGTTATCAACAAGAAAGTGCATGCTAATCCGTATGCCTCATGATTCATGACAATCAGTGTCACGAGCACATTGAATAGTGTTATGGGAACGTGTCAGTTAAACTTTGGCGGGCACTTGCCGGCATAGCGGAGAACCCCCCACTCCCCCACCTATATACTTTTCGACGGACAGATGACGGCATGGCAAACCATGGCTTTGTCCTATATCCTATAGGCTACTGTGGCCGACGCCCCTCGCCCCCCTCCCCCCCTTTTTTTTTTCTTCCGGTGGGCGGACATAGTTGAGTTACAGCTCTTGACAAAGGGAGCACAGATTTTTTCCTGAGCGGGCCACCAGCCCACCATTTATAGGGGGGGGGTGGGGGACCCACCTTTTCCCCCCAGGAGGGTCCGGTTTTCCAGAATTCTGGAATCACTCCGGATTGGTGTTCTCCGCGAGTTTTTCAGAAAATTTTCAGATATCCCGCCAAAAAACATGAAAAACAGGGGGGTGCGGGGGGCTACGCCCCCCGCCCAAACGGTACGGGTTTTCCAATAAACTTTTCAACCTCATTTCAACAATCCTGTTGGTGTTCTCACTTAGAAATCTACAGCTAGACCACTTTTCAGACAACAAAAACTGGGGTTGTCCCACATTTTTGGGTCACCAATACTGACGTTTGAGGGTTGTCCCACTTTTTTCGATGACCAATACTCACGTTTGAGGGTTGTCCCACTTTTTTCGATGACCAATACTGACGTTTGAGGGTTGTCCCACTTTTTTCGATGACCAATACTGACGTTTGAGGGTTGTCCCACTTTTTTGGATCACCAATACTGACGTTTGAGGGTTGTCCCACTTTTTTCGATGACCAATACTGACGTTTGAGGGTTGTCCCACTTTTTTGGATCACCAATACTGACGTTTGAGGGTTGTCCCACTTTTTTGGGTCACCAATACTGACGTTTGAGGGTTGTCCCACTTTTTTGGGTCACCAATACTGACGTTTGAGGGTTGTCCCACTTTTTTGGATCACCAATACTGACGTTTGAGGGTTGTCCCACATTTTTGGATCACCAATACTGACGTTTGAGGGTTGTCCCACTTTTTTGGATCACCAATACTGACGTTTGAGGGTTGTCCCACTTTTTTCGATCACCAATACTGACGTTTGAGGGTTGTCCCACTTTTTTGGATCACCAATACTGACGTTTGAGGGTTGTCCCACTTTTTTGGATCACCAATACTGACGTTTGAGGGTTGTCCCACTTTTTTGGATCACCAATACTGACGTTTGAGGGTTGTCCCACTTTTTTGGATCACCAATACTGACGTTTGAGGGTTGTCCCACTTTTTTGGATCACCAATACTGACGTTTGAGGGTTGTCCCACTTTTTTCGATCACCAATACTGACGTTTGAGGGTTGTCCCACTTTTTTGGATCACCAATACTGACGTTTGAGGGTTGTCCCACTTTTTTCGATCACCAATACTGACGTTTGAGGGTTGTCCCACTTTTTTGGATCACCAATACTGACGTTTGAGGGTTGTCCCACTTTTTTGGATCACCAATACTGACGTTTGAGGGTTGTCCCACTTTTTTGGATCACCAATACTGACGTTTGAGGGTTGTCCCACTTTTTTGGATCACCAATACTGACGTTTGAGGGTTGTCCCACTTTTTTGGATCACCAATACTGACGTTTGAGGGTTGTCCCACTTTTTTGGATCACCAATACTGACGTTTGAGGGTTGTCCCACTTTTTTCGATCACCAATACTGACGTTTGAGGGTTGTCCCACTTTTTTGGATCACCAATACTGACGTTTGAGGGTTGTCCCACTTTTTTGGATCACCAATACTGACGTTTGAGGGTTGTCCCACTTTTTTGGATCACCAAAACTGACGTTTGAGGGTTGTCCCACTTTTTTGGATCACCAATACTGACGTTTGAGGGTTGTCCCACTTTTTTGGATCACCAATACTGACGTTTGAGGGTTGTCCCACTTTTTTGGATCACCAATACTGACGTTTGAGGGTTGTCCCACTTTTTTGGATCACCAATACTGACGTTTGAGGGTTGTCCCACTTTTTTGGATCACCAATACTGACGTTTGAGGGTTGTCCCACTTTTTTGGATCACCAATACTGACGTTTGAGGGTTGTCCCACTTTTTTGGATCACCAATACTGACGTTTGAGGGTTGTCCCACTTTTTTGGATCACCAATACTGACGTTTGAGGGTTGTCCCACTTTTTTGGATCACCAATACTGACGTTTGAGGGTTGTCCCACTTTTTTGGATCACCAATACTGACGTTTGAGGGTTGTCCCACTTTTTTGGATCACCAATACTGACGTTTGAGGGTTGTCCCACTTTTTTGGATCACCAATACTGACGTTTGAGGGTTGTCCCACTTTTTTGGATCACCAATACTGACGTTTGAGGGTTGTCCCACTTTTTTGGATCACCAATACTGACGTTTGAGGGTTGTCCCACTTTTTTGGATCACCAATACTGACGTTTGAGGGTTGTCCCACTTTTTTGGATCACCAATACTGACGTTTGAGGGTTGTCCCACTTTTTTGGATCACCAATACTGACGTTTGAGGGTTGTCCCACTTTTTTCGATCACCAATACTGACGTTTGAGGGTTGTCCCACTTTTTTGGATCACCAATACTGACGTTTGAGGGTTGTCCCACTTTTTTGGATCACCAATACTGACGTTTGAGGGTTGTCCCACTTTTTTGGATGACCAATACTGACGTTTGAGGGTTGTCCCACTTTTTTGGATCACCAATACTGACGTTTGAGGGTTGTCCCACTTTTTTGGGTCACCAATACTGACGTTTGAGGGTTGTCCCACTTTTTTGGATCACCAATACTGACGTTTGAGGGTTGTCCCACTTTTTTGGATCACCAATACTGACGTTTGAGGGTTGTCCCACTTTTTTGGATCACCAATACTGACGTTTGAGGGTTGTCCCACTTTTTTGGATCACCAATACTGACGTTTGAGGGTTGTCCCACTTTTTTGGATCACCAATACTGACGTTTGAGGGTTGTCCCACTTTTTTGGATCACCAATACTGACGTTTGAGGGTTGTCCCACTTTTTTGGATCACCAATACTGACGTTTGAGGGTTGTCCCACTTTTTTGGATCACCAATACTGACGTTTGAGGGTTGTCCCACTTTTTTGGATCACCAATACTGACGTTTGAGGGTTGTCCCACTTTTTTGGATGACCAATACTGACGTTTGAGGGTTGTCCCACTTTTTTGGATCACCAATACTGACGTTTGAGGGTTGTCCCACTTTTTTGGATCACCAATACTGACGTTTGAGGGTTGTCCCACTTTTTTGGATCACCAATACTGACGTTTGAGGGTTGTCCCACTTTTTTGGATCACCAATACTGACGTTTGAGGGTTGTCCCACTTTTTTGGATCACCAATACTGACGTTTGAGGGTTGTCCCACTTTTTTGGATCACCAATACTGACGTTTGAGGGTTGTCCCACTTTTTTGGATCACCAATACTGACGTTTGAGGGTTGTCCCACTTTTTTCGATCACTAATACTGACGTTTGAGGGTTGTCCCACTTTTTTGGATCACCGATACTGATGTTTGAGGGTTGTCCCACTTTTTTCGATCACTAATACTGACGTTTGAGGGTTGTCCCACTTTTTTGGATCACCAATACTGACGTTTGAGGGTTGTCCCACTTTTTTGGATCACCAATACTGACGTTTGAGGGTTGTCCCACTTTTTTCGATCACCAATACTGACGTTTGAGGGTTGTCCCACTTTTTTGGATGACCAATACTGACGTTTGAGGGTTGTCCCACTTTTTTGGATCACCAATACTGACGTTTGAGGGTTGTCCCACTTTTTTGGATCACCAATACTGACGTTTGAGGGTTGTCCCACTTTTTTGGATCACTAAACTGACGTTTGAGGGTTGTCCCACTTTTTTGGATGACCAATACTGACGTTTGAGGGTTGTCCCACTTTTTTGGGTCACCAATACTGACGTTTGAGGGTTGTCCCACATTTTTGGATCACCAATACTGACGTTTGAGGGTTGTCCAAAAAAGTGGGACAACCCTCATTCGTCAGTATTGCGATTCATCGAGGGAATTCCACAAGGCATTACGAACGAACTTCAGGTTCCTTTGGGCTGGCTGGCGGGGAAAATCTTTTCCTCCCACCCTCCCTGCTGTTTGTATTCGAGGCCGTGCGGCCCCTGTTACCCTCGCGCGAGGGTTATCACTAGCTTTGTTTCCGCCGCTTTAGTGGCGAGGTCCGGGAGATTTGGGGTTGTCAGTGGGGAACGTCAGTTTTAGTGATCGAAAAAAGTGGGACAACCCTCAAACATCAGTATTGGTGATCCAAAAAAGTGGGACAACCCTCAAACGTCAGTTTTGGTGATCCAAAAAAGTGGGACAACCCTCAAACGTCAGTATTGGTGATCCAAAAAAGTGGGACAACCCTCAAACGTCAGTATTGGTGATCCAAAAAAGTGGGACAACCCTCAAACGTCAGTATTGGTGATCCAAAAAAGTGGGACAACCCTCAAACGTCAGTATTGGTGATCCAAAAAAGTGGGACAACCCTCAAACGTCAGTATTGGTGACCCAAAAAAGTGGGACAACCCTCAAACGTCAGTTTTAGTGATCGAAAAAAGTGGGACAACCCTCAAACGTCAGTATTGGTGACCCAAAAAAGTGGGACAACCCTCAAACGTCAGTTTTGGTGATCGAAAAAAGTGGGACAACCCTCAAACGTCAGTATTGGTGATCCAAAAAAGTGGGACAACCCTCAAACGTCAGTATTGGTGATCGAAAAAAGTGGGACAACCCTCAAACGTCAGTATTGGTGATCGAAAAAAGTGGGACAACCCTCAAACGTCAGTATTGGTGATCCAAAAAAGTGGGACAACCCTCAAACGTCAGTATTGGTGATCCAAAAAAGTGGGACAACCCTCAAACGTCAGTATTGGTGATCCAAAAAAGTGGGACAACCCTCAAACGTCAGTATTGGTGATCCAAAAAAGTGGGACAACCCTCAAACGTCAGTATTGGTGATCCAAAAAAGTGGGACAACCCTCAAACGTCAGTATTGGTGATCCAAAAAAGTGGGACAACCCTCAAACGTCAGTTTTAGTGATCCAAAAAAGTGGGACAACCCTCAAACGTCAGTATTGGTGATCCAAAAAAGTGGGACAACCCTCAAACGTCAGTATTGGTGATCGAAAAAAGTGGGACAACCCTCAAACGTCAGTATTGGTGATCCAAAAAAGTGGGACAACCCTCAAACGTCAGTATTGGTGATCCAAAAAAGTGGGACAACCCTCAAACGTCAGTATTAGTGATCGAAAAAAGTGGGACAACCCTCAAACGTCAGTATTGGTGATCCAAAAAAGTGGGACAACCCTCAAACGTCAGTATTGGTGATCCAAAAAAGTGGGACAACCCTCAAACATCAGTATTGGTGATCCAAAAAAGTGGGACAACCCTCAAACGTCAGTATTGGTGATCCAAAAAAGTGGGACAACCCTCAAACGTCAGTATTGGTGATCCAAAAAAGTGGGACAACCCTCAAACGTCAGTATTGGTGATCCAAAAAAGTGGGACAACCCTCAAACGTCAGTATTGGTGATCCAAAAAAGTGGGACAACCCTCAAACGTCAGTTTTGGTGATCGAAAAAAGTGGGACAACCCTCAAACGTCAGTATTGGTGATCCAAAAAAGTGGGACAACCCTCAAACGTCAGTATTGGTGATCCAAAAAAGTGGGACAACCCTCAAACGTCAGTTTTGGTGATCGAAAAAAGTGGGACAACCCTCAAACGTCAGTATTGGTGATCCAAAAAAGTGGGACAACCCTCAAACGTCAGTATTGGTGATCCAAAAAAGTGGGACAACCCTCAAACGTCAGTATTGGTGATCCAAAAAAGTGGGACAACCCTCAAACGTCAGTATTGGTGATCCAAAAAAGTGGGACAACCCTCAAACGTCAGTATTGGTGATCCAAAAAAGTGGGACAACCCTCAAACGTCAGTATTGGTGATCCAAAAAAGTGGGACAACCCTCAAACGTCAGTATTGGTGATCCAAAAAAGTGGGACAACCCTCAAACGTCAGTATTGGTGATCCAAAAAAGTGGGACAACCCTCAAACGTCAGTATTGGTGATCCAAAAAAGTGGGACAACCCTCAAACGTCAGTATTGGTGATCCAAAAAAGTGGGACAACCCTCAAACGTCAGTATTGGTGATCCAAAAAAGTGGGACAACCCTCAAACGTCAGTATTGGTGATCGAAAAAAGTGGGACAACCCTCAAACGTCAGTATTGGTGATCCAAAAAAGTGGGACAACCCTCAAACGTCAGTATTGGTGATCCAAAAAAGTGGGACAACCCTCAAACGTCAGTTTTAGTGATCGAAAAAAGTGGGACAACCCTCAAACGTCAGTATTGGTGATCCAAAAAAGTGGGACAACCCTCAAACGTCAGTATTGGTGATCCAAAAAAGTGGGACAACCCTCAAACGTCAGTATTGGTGATCCAAAAAAGTGGGACAACCCTCAAACGTCAGTATTGGTGATCCAAAAAAGTGGGACAACCCTCAAACGTCAGTATTGGTGATCCAAAAAAGTGGGACAACCCTCAAACGTCAGTATTGGTGATCCAAAAAAGTGGGACAACCCTCAAACGTCAGTATTGGTGATCCAAAAAAGTGGGACAACCCTCAAACGTCAGTATTGGTGATCCAAAAAAGTGGGACAACCCTCAAACGTCAGTATTGGTGATCGAAAAAAGTGGGACAACCCTCAAACGTCAGTATTGGTGATCCAAAAAAGTGGGACAACCCTCAAACGTCAGTATTGGTGATCCAAAAAAGTGGGACAACCCTCAAACGTCAGTATTGGTGATCCAAAAAAGTGGGACAACCCTCAAACGTCAGTATTGGTGATCCAAAAAAGTGGGACAACCCTCAAACGTCAGTATTGGTGATCCAAAAAAGTGGGACAACCCTCAAACGTCAGTTTTGGTGATCGAAAAAAGTGGGACAACCCTCAAACGTCAGTATTGGTGATCCAAAAAAGTGGGACAACCCTCAAACGTCAGTATTGGTGATCCAAAAAAGTGGGACAACCCTCAAACGTCAGTATTGGTGATCCAAAAAAGTGGGACAACCCTCAAACATCAGTTTTAGTGATCGAAAAAAGTGGGACAACCCTCAAACGTCAGTTTTAGTGATCGAAAAAAGTGGGACAACCCTCAAACGTCAGTATTGGTGATCCAAGTACGTGCGCTCGGCTAAGGCCGGCGCGTGGCGAGACTGGAGGCAGCAGTTAAAGTTCGGGGAACAGTAAAGTTCGGGCGAAGCTAAGTTCGGGCAATGCTGGTGAAGCTAAGTTCGAGTGATGCTTAGTTCGGGCGTTGCTAAGCGCTCAGGCTGCGCTGGTACTAAAAAACAGTTCGGGCACGAAGCGAAGTTCGGCCAGGGTGTAAAGTCCGGGTGAAGCCAAGGTCGGTGCTCGTACCCGGGGGGACACCCCCCCCGGACCCCCCCCGACCCACCGAGTGCGGGAAAAGTTTGGCGCTGGTACCCGGGTGGGCGCCCCCCCCGCCGCCCCCCGGCGAAGCAAAAGTTCGGGCGGAGCTAAGTTCTGGTGAAGCTCAGTTCGAACGATAATGAGTTCGAGTGATCCTAAGTTCGGGTGGAGCTAAGTTCTGGTGAAGCAAAGTTCGGGCGCAGCTGAGTTCGGGCGAAGCAACGCTCGGGCGAAGTTAAGTTCTGGCGAAGCAAAGTTCGGGCGATGCTAAATTCTGGTACGGGCGCAGTGAGTTCTGGTGAAGCAAAGTTCGGTTCTCGTAGCAAGTTTGGCCTGTGATGGCAAGCTCGGCCGCCCGACTCCGTTTCCCGGGGTGACCCAAATACCGCGAGATACTGAGAAACTCCGCCAAAAACGCAATTTTCGGGCACATTTGACCCCGAAACGCAACAAACCTCGAAAACAATCTTCGACCGGAAAAATGTCATGGGCGGGGTTCGAACCCGGACTCACCGGCCTGAAGGCCGGCGCCCGGTCACTCTGCCACCCGCATACCTTCTGCGAGGAAAAAAAAAAGCTTGCCCGGCTCTTTCCAAAAACAATACACTTTTTTCATGAAGAAAAGCCGGGTTGGCTCGAATAGAGGCTATTCACATTGCATGTTCGTAGGACCTCCAGTCTCGAAAAAAGTGGGACAACCCTCAAACATCAGTATTGGCGATCCAAAAAAGTGGGACAACCCTCAAACATCAGTATTGGTGATCCAAAAAAGTGGGACAACCCTCAAACTAACGTTTCCGGACCGGTCACGGACCACTGTCACCGATGGCTTTAGAATTTCGATGAAAGTGCTCGAAAAAGGTGAAAAACATGCCGGGATTCGAACCTGTGCCCTCAGGGTAGAGGTCCGCCGCACTGGTGAAAAAATCGACCCTGGCGGGGTTCGAACCTGTGACTCTCACCGTAGAGGTCCGCCGCACTGTCAATTCGACCACATATTTGTGCTGGGGCGGGGGAAAATTCTCTCAATTCCGCTCAAGAAATATTTTTCGGATACCAAGTGGGGGGGGGTCTGGGGACCCACCTTTTCGTTCTGCCAAGTCGGTGGGCAGGTGGCCCGCTCAGGAAAAAATCTGTGCTCCCAAAGATAGATGGAAAAAAGAAGGTGTTTTTATTCTTCGCTTTTTCTCACGAACGGGGGGGTCGGTCCTGCTTCAACAGCCCTTTCATCTGGACCACTTCCCTCGCGTCCTTTTCCCAGGATGGGAACCTCAGAACCTTCTCTGTTCCCGTGGCCACGGCCTCAGCCAGGGCTTTCGCGGCGGATTCGTCCAAGGCCATTTCCCAGTGTTTTTATTATATGGAAAGAAGAAGGTGCTTTTATTCTTCGCTTTTTCTCACGAACGGGGGGGGTCGGTCCTGCTTTTGGCTTTGTAGGTTCTCCCGACTCCCCAATTCGTTCTCAGCACAAACTCAAGAGGTCTAGTCAACTATTCCCTGCAGTATTGGCATACTTTAAAAAAAAATAAGGCCGAGACCCTCCCCATGCCGGACATTGTCCGCCAAAGTCTAACTGACACGTTCCCTATACACGCAAAAACGACGGCATGCCGGAAGACCCCTCGACCCACGAAAAATCAGCTACTGGAACGCACGACGCTCGCAGGGGGGGAAATGCCGCCAAAAGCAGGCGAAATCGAAGAGAAAAGCTGCGCAAGGCTATACATAAGCAAAAGGAGAAAAATGCGGAGCCTGGCGTTTAAAAAACGCTTGCGACTCGATAAATGCGGAGGGCCTCCTCGGCTTAGTTAAGGTCCAATCTCACAGTCTTAGGTCTGTGCGAGCGGGAGAGCGGCACAGATGATGATTCGTTCCTCTGCTGCCCACTCTGCGTCCCGCGGATCATGTTGCCACAGCACGTCGCAGCACAAAGCGCGCAACAAGCTGGTCGGTTCAAAGAAATACTCGAGTGACTGCCTTGTGCTCATTTCCTCGGAGGCTAGAGGGGGAGAAAACAGTACAACTACAAAGTGGGTCATTTTTGTTGAACGCTTACGCCCGCCACTAAACCCAGATTTACCTGTGTTTCGTGTGGGCTACAACACATTCACCTCCTTTGAGATTGCGATAGTCGCCTTTGAGATTTTGTAACTGGCAGTCTCCTGGCAGCTCACACAAAAATACTCGACTTTTTGTTCTTCGCTTACACCACCGTGCGTTGTTCTCTCACTCAAGACTTTGACCTGTTGTGTTTGTGTGATTTGCCGTGTAGGGGTAGACCGGCATGACCTCACGGCCGTTCAACACGTGGTTCGGTAGATACAGCACTTGGGATCCCTTCTGTTCTTTGTCGGGCAGCATTGTCGAGCATTTCCTTTCAAGCTGGCGCTGTCACTGAGCCTTTGTTTGTGCGTGCCGGTTGATCGTTTTCCCACATGGATTCAGGTAAGTTCTGATCAACCATCAAAACACGCTGCCTACGTCTTCTTTAGCCTGCAGAATACATTGAAGGGCAACCCGCAAGATTGTTCGTACTAAAAAAAACTGTCTTGAATGATCGCGTATGTAGCGACGCCTCCTCCAGCGCTTTTGGAGCTTGAAATGCAGGAGCCACAACCCTTAAAGTATCCACTTCCGCCCTCGCAGGGGGACCACAAGCGACCTGCACTTGCGAGAAGCACCGGGAGGGCTATAAGCGTGGGGTAAACAAAAGTTCTGTTGCCTCAATCCCCTTGAGCCGGGAAAAACGGAGGGACGAACGCAACCTACCCACAGTGCGCTCCTACGAGGCAGGTCAAAGAGCCGGGCGGCTTGGTCGGAAACAGCAGTTCTGTCGCAAACCTCCCATCCTTGCCTTCCGTTTTCTGCCGTTCTGGTCGTTTTGGACAGGATCCTGCCTGACTTTCCACAAGTTGCACTTTTAGGCAATGTTGAACAAGCTTAGGCAATTCGCAGCGAAAGAAACCGACGGAACAACACAACGTCGATAGCAAGATATCGCCGACGTTGCTTCAGTTTGCTTCGCCTGCCAACTCCGTGTAGTGTTTACAACTAGCCCTCAAAAAACGCAGGGTCACGCCGTATGGGTGGGCCTCTTTTCCTTTTTTCTAGTTTCAACTTCTCGTGTAGAGTACCTTGCCTGTCCAGGTCCGGAAGGATCGGGTGCGGTTTGCTCGGCTGAGTGTCCATACCTGACCTATTACCGTTCACGTCTTTGCTAAACAGGGGCGGAGGGGCAGCGAGCAGAAAGGTGGTCAATTACTCTGCAGGCAGGCGGTCAACTACTCTGGTCTAGAGGTCGGCAGACTCTGACCGAAGTGGCAAAGGAAAATGGATACTTTTGTACTAACACGTCAGACTTTCGCCAGACTCTGGCTATGACAGCAGGCTCTTAATCGGACCCTGAGGAAAACGAGAGGTTGTCAAGTCTTGATACAAGACGCGATCGAGCACTTCCCAGGCTCTTGCGACGTGCACTCTAATACCAGAACCAGACTTCGAACCCGACGGAACTATTGATCGCGGCTTCCAGCGCGATGGCGTTCAAAGGTAACGAGCAAAACAGAAATAAGGGCAACCAAGGTCCGGCGCGGACGACGCCGCGGCCTTAATTCTGTCACATGTGCCAGCGGCTGACACCTCTATCTTGACGGGGATACGCCTCTTTTCTCGCTTTGCGTTTCCCTTCTACCCCTTTCACATGAAAGGAGGGTATTTCCATTCGTCCATCAATTGGACGTGCGGGTTTCCGAAGAAGTCCCAGGAATCCTTCCCACCCATGATGTGGGCGGCGCGAAGCTCTTGGCCGAACGTGCAAGGCCCGCAGCTGTGTGTGGTTGGGGAACGGTGAGCGGTGAGTTTAACTGCGGCGAGAACCCAACGGGCAACTCCCTGAAAAAAGATACTATATTGCCGCAACCGGCTTGACGAAGAGGTGAGCAACAGATTTGCGCTTTTTCTCGCCCTGTTTTGACGCGGTACTCCTTGCAGTGTAGGCCCTGCATTTCGGAGACGACTATGTTGAAGGAAACACGAGGCAGAGAACCGCAACACACACACACACACACACACACACACACACACACACACACACACACACACACACACACACACACACACACACACACACACACACACACACACACACACCCTTAGCATAGCAAGGAATGCTTGCCATGATCCGAGTGATTGATCTGGGTTGCAGCCGCAAAATACTCAAGGAAATGCCTAGTGCTCATTTCGACGGAGGCCCTTGAGCTCGCACCGCGAAGAAGTACTGAGCCGGTCCACCCCCGGCTGATAGGCTGCTAGACTGCGCTATACTATGACCGCCTGAGATAGCCTAGGATAGCCTGTAGCCTTTGATAGACTGCTGATAGACTGTGAAAGACAGCAGCAGTTTCAGCTTAGTGTGAGTTTGATCAAAGTAGAATCAAGGCAGCCCTTACAAAGACCAGCCACAGTCAACGCCGCGTGGGTGCGGGCTTTTGATATTAACCCGGGGGAAAGGTTTCTTGGGTTTGAAGAGTGGTGCTTGCAGGAGGGGTTAATTCTGGGAAAGGTACTTTTTCGGGAACTTCGGGCCGCAGTCAAAAATGGGTCGCAAATGGAGAGAATGGGGGCCTAGGGGTGCATTTTAATGATTTTCGCAGCCGATCTTTCAAATGCGCACCTCAGAATTGAATGCGTACACATGCAGAGTGACACAGGAGACACACGGCCACAGGATACCTGGTCGGAAAACCCAGCACAAAATATCCGAACACCACCTAGAATTGTTGTCCAAAAATACTCGAGGGGCTGCCTTGTGCTTACTTCGAAGGAGGCTAGAGGGGGAGAAACAATACAACACTACAAAATGGGTCTTTTTTGTTGAACGCTTACGCCCGCCACTAAACCCAGATTCACCTGTGTTTCGTGGCTACAGCACATTTACCTTCTTTGATCTTTTGCAGCTGGCAGCCTCAAGTATTTCCTACAAAGCAGGTGCTTATACAAAAAAAAAAAAAAAAATGCTGACCACGCTTCCTGTTGGGGAAACCACTACCACAGTGGAGCGCAAAATCTCCAACGAGGAGACACGCAAGGTGGAGAAGCCGGATATCATCAGCTCATACAACACGTACATAGGCGGCGTCGACATGGGCGATCAGCGCATGGCGAGTTGCGGGCGACTCATGAAGGGCCGGCGTTGCCTCAAACTTTTTTCTATTTTGTCGAGGTCTCCACTGCCACGTCGTGTGGAAAATGCTGAGGACTGACAAGAAAGGAAGAACGCCTTCACTTCCCGATTTCAAGCGTATGTTGGTGATGGAGCTCCTTTCCGCCGAAGAGGACTGCTCAACAAGGTGTGCTCTACAGAGACGGGAACCCCTTCCAAAAAAAACGATGCCGCCACCCTCACCTTCGCCCCAATCTGCTCGCAAGACAGAAAAGCAGAAGCACGGCGTTAAGCACAGGTTGAACGGGCTATTTCACAACCTCGTCAAGCTGGATCAGCAGCGACAGTGCATATGCCACGTGCAGCGCAAAGGTGCTCTTTACACAAGCGAGCAGTGCGATGTCCCTCTTTGCCCTGTGCCGTGTTTCGGAAGGTACCACACCATGGCGCAACATCTCTTCGATGACCCAACCATGCAAGGCACCGTCGACCGTTTGAAGGACCCCAACGGCCGGCACTTCAAGAGAGGGAGGGATCTTACACTGTCGGCTGGCCACAGAATCAGCAAAGTTGCAAAGAAGTAGAAGAAGTAGTGGAAACAGAGACCCTTTCTCCCCGTCGCTGCACCAAATCAAATGATTCTCTTCGCACGCCCGTTTTTCCCTGTCCGCCTTCGAGCACTCACCCACCGTCTTTTGCTACTGTCCCATGTTGGCTGGGTCCCGGGTTTCGCGGTGGCATGTGTTCGTCACGGGCAACAGTTTTGTCAGATGAAGGGCGCATTTGAAAGATCTGTGACGTATCTTTCCAAAGAAGCAAACATCGACCACTTTAGTTGGATATGCACTGGCTGGGTGTGGCTTGGTTCCCTGGCACGTGCCAGAGCTTGGGTTCTGTAATGGGCACAGGCGAGAATTCGAAAACACCAATTTCTGGCCAGGCCCCAAGTTTTGCAGTGGCATCTGCTTGGCAGCTCGGGCAGCACTTTTGTCCGATGAAGGGTGGTTTTGAAAGATTTGTGACATATCTTGCTAGCGTTATTTGTGGATTAGAAGGTCTTTCCAAAGAAGTAAGTACGGAACACTTTCGTTGTGTCTTCATAGGCGAGATGATCTCCACAACCATTTTTGATCTTTCAACATATTTTTATGTCTCCCGTCCGTATAGGGTTAATCATCATGTTTCAAACCCCCGATTGCGCGTAACCTGGAAGCACCCAGAGGGTGTCGTGGTACAAAGGTGCAGTTGCCCGCATCCATCCGGCAATCAGCTCGCATCGGAGAGGTGACGCTACCCACCTTGGCGACAGCAGCAGGCAGTTCGACGCACTTCCGGGAAATAGGGGTGGACTGGCTCTCCTCTCGTGGTGCGGCATGTATATCTACCCCCCCCCGTGTTAGTGTCGCCTCCGTTTAGCCCTTGTCAGTGTCGCCTTCTTGCCTGAAAACGCGAGGCGACACGGGAAGACGGTTCTCAATAGGGTTCCCTGTACTTGCATGAAGAATGTCTCATCCTCACCAACGGCTTCCCGTGTTAGTGTCGCCTTTTAGGAAAAGGTGCCTTCAGGTTGGCGACACTATCACGGGGGATTGCAAGAACGTGCTTGGAATGGGTATGTGCTCAACACCGCACTGGTCCCGTCTGCGCCGTGTTTCGGTCCTTTAAGCCACGGACACATAAGGCGGACCATCATCAGCGTGGAACCTGAGTGTCTGCAGACAGGACTGCGGTGTGAGTCTGGTTTGTCAGGCGGCTGTTCGTAGCTCGTCACAGCCAGGACCACCCGTGCTACTATCACGGGGGGGGGGGGTAGGTACATAGATACCATAATAGTGGATGTGCATGCTGTACCCGCTAATCAGGCAGGTACGTGCATGCGTCACCACAGCTGAGTATGTGGTATCACGTAAATGCGGTGTGTGGATACTCTAGGTGATGTAGTCCGTGGTGCACCTGTGCTACGTTTGAATGGGCAGGAGGACGCAATCGTCGCGTGACCGCGGTGGCAGAGGCGCGCCGAGGACCAGAGCCAAGGACACCAGGAATCACCAATTCTCCGAACACGAAAGCGAATAAACATACCAGATTGTGCAAAGGCAGTCCGCGAGGACGCCTTCGGCCGGCCCGTTGTTAACCGCGCCAGCCTTCTTGCGGGTAGCATGTCGCATGACGCAAGGAGTGCACGGGCACATGAAGGGGAGGCAATGGTTCAGCAACGCGCATTCCTGGTCCAAAGACCACGCGTACATCTGCGGAGGTGTGGTATTTCTTTCATTTTAGCTCCCGCAATTGGATTCATGTTGAACCGGGTAAACCGTGGACACCCCCCAAAATGAGGCTGGGTGTCCCAGGTTTTACCCGGTTCGGCATTTTTTTTTCTTTCGGAGTTTGCGACTTTGCGTTCTTTGCGCAGTGCAACGTGCGACTTCTTTTCCCTTCTCTGGGGAAGAGCTGCCGCGCCAAACCTCGCTTCTTTGTACCCCATGCGGAGAAAGGAGAAAGAGAGACATAAATAGAGAGCAGAGTGGGTTTGGCGTGCGTCGGGGCCGGTGAGAGCACCAGCCATCTTGCTAGATAAATCCTGCCGCGGAAAAGGAGCCCTTTCATTCGCTGGGGAGCAACACCCCTGCGGGGGCCCTCTTCCGTGTGCCTTCACGCGGAAGGAAACAGTAGGCAGACCTTTTCGAGACTGGAGGCATGCCATGTGAATAGCCTCTATTCGAGCCAACCCCACTTTTCTCTACACTCAGAAGTGTGTTGTTTTTTTGGAGCTGGGGATGTGCTAAGCTAGCTTTTTGCCCCCTGCCAAAAATGCAAAGGGGTGGCAGCGTGAGCGGGTAGGCCGGTAGGTCCGGGTTCGAACCCCGCCCGTCACACTTTTTCGGTCGAAGATTGTTTTCGAGGTTTGTTGCGTTTCGGGGTCCAATGTACCCGAAATTTGCGTTTTTTTGCGGAGTATTTGGGTCACCCCGGGAAACGGAGTCGGGGGGGTCTCCCCCCCGGTTACTGGCGGGCGAACTTGCCATCACAGGCCAAACTTTGCTTCGCAGAACATAGCTTCGCCCGAACTTTGCCTCACCAGAACTCAGCTTCGCGAACTTTGCTTCGAACTTAGCTTCGCCCGAACTTTGCATCGCCCGAGCGTTGCTTCACCAGAACTCTTCGCCCGAACTTAGCATCGCTCGAACTTTGCTTCGCCAGAACTTTGCTTCCCGAGAACTTAGTTTCGCCAGAACTTTGCATCGCCCGAGCGTTGCTTCGCCCGAACTTTGCTTCGCCAGAACTTAGCTTCGCCCGTCGCCCGATCTTTACTGTTTCCCGAACTTTAACTGCTGCCTCCAGTCTACTTAAATCCGGCGGAGGTCAACTGACCGCAGCTACCGGAGAGAGTGTGCGTACGTTGTGTGGTAATGACCTGATACGTGCGTGTGGTCCAGGGGGCACCGCCCCCTGGGAGATTCGGTATGGTCATAATCAGTGAAAGAGCGAAGGCATATTTTTGCTTGAGAGGGATAAACACGCAGTCTTTTCCCCTCAGGTTTTATTGTCGCAAACGAATCACCGCGTGCATCGGGCCGCGCCCCCAGCACGGAACTGCGTCCATGCCGGGCTTCAAGCTCATTAGACCCCTATCTATAAGATTTCAAATTTTCGCCAGAGGCCTGTAACCAGGCATCAGTTTCCTGTTACAGGTTCCGAACGAGACAGAATCTGAAGTTCCATGTACCGTACCGTCTCCCGGGGGCGGTGCCCCCCGGACCCCCTCCATTAAGACTCACCAGAGAAAGTGGGCGTGGTGTCTAGTCTGAAGGAGAAAATGGGCTGCACAAGGTCCTGAATGCGATGTCTCGAAAAAAAAGAAATAGACTTTTAGTATGCAAAACCGAGGGTTTTCCAGTTGCGGTATTCCTTCTAACTAAGAAACACGATACCTTGAACGTGTTCATGCAGCCGCAGCACAACCACGTAACGCAGCAGTACCCGTCTAGGCACGGCTGGCAGTCCCAGAACTCCCAGCACTTGCCCCCGTTGGTACCCCAATCGAACTCGCCCATCAAGAAGCCGCCTCCGGCCTCCTCCGACACCTTCACATAATCGGTCATTTGTCAGCCTCTCTGTGGCTGCTGCGCTTTCTTTTTCTAGGGACTAGGGATGGACCTGATAAAGGGGGGGTCGAAAAAGAATGTTTATTTGACACACGTCTGGTTGTCTAAAAAACACTACCACCATTGGATCCTGCTACGGTTCGGCTACCCGGAATTTTTATTATTCGACCCCGTTAGACCGTGGTGGACCGGGATTCACTGTGATAAACAGCGGCAGGCACTTCGATGCAGTTTCAAGAGATAGGGACGGACCGGCTCATAATCAGTCGGCAACCCTCTGACCGGTGCCCACTAGGGAACAACGTGAGGCAGAGGTTCCGTGGCTCTTCTTCCTCATTCCTGACGCGGTCGGTTCTGTTCCGAAGGAGCCCGTCCCCTGTGTACGTGGGCGCGTTTGCAACGCACATAGCGCAGCATCGGAAAATGGACGATATGCGCATAATCTACACGCAGCCTGTTCGATACAGGCGAGGGCTTTACTCCTTAACTTCAACACTCAAACAATACGTAAATGCGGTCACCAATGTTGAGCACGAGACTTAAGGATCACGCGTCCTGATCAAGTGATCAGTCGATATGCCTTCCTGCCAAGGCAACCCTTTGACTGGCCCCCCTGGGAACAAGGTGAGGCAGAGGTTGGTTGGACCTTTTCCTAGGAGAGAGAGTCATCACTATAAGAGCACAGTTGCGCGGCATCGGAAAATGGACGGCATCGTATGCTCTACCCATCCTGACACGCAGCAGAGGATGTGCTGTCTGCGAACACACCAAACACGTGTCGTCCTCCTGAGGGCACCGCACTGTCTGGTTTTTGATGGAGCAGCGCAGAGTCGTCTGAATCTCGGAAGGAAGCAAAAGAGCTGGGGAACAAGTTTGAAAACGATGTGAGCAATGAAACTGACATCAGAAAAAGGAACCCCCTGCCAGTGGCGAGCTTCCTAGCGATTCTATCGCCTCGCCAAAATGCTGCCCTGCCTAGCAGGCGATCTGTTTCGTAGCCTGTCGTGTTAAACTCCACCATGGGCGACTGCTTCGTCCATGGGGTGGCCTCATGTGGTGTAGACACAAACCCCAGGGGTATCCTTGAAAGTACATTAAAACTATCCGTGCAGTAACACAGGCAAGCAGGCATCGCAAGACTTTTCGGGCTTTAGAGCTGCCTGTGAAAGAGTGGTACAGGCGCATCGCGATTGGTGCGCAGGGGAAACCGTACACCGCGAGAGTAGGTAATTTGTTGACCGCACTACCCTGAGCCCAAATCCTAGCCTCGCCACTCCAGAGCGGGAAATCCTCTTGATGAGAGGGTTGCGACCGTGTCTGAGGGATCACTTGAAACGTTGGAATATGCGGGGGCAGGGGGCACCACAAAAAACGGGTCTTTGCAGTTAATACACCAATGAAATTCCAATTTAGACTTAATGCACTGCCAAATTTTGAATTCGACTTAATACACTTCGAAAAGAAACTAGACTTAATACCCCGCCCAAATTTTTATTAGACTTAATGCACCTGAGGAGTGAAACTCGTGACAGATCCCAGCTTGTGCGGACAAGCCAAAATCTCAGCTTGCACACCCGAAAATCTCAGATTGACGTTGAGAAAGGCAGGCAGCCAAACACAAATACTCTGGAAATGGTACCCCCACACACAATCAAGTGCTCCTGTACAGACGAGATCGGAGTGTTGCTACAACACTTGAACACACTGAATTTCGGACCCCACACTTTTGAGCAGACAAAACTTGAGTGCTGCGAAATATGAAGACACCGAAATTGGGATCCCAAACACTGACATCCACTGTGAACAACCTGAAAGCGATCTCTCTTCATACAAGTTTAAGCTCAATCACCAAAGCCAACTTTTCCGCAAACAGGAAATCTCAGGATGTGCAGTCATCCAAGAATATCAGTGCAAATCTCAGATTGTGCGGTTTCCTCGAGCTGGGGTGATTTTTGGTCTGCACAATCTGGGATTTTGCCCTTCAGAAATTTGACGCACAAAATGGTCAACCGGAGCCTCCACAATAAACGTTAGAAAGCTGAGTTTCGAGTTTGGAAATGTCAAAGAGTGCAGTCGTCTGCACAATCAGACACCCGCCAGCCGCAGTCAGATCGCACGAACACGGATTTGGGCGCCCCGATTTCGACTAGTTCTGTTTCCTGTGGAAAAAGTGGGGGGGGAAATGTTTTCCGGCAAAATGCCAAAAATTTTGGGCTGGTGTATTAAGTCTATTTTTTTTTGGGGGCAGTGCATTAAGTCTAATTTTTTTTTGGGCAGTGTATTTAGTCGAATTGAGAATTTGGCAGTGTACTAACTGCAATAGCCCCAAAAAAACTGGGTGCGGAAGGGAACAGAGGATGTGGGCGTTCGATGTTGGCACCTTTTGGCTTCGAAGCTGCCTGCGGTAGAGTTTGACAGGGGCTTCTCGATTGGTGCGCAAGGGGAGGGAGGCAGAGAGCAGTCACCGGGCGAGGCAGATCAGGCGAGATTCACACAGAACGCAGTGTCTGTGAAGCGGCAGAGCGTGGCTTGAATCTTCGTACTGCAGTCGACTGCGGCGACGTTCCCGTCAGCGTCCAGCGTTCTGCAACCACCAGCGCTGTCTTTGGCGATCCACGTCTCTTCGACAACAAGAGGAAACAGGATGCTCTCTTCAGCAGCAGTGTAGGAACCCACCGCAGCGCCATCTGGGTACGTCCCGCAGTGACTTGCAGCTTGGCTGTACGTCCAGAGGGACGAGATGGTGCCATAAATGATAGGCACGTGAAGTGAAAGCACTTGGAACTTGTCGTCGCCAACGCAGGCAGTGTGGTTGTAGGTCGTGGCGCCCTGAGCACCCGAAATAAAGGCCATCGCCAGCAAAGCGAGAGCTGCCTTCATTGTAGTCATGTTAGGGTTCTTTTTGTTTTTGAAAGTTAAGGGCGGGTGTTGTCTCTGCGATTCGGGATGTATACTGTTTCGTACTTGTGGCCAAGATAAGACTCGTCAGGACCAGCCTGGACACCAGGCATTCCCTCCGTGCCTGTCCGTGTCAATTTTGTGCAGGGTTCTTCCCTAACTGAACAGTTAACAATGAGAAAGAACTGCGTAGTTTGGTTTTATTCTGTTACTTGTTTGTTGTCGACAACATATTGTGGTTGAGGTGATCTTTTAAGTACATGAACCACATGGATTAGCATGCACTTACCGTTAAGCAGCGGTTGCCTCACCGCAAGTACAATTGAACCGAGCGCATCAGCGCCAATCACGGTCAGCGGTACGCGTGACGGCAAGTCCGCAGGGTTGCCCTCACTCCTGACCCATCGTACAGAAACAGCGCAGTTCAAGGAACGCACGCGTTCCAGTCCTTTAACTACCGCCTCGTTCAAGGCGGCACTTTTCAAACAGGACCCCTTACGGGCCACTCCTTTCACAGCGGTATTATCAACCACAATGTCCACTCTCCCACCTCTAATCGAGGGCGGCAGAGCCAAGACAACTAACTTGAAGGCAATAGCCTCTAACTCGTTTATGTGCAACGAGCTCTCCGCAGAGTTCCAAGACCCACCCAACACGGTCACTTCCATTGTGCGCGAGTCAACAAGGACACCCCCCCAGCCTTTCTTACTCGCGTCCACGAAGGCCGTGATACGTGGGGACTGTTCGAGAGTGGGAACGGCCCTCGGCTTCAGCACCGAGTCAATCCACTCTTGGAGCGACAAACGAACACACGGAGAAACTTCAACTCTATCAGAGGGCAGCCGAGCCCCTCGGTTCAACGAGTTGGTTATGCGTCGAAAGAACTTCAACGCAAACCAAAACGAGCCCGGAAAAATGCCGGCGACCGCAGAGGCATGCAATAAACGGCCGCCGAGAGTCTCGAGCTCGCACGCCAGCACGGTGGGCGACGACTTCAGCGTGTAGCGCGCCTCCATCAGCTTTCTTCGCAACTTCCGTGAGACAGCCACACGATGAGCAACGTGGTCCCAATCGACCCCGATGAACTCATACCGTGTGGCGGCAGTCTGCGAATCGGACGGCTTCCACGTCAGGCCGCACTCCTCCGCGGTCTGGTCCAGCCTCCGAGTCGCGAGCCGCACAGCCGGCTTCTTGCCCGCATACCGGATGTTGTCGATCCAAATGTCGACGATGACATCCCGTTCCGCAAACTCCGGACGCACGAAGTCCTCGTGTCCGCCGGCCACCGCTGCCAAGGTGTGCATTAACTCCGGTGCACACGAGTGTCCCATGGGAAGCCGCAGAAGTTCCCACCAACCACCATCGGAGTCAGCGAGCCTGAAGAGGTGACGCGACTCCGGCGGGATCTCAATGGCGTAAAAGCCCGTCTTGAAATCCCGGGTTGAGCCACACTCCTCGCGGCTCGCCCCGAGGTAGCCGGAAACGTGTCCGAGGGGCACAGATGCTTCGTAACCCGCCTCTTGAGCGGCTCGGTTACCGTCCACCGTCCACAAGATGAAGCGCTGACGCAGCGCCCCTTCCTTCTCCTCCAGCACTGTGAAAGGGACCGAAGCGAACGGGCCGGGACCGTTGAACTGCGGGCAATCCCGTTTTCCGCGAGCAAAGATGCATGGTCGGGACGAAGGGTCGAGGGGGACCCGATTGCCGTCTCCGTCTCGACACGGGGAACGCCACGTATCGTCAAAGCGTCGGAGGGTTGCCTCGTTCATCCGCGCACGAAGCTTCGCGACAGACATCGGCTTGATCGGCGCGACATGCAATGGCGAAGCGCGCTCCTCCTTGCTTCGCGGCAGCCGCGTCGAACCGCCTCGTCGGGTGACGGAGTGGAATTGACCACTGCGGAGGTATCCCGTCACAAGTGCTTCGTCACCTTGCCGGTCTCGAGTGCCCTGGCAAGGTCCACGTCGCCCCCGGCGTACCGGAGTGTGGTCCTCGACAGCGTTCCGGGTCCGCCCTCCTCCTCGTGCTTCGTCAGCCGGTCGATGAGGCGCGGCGACAGCTTGCCGCTGGTCAGCAACGGCAAGAGGTGCTTCACCGCTCCGCGTTTGATGGAGTGCGCGGTGTACCCCTGCATCTGCGTCGACTGGCCCCACAGAGCGTCCAGTGCCGACGTTGTCAACGCCGACAGCGGAGCGAAGGGTGCACACTTCGCGTACAGAACGGCGATTTCCGCCGTCAACGGTCCCTGGATGACCGCAAACCGCGACGCCTTGAATGGATCCTGCGTCCGCCCCTTCGGCGTCTGGAACCAATCCACGATTTGTTTTCGAGGTGGGACAACCTCTAAAACCTTGTTTTCGAAGTGGGGCAACCACTGAAAGTTTGTTTTCGAGGTGGGACAACCTCTAAAGGTTTTTTTTCGAGGTGGGACAAGCTCTAAAAGTTTGTTTTCGAGGTGGGACAACCTCTAAAACCTTGTTTTCGAGATGGGGCAACCTCTAAATCCTATCCAATGTTGGGACGTTGTTACCGCACGTCCAAGGCCAAGGTTTGGAGGTTGTCCCCACTGAAAAACAGACGTATGCAGGTTGTCCCGCTTCAAAAGTGTTCGCTTGGAGGCCCCCCCGCCTCAAACAGGCTGCGTGGTTGTGACGAAGACGCACTATAGAGAGCGACATGCCAGGCCCGACCCACAGGACAGTGAATGTTTACCGACCCCCCCCCGGGTCGGGGTGTTTTATTTCTGGAAGGGTTCGGTTTCGGGTTCGGTTTTGAAACCGACCCCAAAACCGACCCCAAAACCGAACCCAAAACCGAACCTTCCAGAATTAGATTTGGAAACCGAACCCAAAACCGACCCCAAAACCGAACCTTCCAGAATTAAATCTGAAAACCGAACCCAAAACCGACCCCAAAACCGAACCCGAAACCGAACCTTCCAGAATTAGATTTGGAAACCGAACCCGAAACCGACCCCAAAACCGAACCCTTCCAGAAATAAAACACCCCCACACCCCCCCCCCCCCCCTTTTCTGAAAAATCGGTAAACAATGTTTATCAAAATGTTTTTTACACCTTCCCTACCACGAGGGAAAAAAAACGAGAGTAGTTTGTTGCCCCTCCTCCCAACTCAGAAAACCCGAAACCTGGAGAAAACGTTGCCGAACATTGTTGAACGCTTACGCCCGCCACTAAACCCAGATTTGCCTGTGTTTCGTGTGGGCTACAGCAACTGGCAATCTCCTACAAAGCAGGTGCTTATACAAAAAAGAAATCTGGGTGGAGGTCAAATTTTGCTAAGTACACCCAGCGTTTAAATCACGTACACCCCTGCTCTGCGCTGCCAGTAACAGCCAGTAACAGCCAGTAACCGCCAGGTAGACTGCCATGGTACATAAGCTAAAATCAAACGCACCTTTTCCTAGGAGAGAGAGTCATCACTATAAGAGCACAGTTGCGCGGCATCGGAAAATGGACGGCATCGTATGCTCTACCCATCCTGACACGCAGCAGAGGATGTGCTGTCTGCGAACACACCAAACACGTGTCGTCCTCCTGAGGGCACCGCACTGTCTGGTTTTTGATGGAGCAGCGCAGAGTCGTCTGAATCTCGGAAGGAAGCAAAAGAGCTGGGGAACAAGTTTGAAAACGATGTGAGCAATGAAACTGACATCAGAAAAAGGAACCCCCTGGCAGTGGCGAGCTTTCTAGCGATTCTATCGCCTCGCCAAAATGCTGCCCTGCCTAGCAGGCGATCTGTTTCGTAGCCTGTCGTGTTAAACTCCACCATGGGCGACTGCTTCGTCCATGGGGTGGCCTCATGTGGTGTAGACACAAACCCCAGGGGTATCCTTGAGAGTATACATTAAAACTATCCGTGCAGTAACACAAGCAAGCAGGCTTTAGAGCTGCCTGTGGAAGAGTGGTACAGGCGCATCGCGACTGGTGCGCAGGGGAAACCGTACACCGCGAGAGTAGGTAATTTGTTGACCGCACTACCCTGAGCCCAAATCCTGGACGTGGTTTTCAGGTGGCCAGTTGGCCAATGATCACAACCAGGAGGTTCTACAAAAAGAATGCGGAAGGTGAGACTGACATTCTTTGATCCTGCTGGGTTAGGTCTATTAGTAACGCCGGAGTGACTGTCTACTTGCAACCCCGGCTCGTAACAACTCCTACCTGGGGCGGTTCAGTTCCCGCACACACTGCATGTGGCTAAAAATCTTAGTTTCATGTTTAGACAGAACACTGCCTCGAAGGGAGGGAGAGCAGACGCCGGTTTGGCATGCCGGCGAGGGGTGTAGACCAGGCATAAATCACACAGAAAGAGTGTCCGTGAAGAGGCAGAGCGTCAGCGCCCATCGCTCTGCACCAGCGATCCCTTGGCGACCAACGTCTCTTCGACAACGAGAGGAACCCAGGATGGTCACTTCATCTGCGGTTAAGTAACCCACCACAGCGTCATCTGGGGATCAAAGCTGAAACAATACTTTCGGGGAGAAAATGCGAGGCCGACGGGAGCTGGAAGCAGCATCGGAAAAATGGAACACTGCACTGCTTGAAAAGAGACCGTTTGAAGCGATAGTAGGGAATCCATGGACGGGCACTCAAAGCTGCGAGCAACCGTACAACAAGAGGATTGGCGGTTCGCCACGGGAAATGGTTGCGCGCGTCGTTCGCTCAGATGCAATGGACACCCATTCGATAAACGGGAGCAAGTGCACGATACGGTACGTGTGTGGAACGGGAGCGGGTTTACACTAACGTGTTCTTGCGCTGAGGATCGCGCGGTATCTCAACTACCTATCGCATGCTGCTCATAGATGCAGGCTCATGTAGCAGTGACACTCGGGCTTCACACGCTCGCGTGAACGCACTTAGAACATACGGCTTCTGCTTCGTGTTTCAGTGACAGGAGAAACACGTTCGCCTGTCTACAAGGCAGCGATGTCGGTCGGATTCGTCAGGTAGGTCGTAGACTCGCCACTCCAGAGCGGGAAATCCTCTTGATGAGACGTGTCTGAGGGATCACTTGAAACGTTGGAATATGCGGGGGGAGGGGGCACCACAAAAAACGGGTCTTTGCAGTTAATACACCAATGAAATTTCAATTTAGACTTAATGCACTGCCAATTTTTGAATTCGACTTAATACACTTCGAAAAAAATTAGACTTAATACCCCGCCCAAAAATTTATTAGACTTAATGCACCTGAGGAGTGAAATTCTGGGTGAGCTTTGTTGGTGACTTTTGTGGTGTGACAGATCCCGTGTGCGGACAAGCCAAAATCTCAGCTTGCACACCCGAAAATCTCAGATTGACGTTGAGAAAGGCAGGCAGCCAAACACAAATACTCTGGAAATGGTACCCCCACACACAATCAAGTGCTCCTGTACAGACGAGATCGGAGTGTTGCTACAACACTTGAACACACTGAATTTCGGACCCCACACTTTTGAGCAGACAAAACTTGAGTGCTGCGAAATATGAAGACACCGAAAGTGGGATCCCAAACACTGACATCCACTGTGAACAACCTGAAAGCTATCTCTCTTCATACAAGTTTAAGCTCAATCACCAAAGCCAACTTTTCCGCAAACAGGAAATCTCAGGTTGTGCAGTCATCCAAGAATATCAGTGCAAATCTCAGATTGTGCGGTTTCCTCGAGCTGGGGTGATTTTTGGTCTGCACAATCTGGGATTTTGCCCTTAAGAAATTTGACGCACAAAATGGTCAACCGGAGCCTCCACAATAAACGTTAGAAAGCTGAGTTTCGAGTTTGGAAATGTCAGAGAGTGCAGTCGTCTGCACAATCTGACACCCGCCAGCCGCAGTCAGATCGCACGAACACGGATTTGGGCGCCCCGATGTCGATTAGTTCTGTTTCCTGTGGAAAAAGTGGGGGGGGAATGTTTTCCGGCAAAATGCCCAAAATTTTGGGCAGGTGTATTAAGTCTATTTTTTTTTGGGGGCAGTGCATTAAGTCTAATTTTTTTTTGGGCAGTGTATTAAGTCGAATTGAGAATTTGGCAGTGTACTAACTGCAATAGCCCCAAAAAAACTGGTTGCGGAAGGGAACAGAGGATGTGGGCGTTCGATGTTGGCACCTTTTGGCTTCGAAGCTGCCTGCGGAAGAGTTTGACAGGGGCTTCTCGATTGGTGCGCAAGGGGAGGGAGGCAGAGAGCAGTCACCGGGCGAGGCAGATCAGGCGAGATTCACGCAGAACGCAGTGTCTGTGAAGCGGCAGAGCGTGGCTTGAATCTTCGTATTGCAGTTGACTGTGGCGACGTTCCCGTCAGCGTCCAGCGTTCTGCAACCACCAGCGCTGTCTTTGGCGATCCACGTCTCTTCGACAACAAGAGGAAACAGGATGCTCTCTTCAGCAGCGGTGTAGTAACCTACCACAGCGTCATCGATGTACGCCCCGCAGTGCCTCGCAGCTTGGCTGTATGTCCAAAGGGTCGTGATGGGACCATAAATAAACGGCACGTTAAGTGAAAGCACTTGGAACTTGTCGTCGCCAACGCAGGCAGTGTGGTTGTAGGTCGTGGCGCCCTGAGCACCTGAAATAAAGGCCATCGCCAGCAAAGCGAGAGCTGCCTTCATTGTAGTCATGTTAGGGTTCTTTTTGTTTTTGAAAGTTAAGGGCGGGTGTTGTCTCTGCGATTCGGGATGTATACTGTTTCGTACTTGTGGCCAAGATAAGACTCGTCAGGACCAGCCTGGACACCAGGCCTTCCCTCCGTGCCTGTCCGTGTCAATTTTGTGCAGGGTTCTTCACTAACTGAACAGTTAACAATGAGAAAGAACTGCGTAGTTTTGTTTTATTCTGTTACTTGTTTGTTGTCGACAACATATGAGTCGATGCCAAAAGGGGGGGGGGGGGGTTTGGGCGGAAAAATCCCCGCATAGTTCACCAGGGTCTGACGGGTACTGAGGCCCCATACCCTTCCTAAAACATCATTCTGCGTTCAAATACGCCCTCAGAAGCCTCCGGAGAGCCTTCTATGATGTCCCAAATGCGATTTTGTGGGTTTTTAGGGGGTCCCCCCGTCTGCTGGCCGTAAACCGCCATAGAAGACACATATGCAACCTGATGCTGGGTCGCTCCTCGGAGCAAAATCTCGGCCTAAACACACGTTTTCGGCGTTCTCTATCATTCTCCAGGTGCATTCGACCCTCGGACTTCATAAATTATCTCGCTTACAGGTGTTCCGGGGTGTGCAAAAACAAGGCGAATGGACCCTACAGACCGTACCACGCCCTGCCTGTCTATACAGGCTTTGGGGTCGAATTGCGCCGCCTTGGCGCCATGTGCACCGTTTTGGTCTCGTTTGTGCTGCTTTGGGATCCACTAAGAACTCTGGTCTGATTTGCGGGACGCTTTGCTCGGTTTTGGTGCCCACTTTCACCGTTCAAAGTGCATCCAGTGGTGAAGACTTTGCGCCGAAGCTGGAGAGGAAGCGACCCAGTAGGCACCACTTCACCGTGAGCGGGTCTCGGAACAGGACTCAAACTGGCCCAGGTGATACTGCCGACCATGGCGGGTGTGTGCGCCACACAGTTTGTCTGACCAAGCTCACTGCTGCCACACATCCCTCGGGTCATGTGCCGCCTGTGCAAAGTCATCCAGCGAGAAGCACTTTGCAGCCATGGGTGAGAAAGGTGCCAGAAGGGAAGACATTGCCAGGAAAGCTCTGAAAGCCTGCCCTGAAAGCGGTGAAGCCTGCTTCAAAATCATGAAGTGAACGCGTCGTAGTCAACCGCTTCGACGACGATTGAGAACGGCTGATGATCGCCTGTTACTTAACGCTTGTCCTACTTCGTTCACCAAGCCTTGCAGAATCACCAGAATAGCATAACATGATGCAGGTAGAAGCCTGAACAGGCCTTAGAACAGTGAAAGTGGGCGCCAAAACCGAGGAAAGCGTCCCGCAAATCAGACCAGAGTTCTTAATGGACCCCAAAGCAGCACAACCGAAGCCCGAAACGGTGGATGTGGCGCCAAAGCCGGTGCAATTTGACCCCAAAGCCTGTATAGACAGGCAGGGCGTAGTTCGGTCTGTCCCCAATACAGGGGGCCATTCTCCTTATCTTTGCACGTCCCGGAACACCTGTGAGTGAAAGAAACCACGAACCCCGAGGGTCGAATGCGCCTGGAGAGTGCTAGAGAACGCCGAAAACGTGTGTTTGGGCTGGGATCTTGCACAGAGAAGCGACCCAGCTTCAGGTTGCATATGTTTCTACTATGGCGGTTTACGGCCAGCAGACGGGGGGACCCCCTAAAAACCCACAAAATCGCATTTGGGACATCATAGAAGGCTCTCCGGAGGCTTCTGAGGGCGTATTTGAACGCAGAATGATGTTTTAGGAAGGGTATGGGGCCTCAGTACCCGTCAGACCCTGGTGAACTATGCGGGGATTTTTCCGCCCAAACCCCCCCCCCCCCTTTTGGCATCGTACCATATTGTACCTTCAGGTGTAGATCTAAAGCCGCTCACGTCAAATTTTGTTAAGCATTGAGTTCTTTTAAGTACATGAACCACATGGATTAGCATGCACTTACCGTTAAGCAGCGGCAGCCAAGACTTGCCGTGACACCTACGATCAAAGTAAGTAGGAAAGGAGAAAGGTGGGAAGATTTGTTGAACGCTTAACCCAGATTCACGTGTGTTTCGTGTGGGCTACAGCACATTTACCTCCGTTGATCTTTTGCAGCTGGCAGCTTCCTCAAGTATTTCCTACAAAGCAGGTGCTTATACAAAAAAGAAATGGGGGTAGGTGATATTTTTTCGACCCTCGTAGCTCGCAGGTTCAGGCGCGCCAGGTAGGTGCTGGGGAACGAAGCGAAGCGCGTTTCTAACGCGTTTTCAGTGGCTCTCTTTTGATCACATTGCGACGGGATAAACGAGAACAAACGGACTCGTCGCGGCTGTTGGGTGCAAACCCCACGTGACGCACGTTCACCACCTGGTCACCACTTTTCGGCCGATCTTGCCTCCCTTCGAAACTCGAATTTGAGTGCGTCTTCAGTTTTTTGCCCCCAAAACTCACGTGTGAGGGTTGCCCCCAGTGCGGAGGCCTCCGGTCTCGACTTTGGCTTGAGTGCAGACAAAACGAAGGCAGACGAATGGGAAAGCGAACGAAACAAATTGTGCGCGCCTCTAGCCGGCGGAAGCGGGCGACGAGGGCGGCATACAGAAACGAGACGTTCGGGAGGAGGAAGTGTACATTGCACTGGCTAGGGCAAGACATGCTTTCGGATGGTGCGTGCAACCGTCGGAGAGCGGTGTGTCTTCGCGTACAACCACCTTGAATAGCTACTGAGCGATGTGCATGGATGGCCTGTGCCGTCTGTTGGTGCCTCGCTCTGTTGCGGGACCTTCTCTTCTTGTCCACCGCGCAGCCTATAAGCGGCGGTCAGCGTTTTGATTGGAACCCTCAGTTCGTTGTTCTGCCCAGAAATGCTCCGTGCTACGGAGCAATACCGCAGCGACGGCGTTGCTTCTAGTCGCACTCTTTCGGTTGCTTCGTTTCCTCTTCAGTACAAATGCGGGCTCACTGCCCCCCTTGCGACCTGCACGGGCAGCGACACCTGACTTGTTTGCTTCTCGAGTGGCCCACACCCCTCCTGGTTTACTGGCTATGTGGTGTTGCTCTGGGTTGATGTCCGATTCCCACGGTATAACTGATATGAAATGAGATAGCGCGCTACTCCGAAAGCTTCGGGCCCCGCGCGCCCGACGCGGCCCCGCCGACGGCGCCGAGGGGGGGCAGCGCTGGATGCTCGTCCGGCAGCGGCGCCGGAGCGGTTGCCTCCGGAGGAAGCCGCCGGCGCCGACGCCCGACGAGGCGAGCGATCCGACGTCGGACGCATCAGGCGGCTGAGCCCCCGGCACAGGCAGACCCTGCTGGAGGGGACGGCGGACGCGGAGCTGCCGGCGCTGGACACCGACGCCCGCGGCGTCCTTGCCCCGCTGCGAAGAAGCACCGTCGAGGAGGAACACCGCGGCGACAGCATCGCCCGTCGTCGCACGTTTTCGTGTTTTCTTCAGTACAAATGTTGGCATCGCTATCCCCCCCTTGCGACCTTCACGGGCAACGACACCTGCCTTGCTTGCTTCGCGAGTAGCCCACCCCCTCACTTCTCCTGGTTTACTGGCTACGTTGTGCTGCTCGGGTTTGGCGCTACTCCGAAAGCTTCGGCCCCCGCGCGCCCGACGCGGCACCGCCGACGGCGTCGAGGGGCGGCATCGCCGGCTGCTCGTCCGGCGGCGGCGCCGGAGCGGTTGCCTCCGGGGGGACCCCCTCCGGGGGGCCGGCGCCGACACACGACGAGGCGAGCGATCCGACGTCGGCGGA
Organism: Diplonema papillatum; assembly: GCA_030068145.1. NCBI lineage: Eukaryota > Euglenozoa > Diplonemea > Diplonemida > Diplonemidae > Diplonema > Diplonema papillatum. The sequence continues at coordinate 235,671 of JAPJBO010000061.1, forward strand.
CGCGTCAGGCGGCTGAGCCCCCGGCACAGGCAGACCCTGCTGCCGGGCAGTGGAGGGGACGGCGGACGCGGAGCTGCCGGCGCTGGAGCGTCCTTGCCCCGCTGCGAAGAAGCACCGCCGAGGAGGAACACCGCGGCGACCGCGTCGCCCGTCGTCGCACGCTTTCGTGTTTTCTTCAGTACAAATGTAGGTATCGCTATCCCCCCCTTGCGACCTTCACGGGCAACGACACCTGCCTTGCTTGCTTCGCGAATAGCCACACCCCCTCCTCCTGATTTACTGGCTACGTTGTGCTCGCTACTCCGAAAGCTTCGGGCCCCGCGCGCCCGACGCGGCACCGCCGACGGCGTCGAGGGGCGGCAGCGCCGGCTGCTCGTCCGGCGGCGGCGCCGGAGCAGTTGCCTCCGGGGGGACCCCCATCCGGGGGGCCGGCGCCGACACACGACGAGGCGAGCGATCCGACGTGGGCGGACGCGTCAGGCGGCTGAGCCCCCGGCACAGGCAGACCCTGCTGCCGGGAGTGGACGCGGAGCTGCCGGCGCTGGACACCGACGCCCGCGCGGCGTCCTTGCCCCGCTGCGAAGAAGCACCGCCGAGGAGGAACACTGCGGCGACAGCATCGCCCGTCGTCGCACGTTTTCGTGTTTTCTTCAGTACAAATGTAGGTATCGCTATCCCCCCCTTGCGACCTTCACGGTGCAACGACACCTGCCTTGCTTGCTTCGCAAGTCGCCCACCCCCTCCCTCCTCCTGGTTTACTGGCTACGTTGTGCTGCTCTGGTTTGGCGCTACTCCGAAAGCTTCGGCCCCCGCGCGCCCGACGCGGCACCGCCGACGGCGTCGAGGGGCGGCAGCGCCGGCTGCTCGTCCGGCGGCGGCGCCGGAGCGGTTGCCTCCGGGGGGGGCCCATCCGGGGGGCCGGCGCCGACACACGACGAGGCGAGCGATCCGACGTCGGCGGACGCGTCAGCCAGCTGAGTTCCCGGCACAGGCAGACCCTGCTGCCGGGCAGTGGACGCGGAGCTGCCGGCGCTGGACACCGACGCCCGCGCGGCGTCCTTGCCCCGCTGCGAAGAAGCGCCGCCGAGGAGGAACACTGCGGCGACAGCATCGCCCGTCGTCGTCCCCTGCGCCTCGCGCTTCCACACCGCCACCCGCGGAAGCGCCCGCAGGAACAATTCGAGCTGATCATCCTTGATGAACGGGTCCGGATCCCCTTCGTTCTTCAGCGAATACGGCCCGACGGACTTGACGGAACCCAACCGCGCGACTCGCCCCCTCGGGTTATACACAGCCGGGCGAGTAGGCATGATAGGCGAAGACGGCGCGCGACCATTCGGGTTCGAAGCGCGGTCCTTGTTGTCTCCGGGCGGTTGTATGAGGGAGTGGGCTTGGAGCAGGTCGTGTGTGAGCCGGCTTCTGTCCCGGCCAGGGTCGAGTGACACGATTGAGTCCGCCATTTCGGACACCCTGAGGCCGCCGGTGGGGGCGGGGCCGAGGGGGCGCTCGACGCGGTTTGCCCTGGTGATTCGGACGGCCTCCTGGATTTGGTGCACGAACAGTCGCGCCTCGTCGAGAGCAACCGCCTTCACCAGTTCGACCATCTCCGCGCGCCGGGCGAGCAGCGGCTGCGGGCCGTCGGCGTCGGCCAACCTCTTCGAGGAGTCGGCGGCCGAGGCCTCGCTGCCCTCGCGCGCGGCCCGCGGGGCGCCCAAGGCGCGGCGGCCGGGGGGAGGCAGCAGGGCGTAGACGAGCTTCGCGGCGGCGTCGGGCGTCCGAGTGGGGAACAGGTCCGCCGCGATCCGGCAGAGGCCCTCGGCGCGGGACGGCGGCTTCTGCCCGTCCTCCGGCGCGGGGCGGGCGGCGAGCTCCGACACGCGCTGCCAGAAGTCGTCCGCGACCCGGCGGACGTGCCGCCACAGCTCCGGCGTCGCTTCGTCCCTGAAGACCTGCAGCAGCGCGCCGCAGTCGGCGTGCTGGTGGAACCTGCGGGAGGGGATGTCTTTTCTTGAGGAATGTTGGAATGTGCAGTTTGTAGAAAAAAGACAGGCGCTTCGTTTTGTTTGTGCGTGCCGGGTGATCGTTTTCCCACTTGTATTTACCCTGTGTATATTCAGGTGAGGAATGGCCTAGCCGTAAAAATGTGTGCCGAGCACCGGATGACGCAGTGCGCCACGTGTAAGACGACAGCGGAGTGCTGTCGCAACCATCACCACCGCTGTCTCGATCATGAGATGCCGACGTGCGACAGCTGTAAGAAACACGCCGACCTGAGGAGTAGGAGACCCGGGCACTGCTGCAGGAAAGGGCACCACCGGGCGGCCGTGGCGAGAGGTGAAGAAAAAACAACGAAGAAGAGGAAGGCGGAGCCGGAGGGCCCCGCGCAGCTCCGAGACAGGCGAAGCGAGAGAACGTGGTGCTCGTTCTGCCGGAAGCAGCGGAAGGCGAACGAGAGCCCGCAACATCGACACCGACGTCAGCAGCGAAGGTCGGGAAGACGGCACCAACGCCAGCGAAGAAGCGGCAATCGGACTCCGCGGCGGAGCCGGTACCGAAAAGGCGCAAAGGACGCGTCGATGTGCCACGACCATCGCCCAGGCGCCGAGAATAAGCAGAAATCGACGCGCAACCGATGAACCTCGACGAGTAATCGAAGAAGAAGCGAAGCACCAAACGCGCGCCTGAGCGCGACGATCAAGACGAGCTAAAGAGGCGAAAGCATGACACTTCACGTGCGAAGAGATAACCGCGCCGTCGGCGATGCAGATTATCGCCACAGATTCTTTGCATTCTAACCCCAAAATATTACGCTCGATTACGCTCGATCAGGGGGTAGGTGAATTGGCTCAAACACCTAGATGGGAAACTTCAGCTTCCATTGAACGAAGGCTACGTCCTGAGGGTACACGGGTTTGGCGTCGTTCCGAAGAAGATCTATTGCAACCCGACGCGAGGTGCACCGTGACGGAAGCGCGCTACAGAGGGACCCTTCCGGAGTCACCTAGCGAAAGGCTGGCACAACGGTGGTATGCAGCATGCCGGCGGCCGCTCCACACTAAATGCAGCGTAAGCAGCTGCTTGTACACTAATTACTCGAGGGGCATACTTCGAAGGAGGCTAGAGTAGTATAAACGAATACAGTTGCAAAGTGGGTCTTGTTGGCGGTGTACACGGGAACGGGGTGGCTGGCACAACGGTGGTATGCATCAGCATGCGTGGCCGCTCCACTCTACATGCAGCGTAAGCAGCGTATGTTTGTACAATAATTACTCGAGGGGCATACTTCGAAGGAGGCTAGAGTTGTATAAACGAATACAGTTGCAACGTGGGTCTTTTTCGTTGAACGCTTACGCAACCTGGCAGCCTCCTCAAATATTTCCTACAAAGCAAGGTGCTCTGCCGACAAGGCTCGCACAACGGGGGGCACGGAGCAGGCGAGGTAACGGGTAGGGCCGCTTCGTGTATTTTGGTACAAAGGCAAAAGGCTCAAACACACACCGCTGCATGTAGTGCGCCAGGTTGACGAGGTGGCTGTGGCACTTCGAACCGAGCCGGTCGCCGGTGCTTTTCTGCTTCGCCTCGATACGCAGCTGGGTCGCTTCGAGCATCGAGGCCGCCAGCGACGCGACGGTCACCTCCGGCGCCGCCGCGACCGCGGCCCACAGCTCGTCGAACTCGGCGGCAAGGGCCCGCCACCCGAGGCCCTCGTTAGCGGTGAACGCGGGCGGGAACGGGACGGCGGCGGCGAGGGGGGTCTGCGACAGGGCCTGCAGCGGCGGGAAGGAGAGCGGGTACGCCGGCGGCAGGAGCGGCCGCGAGCTGAGGTGCGCGTGGTCCGGGTCTCGGTGCGAGCGCTCGAGCGCGGCCATCTGGAGGTGGATCTGGTACAGGCTCTGCTTGAACGCCTTCTTCTGCGAGGCGACCTCCTCCTTCAGCCGCGCCAGCCTCTTTTTCTCCTCGGGTACCGCGTGGTACCTGGCCTCAACCGCCTCTCGCTTCACCGCGTAAAACTCGGTTTCCAGCGTCCGGTATGACGCTTCCATCTGTTTCAGCTCGTCTTCGACGATCCGCTTTTCGACTTCGGCGTTTTCGAGCTGGTCCTTCAAACCTTTGACGCCGTGGAGGCTGTCCTTGAGGGCGTTGAGCTGCCGGACTGTTTTCTCTTCCTTCGCCTTGAGCTCGGCGACGGTCTGGAGGGAAGCCTTCAGCGCGCCGCCAAGCGCGTGCACCAGCTTGACAGTGACGGCGACCGGGAACGCGTTTGCTTCGGGGGGGTGCGGGTCGCCCGGTCGGGGGGGCGCGGCGCCGGGGCCGGTCTCGTATTGGACGAGCTTTTCGAGGAGCCGATCGTTGCCCCACTCGGCGGTCTCGAGCTTCGCGGTGAGGACCTCGACGCGGTCCTGCAGGGCTTCCAAGTCGGTCGAGAGGAGGTTCGCGACCTTGGTCTTGTGCACTTCCTTCAGGATCGACGCAACGTCCGAGCGGTGCTTCTTCTCGATCTCCGCGACGTCCGCGGCGCGCACGACCTCTTGCTCGCGCAGCGCAGCCTCGAGCGTGCGGATAGCGCCGCTCTTCTCCGCTGACCGGCGGGCGCACGCGTCGAATTCGCTCGCAATTTCCGACAAGACCTGCGCGGGGGGTTGCAGTTGAAAACGTTTGACGAACGAGCAGCTATCTCAACACATGTTGAGCTGCGGTGTCTCCACATTATTGCTGGGTTCGTACGAGCAGCGATCACAGTTTCACTGAGGCTTAGTGCGTTGCTCCGGGTAGTCGAAGGCCTGGCAATCACACTAATGCAACAGACTTATATTGAAGGAGTTGATGCACACCACGAAAGTCGGTAAGAGAACCGCAAACAACTTTCAGGGTGTACAATTCGAGTCTCTCCTCTCCGCCATCTGACGAGAACTGCCGAGGAAGGGAGAAGTAAGAAGACGGCTTTGTAATAGATAACACTGTGTGGTCCTTTTTAAGATGGATTATGTCTGGCGCTCTCTCTCCCTTGAGGTTGCCGCCCGAGGGAACCGGCTGTGAGCCGAAACTCGACGCCGGTCTCTCCGGATTGCACCAGGAGAGAACTTCGCGGCGGATCACAAAGCACCCGCCCTACGCCCAAGACCCGTGCATGGCTACCGTAGCCCTCCATGTGTGCACCTGCCTCGGATGCTACGGTCGGGAAGGAGCTTCAATGTAGGTGGGAAAACACGTCCCCCCTTCCCCGCGGTGGGGGGTTGCCGCCGGGCAACTGCCGCAGCAGCCGCAGATACGTCCTTCGCCCTTGTCGCTGCTCACCTACCAGTGTGTTCCTGGTTGTTGCCCAAGTGACAGACCCGCCGCCTTAGTTTCGCCCGGTACACGAGACTAATCCAATACCAGGCATCATCAGTCGTGTTCTTGAATTTCACCCTGTTGGCCTCACAGGGTGGTGGCGGCCGACCTGTCACGGGTTATCTCGGCGTTGAGTTTGTAGTCATGTAGCACTTGGGCGGGCTACCGACCGGTTTGCTCGCTTGTTGTGGGGTCGCAACTCACCTGCCAAGACCCGCTGGGCGGTGCGAATCCTGGTTGCTGCGTGCAATAGATAACACTAGTGTTGAGCGACTGCCGTATCTCGGGAAAGACAGGCAGTGTGACACTTGGTGGTGATCTTCGCTTTAAACGCCTTGCACGTCGAGAAGAAACTGAGCCAGGTCCAACGCCTCGACAATTTTCTATACACAAAATACTCGACGTAGCTGCTTTGACTCCGAATGGAAGGGAGGAAATATAGAGGTAGGGGGGCAAATACAATCTGATTTGATTTGTTCTTCGCTTACACCACCGTCGGACACAAAGGCGAGCAACGAGTGAGGCCAAGGGGAAAAGTCAGTGCCTGCATACGGACAAGCCAAGCAACCAACCCTTCTTTCACCCCCAGGGCCCATACTACTTATGTAGTATCCGAACCTATCTTTCACCCCCAGGGCCCGTACTACTTATGTAGTATCCGAACCTATCTTTCACCCCCAGGGCCCATACTACTTATGTAGTATCCGAACCTATCTTTCACCCCCAGGGCCCGTACTACTTATGTAGTATCCGACCCTATCTTTCACCCCCAGGGCCCGTACTACTTATGTAGTATCCGAACCTATCTTTCACCCCCAGGGCCCATACTACTTATGTAGTATCCGAACCTATCTTTCACCCCCAGGGCCCGTACTACTTATGTAGTATCCAAACCTATCTTTCACCCCCAGGGCCCATACTACTTATGTAGTATCCGAACCTATCTTTCACCCCCAGGGCCCATACTACTTATGTAGTATCCGAACCTATCTTTCACCCCCAGGGCCCATAGTATCCGGAACAAATCAGTGTGTGCACAGCACGTCGCTGCAAAAGTTCGCGTCGAGTAGAAAATCACCCTCTACTCGCCTTCGCGCACAGCACGAACATTCGAAACAAGAACGTGACGTACCCCGCATAGCCGCTGTGCCAGTGGCGTGATTCGCCGCAATACGTCGGATGGATCTATAGATTGTCCGGAGGAATCTGCTCGAGACGGGCCGCCGTCGTTGCTCGAGCAAACACTGCCACTTCTCGGAGACCTGGCGCTCCGCTCCCTTGCGGGGTTGAGCGGGCTCCCGAGCGGCGCGCCTCGATCCTCCCGACATCTGCGGCGATAGTCTATCGCCGGCTTCGCGGAGACCTCTTTTTTCACGTGAAGTGTTGTGCTTTCGCCACCTCATCTCGTCTGATCAACTTCGTTGTCGTCGCTTCATTGCTCGCGCAGGTGCCGTTATTCCGACCTTCGCTTTCAATTCTGGTTCCCGCACTTTTCTGCGCCTTCTGGTCTTTCCGGTAGCCAGCACCACGTTCTCGCGCTTCACTCGATTCGGAGGTAATGCCGCCGGCGCGAGGCTCTTCGGTGCCACTTTCTCAGCGTTTATTTGCCTCTAGGTAACCCCCGTTTTCTTCTTCGTTGAATGATAGCACGCCCCCCACCGCCGCACGATGACGTACTCACGTAAAAAAAGGTGAGAGGAAGAGAAGGTTCAAAACACACGTGCTCGTAACTCCGCATCTCAGAGCAGAACATGTCGAAGGCGCGGCGGTAGACCCAGTACCGCGTGTCGTCGCCGGGGGTCAGGGGGCGGCCGGTCTGTTTTTCGAGCTCCGCCAGCTCTCCGGCGATGTACCTCTGCATCTGGGTCAGCAGCCCCGGCTGCGCGCCCGTTTTGTGGGCCGCGGGGAAGCTCGCGACCGAAACCCCGCCGTCGCCGACCGCAGGGTACGTCCCGAGGTGCTGGACGGACTTCATCACGACGAGGCCAGCCTGCGGGCTGTCGGGTCTGTCTTTTGCGCCGGAGATCGAACCGCGGAATGGTAGCGGGGGAGGCACTGCGACGACTTGCGTGCGAGTCCTTGCGGGCGGCTTCGGCGTGTGCTGGCTTGGGCAGCCGCGTAGCTTTTGGTCGGCGGGCGCTCGCTTCGCTTGTTTTTGAACGGCCGGACGGTGTGGTAGGTTGGTTTTCTTGTCGTCGGCGTCGATGCTTTGGAGCTTCACGTCGTACTCCCCGAGCCTGCGGTGCCTGATGAAGCGCTTGTTCGGCGGGCAGACGGGTAGGCTGTGCTCTTCCTTGAGTGGCAGGAGATTCGGCCGCCGCATGGGCACTGCACCATAGATGACCTCAGGCATGATGTTGACTAAATTTCTGACCCCCCTCCCTGCGCGTGGGGCGCGCGGGTCGGGTGTGTGGATTTCGTCCTGCTTTCGTCGTGTTGATTCTGAACACCCCTTTTAGACATCCGTACTGTCCGGCGGGTATGAGCATGCTTCCATCTGACTTGGCACCCGTTGCCTTCTGGAGCCGGGCTCTATGCCAGCTACCTTTCCTTCAGCCTGGCTATCTTCACTTCAGCACAAGACTACTCGACTGGACTTCCTCTTCCTTTAGACTTTCTAATTTCTAGATAGCATTATTCCCTGCAGTTTGCCTCTAGCGCTGACTCTAGCTTGATTGGTTCGCCTCTCCTCTAAACGGCAGCTTGACGAGTCTGACTCGCGTTCTCAAGGTTGGGGACCTGCTCAGGTCCCCAACGGGTTCAACCGCGACGGGTTTAATACCAAAACCTGGCAAAGGAGGATGTAAGAAGTCGTCGAAAACGTCTATTGCCGGGCAGCTTTCAGGCCCCCGCGGTGCATGAAAAGGAGCTGGGAGAGCAAGAGAGGACAAATGAGTTCGATACGCGGAAGAACGCGTATGTGTCGATCGCCAAAGAGCAGAAGAGCTCGCCACTCGTGCAGCCGGACGAGGCACGTCTGACTGCGGTCTAACACGGCCCCACAGGCGGGAAGTCTGTCCCGCCTGATCTGAGGCTGACTTGGAAGACTCAGATGAGAGACAGACGAAGCGGAGCATCGCTTCTGCCTCCGGCCTTGAACTTTGTAGTGGAACTCACCTGCTTTGGTAAATTCCCACGCAGTTCATCTAATTTTGAGTAAAGGGGGTTGCATTGCTGACTAAAAAAAGATACGGAAACGTCGGCGTCAAACACGCTTCCGTGCGCCCCAAGGGACTCAGACACCTTGGTAGCCCGCGAACAGCAACGCAACCTGAACAGGACTTCAAAGCATAGTACTCTTGGAGGCAGGCGGCTCAAGGAGTACGCTAAGCATTGTTACGGTGCCGTTTCTTTTTGTTTTGCTTCGTGAAATTTCGCTTGAGAATCTGGGATTCTTATTCGGATTTTATGCTACTTCGCTTGCCCGGTTTTTTTTGGCAATGGCAGATGGCGGCAGGGCTTACGCTCCGTTTTCGGTCTCAGAGAAATACGTGTGGTCCACATGTGGGCGCTTAAGGTCTGAGGGAAATACTCGATTGTGCTTACTTCGAAGGAGGCTAGAGGGGGAGAAACAATACAACTACAAAATGGGTCTTTTTTGTTGAACGCTTACGCATCAGGACCCCTAATTCTTTTTGGATTTTGTTCCCCCACGTGTGGATCCACAGGTACCACATGTGGATTTTGATTTATTGGTCCGGAGTCTAGGCCCACTAGTGGTCAAGGCCGCACAGCCAGGTGTCGCCAAGTCCAGTAGCTACCTAGCGACGCTATTTTTTTTTTTTTCCCGACGACAACTAGTGTCAGACTAGCCTACCCGAAGGCAGTTGATTCCTTTAGGCAAGATTTCTCTACCGGCGGACGCTATTTTTTTTTTTTTGCCGTCGCACATCATGCCACATGAGGGGAAAGGTTTTTTTCCCCCTCGAACCTTAAGCGCCCACATGTGGACCACACGTATTTTCTCTGAGACCGAAAACGGAGCGTAAGCCCTGCTTGAAGCACGTTTTTTCAATTAATTGCTTGGTGGAAAGAGCGTGAATCATGCAGACCCGTTCTTCGTTCTTCGTTTTTGACTTGTTTGCGGAGTCGCCTGCACCCGACAAACAGCTGCCGAGTAACTGACTTGACACTGGTCTAATTTCACCTCGCTCCGCCGATTTTCAGCAAAGCCTCGCATAGTCGGTTTCCATGTCCAGCTTGCAAAAAAAATACTCGAGGGGTTGTGTGCTTACTTCGAAGGAGGCTGGAGGGGAAGAAACAATACAACTACAAAGTGGGTCTTTTTTGTTGAACGCTTACGCCCGCCACTGAACCCAGACGCACCTGTGTTTCGTGTGGGCTACAGCACATACCTCCTTCGATCTTTTGCAGCTGGCAGCCTCCTCAAGTATTTCCTACAAAGCAGGTGCTTATACAAAAGAAAGGACCTCACGCAGGCTGGGAATCCCGGAATAACCCCCAAAGCACACTCTGCTCACGTCTTTTCAGCGTTCGCCACACAACTGGACATCTGTAGCAAATACTGCAGCAAGGAGCCAAGACCCTGTCTGTGCCCCGAATGCGGAAATCGGAAAGTCCTACTGTGCACGGAAATACTCGACGTAGCTGCTGAATGGAAGGGAGGAGACATAGAGGTAATTACAATGCAAACACAATCTGATTTGTTCTTCGCCTACACCACCAAAGCGTATCGGTTCACCTTGACAGCAGGACGGTAGCCACGGCAGTCGGCATCCGATAATGAGTGCGTGACAACTCACCTGCCGAATGCACCGGTCCCGAAAAGGGATGATGCGCAAGCGGTCTACCCATAGACGGCCGCGTACTGCAACGACATGCTACAGCTCGACCACCAGCGACCCCTAGCAAAGGGTATTGCAGAAACAACACGCTGTCGTCTCGTCCATGGGTAACAGCCTGCTGCTGCAAGCACCGAAGGCCGCCTAGTTCCGACAGTGCCAGTTTACAGGGTCATGAATGGAATGCAACTACGCAGCCACATTCGGTGCTGTCAGGCTTAGACCGCCTGACAGTACAGCTCAGCCACCAGCAACCCCGAGCGAAGGGTGTTGCAGAAAAGACGCACCGTCGTCTGTAAAAGACCCGAGTATACAAACGTATTGCTTTCGCTCTGCCACTTGCTCGAAGAGGCCCGAGGCCTATACGCAACAGGGCGAACCGTGAGAGTGTCAGTAGCAGCGAGTGGTGGACGGTGCGTTCACACTGCGGCTCGTCGGCACAGACATGAGGGGGCAGACGATGGAGGAGGTGAATCCTTGATGGCTGGAAAGGGGGTCCGGGAAATTCGGGACTTTGGGCGGCGACAGGCTATTTCGCAGCGGGTGGTGCCCGGAGGTCGTGCTGGCGAAGGACGCCGCCGTGTCGTTGAAGTAAAGCGACACGTGCCCATGTGACTGCACAGCAACAAGCTCCTCATCATCTCCTAGTGCACAGGTCTGCCACAACACCACTGCACACAGCACTACGTAGTATCCTCTACGGGCTGTAGGATGGTATATAGTAGGCTGTACAGTGTCCTTTACGCAGCGGAGCGAGTCATGAGAGTGTCAGTTGCAGCGAGTGGTGGACGGTGCGTTCACACTGCGGCTCGTCGGGTCTGCGCACAGACATGAGGAGGCAGACGATGGAGGAGGTGAATCTTTGATGGCTGGAAAGGCGGGTCCGGGAAATGCGGGACTTTGGGCGGCGAAAGGCTATTTCGCAGCGGGTGGTGCCCGGAGGAGCGTCCGTTCGTGCTGGCGAAGGACGCCGCCGTTGAAGTAAAGCGACACGTGCCCATGTGACTGCACAGCACAAGCTCCTCACCTCCTAGTGCACGTATGTGGTATGCATAGCACAACACCATGCGCACAGCACTACGTAGTATCCCCTACGGGCTGTAGGATGGTAAGTATGCCATACAGTGTCCTTTCGCTCTGCCTTTCGCTCTCCGAGAGGCCCTAAGCCCTACAGGCGGAGCGAATCGTGAGAGTGTCAGTTGCAGCGAGTGGTGGACCGTGCGTTCACACTGCGGCGGGCTCGTCGGGCCTGCGCACAGACATGAGGGGGCAGACGATGGAGGAGGTGAATCCTTGATGGCTGGAAAAGGGGGGGTCCGGGAAATTCGGTACTTTGGGCGGCGACAGGCTATTTCGCAGCGGGTGGTGCCCGGAGGAGCGTCCGTTCGTGCTGGCGAAGGACGCCGCCGTGTCGTTGAAGTAAAGCGACACGTGCGGGTGCGACGCGTTAAGATCGTTCAGGTTGGCGCGGCCGGTCTCAGGCTTCTCCTGAGGGTTAGGTGGTGGTCCTGGCCCGCTGGGGAGTTTGGCTGGGGCGGCACATCTGTTACACATTAACGCGGGTGTCCTGAGGCAAGCTCAGGGAACAGAAAGCTCGCGTAGATCGATACACGACCTTCAGTACCGATTATTGGTGTGAAAGCATGGCCTAACGATCCTTTGGTCTCGCTTCATGTTCAAGGGATGAAGCTATTGACATGCCACTGCGCAGTATAATGCAATGTGTGCGTCAATCAAGCACCAGGGTACGTGACACTTGGTGCTCTGTGTCTGCACAGGTTGGCGGTGTGCAGTGAGCACTGGCGTGGCAAAGTGGTGCGTGGCGCATGGATACGCTGATGTCTCGTACGGACGTCGCGAATGTGCATGCTTCTTTGCAGGAGGTACACTGCAGTCTGTGGTGGGGAACATACCGCTGCAGGGGGTTCGAAGAACTTTGATACGTGTGCCTTCGCCGGCTCGTGCACTGCTGAACCGACCGTAGAATTGAGATCCTGTGTAGCATGGTGTGGCTGTGCTGGCCAGTCAGTTGTCAGAGCCTGTTGTTTGCTCCCCCTCCAGTGTGAATGGAACGATGTTCTCGATCCTAGCCTTGTTTGGGGGGACTTTCACGGTGCAGTCCAGTGTGGACGCAGATCCGATTCGGTTTCGGGACGAGCCACGATCCGAAGTACTTTCGATACACAGGTCCACATGAAATGGCGCATTCCGGCCGAAGCGAAGGCACCAGCTTCTAGACACTAATACAGCCAGCTCAAAGCATCTGCAGAATAACACGAAAAGCCTCCAGGCAAACCGTAGTAAATCAGGATCGGGCTGTGCTGCGTCCTCAAGGATTGGCACATCTCCCTTTCAGTGCGGCTTGTGGGTTTGACACCCTAAGCCTCGCACACGTGATAGACTCCTTGGTCCGTGTTTCAAGACGGGTAGTAGAAGATCGCTGTGTCTGACATGAGCCTGCGAGCGTTTAACCACGTCAGGCCAGCGGGAGCAAGGACGTTGTCCGAAGACGCCGACACTTACCCTTCGCTGACGATGCCGCGGGTCACCTCCGTTTTTGCCTTTCTCCCAAGAAGACTTGACGATTGTCGAGCTCTTTCCCTAGTGTTCAATCCAAACCACAGATCATTTCAGCGCGGATGCGCGTTCGAAGTGATCTTGAACGACGATCTCATCTACTCGAAGATCAAGACGGGGCAGATGCGAAACTGCTTTGTTTTACTTTCGGGAGAGAAGAGCGAAATATATCCGGGAATCTTTCAACTGACGAGACAAGATACGTGCGGAGTGAGTGCGTGTCCGTCGATCTGTGCATGTGTCAGTTCCAAGGCAGACGGGCGTTTAGTGCTGCTACGAATCTCAAGCACACTGCAATATTGGTACCCACCACGAGCAATCTCTCTCACCTCGGGACCTCGCGTTTGTCTGCTTGTTTTGGTCGCCTGGTCATGGATCTAGTAGGTGCACTAATCGACTTTTCTCTCATTTCCTCCCGTCTGATTCGATGCGGCTTAAGTACGATCCGACTGACGCGCCCGATGCAGTCTGGTTCGGCGTTGGCCACACTTTCACGAGAGATCGGTCATAGTCAGCCACAATAGCACGGCACGAGCCAGAAAGAAGCTCCCCAACCGGACTTCTAACCGGAGCCGGCAACAAGGCACCCCGGAAACCGTTCCTCCTCCCGACGTAACGGAGCTAAAGCATGGCCAGGAACATTCATGTTCCCGATGTTTCCCTCTCAAAAGGCTAGGCCCAGCCTCCGTTTGTTGTCCTAGTGAGCTCTATTAAAGTATAGAGTCTATACTTCAAAAAAAAAAAAAAGCACTTGCCTTGCAAGTGTCGGTTGGCCGTCACAACAAGGGAAAATCCTCGCGTACAATAGGAGAGCAAACCTGCAGGTGGGGGGGCGCGTACGGCCCCGCTGCTGGTGCGTCGTTCGGAGGAGGAAGTGCTCTTTCGTCTCGTTCCTTGAGCAAGGGTTCCTGCCCCTCGAAGAACCCCTCGGGTAGCGGCAGCGGCGTAGCCTGGACGGGTTCGGGTCGTTAGCTCTTGGCGCTGGTTTTGAGAAATAAGACAGGGCAGGACCCGCAAAGGACCCTGAAAGTTTCGACTGCACGTACGTCGTACCGCCTCCGAAATAATCGAGAGCGCTGGCAAGAAATTTTGCGGTGGTCTCCGTTGGTCTGGGGAGACGACAAAGTGGGTCTTTTCTTTTTTGTTGAACGCTTACGCCCGCCACTGAACCCATATACACCTGTGGTTCGTGTGGGCTACAGCACATTTACCTCTGAGATTTTGGAGTATTGCGCGATAGTGGGGAGTACCACACTATATTTGAGATTTCGCAACTGGCAGTCTCCTCAAGTATTTCCTACAGGTGCTTATACAAAAAAAAGAGAGCGAGAGAGAGACGAGTTGGAGTGCAGGGACCATCTCTCCGAGGAGTTTCCGGTCGCCTCACTACAACCACGTACTTCTAAGGCGGGCGTAGGTCGTTCCGTCGGAGGCGCCGTGCGGGCCGCGGCCCCGTCACCGAGGGCGGCGGCGTCGGTGTTGACACAACCGGGGCCGATCTGGCAAAAAGAATCAAATTCGCTATCAATCTTCTTGTTTAGGGGAGGGAACGCAAGAACGTGTTTGGACGTTCGGGTCCTATCTACACCGTGTTCCGGCTTCTTCAGCCATAGACAAAAAAAAGCGTCAGCGCGGAGCCTGAGTGTCTGTAGACAAGAAAGCGACGCGAGTCTGGTCTGGCGACTGTTCGTAGCTCGGTACACCCGGAACCACCGGTGTTACAGGAGAATTCCTCTCGGATGCGGGTCCCTTCAATCCTGTGCGGGCAGTCAATTAAAAAATACTCGACGTAGCTGCTTCGACTCCGAATGGAAGGGGGGAAATATAGAGGTAAGGGGCAAATACAATACAAACACAATCTGATTTGTTCTTCGCTTACACTATTTCGTCGCCTGCTTCACCCACTTCAGGGCGGTCCTGCTTGTGACTGCGTCTCGCGAGAACACTTCTCCTCTTACGGCGGCAATTTGCGAAGTACAGGAAGCTCATCGGCGCGGTACCATGCGAGGAAAAACATCCAGTGTGGAATTTTGCATACGTTGCGGTTAATGAAGAAGAAGATGAACGTCGGCGAGATCGTTGTTACCAGAACGACCCAACCAATGGTTTGCAGAAACGGCGGGTATCCTTCGTACGATTCAACCAGGTCGGTTATGAACAGGTACCAGAAAAGCACCTGTTGAGAGTGAATGAGGATTGTTAGGGGGTGAAAAGGGGTTGTCACCTAGATCAGCACAAGTGCGGCGGGTAGAGGTGTGCGCGCCGCAGCAACCCGAACGAGCAATAGTTGCCTTTCCACACTACGGCAGATAATAAAAGGAGTGTCATGGTATCCTTGGGGCTTGATGAACCTACAGGGCGTTCTGTTGTGCTTGTGCGCCCGGGAAACGGTCTCTTCAGCGACTGCAGCGTCAGAAAGAAAGGGAATGAACTGTGAAAACGGGAACAATTCGTTGGGCACCCCATACAAAAGGATACGAACTCAGACGAGCAATAGTTGCCTTTCCACACTACGGCAGATAATAAACGGAGTGTCATGGTATCCTTGGGGCTTGATGAACCTACAGTGGGTGGCATCTGTTGTGCTTGTGCGCCCGGTCTCTTTAGCGACTGCAACGTCAGAAAGAAAGAGAAAGAGCAATTCGTTGGGCACCCCATACAAAACGTCACGCAGTGGAGTCCAGTTAAAAGAGGGTGCGGGAACTTCTTGTCTCGAGTTTTTCTTCGCGGGGCTTCTTCTCCGAACATCCGATGCTTTGTCCCGTTCGATTCCGCCCCTTCTATGTCGCGATGGGAGGACAGTTCTTACTTCAACACCGCAACAGGGCGTTTTAGTAGGATGGAGGGTCGTGAGATAGGTTGGTTTCCCTACTGATGGAGAGAGAGCCCAAGGGCCAGCGCATTCCGACAGCAATACGGGTAGCACGAGAGGAACTATCGTTTCTAGTCCCTGGTATCGACGTTGTTGGATCGGACAGTGCCGTGATGCTACCAATGGATGGATTATGGCTGCGTGCCTCTAAGCCAGAACCAGTCTACACGAAGCCGCCCACTCCTTCTCTGGCTGGCGTCGGGTGTGCAGAGCGTTTCCTACAACCAACACTCGAATTCCGCAACACTCAAGTGCCGCTTCGAAGTACTCAGTGGCACCTAGCAGGTGCACGGTCAAAAGAAGAAGAGAAGAAATGTGAAAACGGGTTTTTGCCTAGAGGCTTTTCGAAAAAATGGCCGCTCTGTGTCCAGGAACGTGACAGTCAACCACAGTTGCAAACCTTGACGCCTTGATGCTTTAGTTTGGGAAATCGGTAGCCACTTGACCCGTAGGCCCGTGGCTCTGCAGTACCGCCGGACACGTGAAGCTTTGCTCCGTGTGTAGCAGGCTTTCCCTGGTACCTGTACCCCGAGAAAAGAAGAAAAACAATGAAGGAAATCGCATACGAAGCAGATTGCCGGTACTGTGTAGTACAAGGTGAACTTCCAATAAAAAGGCACACGACGTCCCTCCGGAAAGCCAGGCTTGCCCTTCGTGGCGCGAGCGATCGAGCTTGTGATCTTTTCCCAAGACCAGTCGATGCGGAGAATGATACTTTCAAGGAAACACGTGCAAATGAGCACGTACGATGCAGCGTAGTGGTCAACCACGTCCAATAGATTGAAGCCGATCCGGGTGCAAAACGGGAGACCTGCGCGATATGTTGTAAACTGTAGGCATCTGGTGCCTTTTCGGTGTTTTGGGGCGGTGTTACCCGTTACCCATTACCTGTCCTTTTTTATTGGGAGTCCCAAACTTCTCTGGTGGTTTTCTCCTCACACCTTTGCTTTAAACCTTGCCCTCTACACCTTAACGTCGGACTACGTCGACCGGTGGCAGACTTGCCATCTTCTTCGATTTGTTGTGACTGGGAATGGAGCACGAGTGTACATTCCCTTGTCCCCTTGCGCCAAACTATGGGTCCAAGCTTCCTAGCGCATGTTACATTTCAAGGTTCCACCCTGTAGGTCAGAGACTGTTAGAGGCTCACACGGTGGTCCACAGTTCACAGTGTGTCCCACAGTGGGTCCACAGTGGGTCCACAGTGGGTCTTCCACCTTGGCGGAGGAGAACGGGAAGGCCGCCTGGGGCCATAGTAAGAGGTTTAGAGGTTTCCGGTCCTTTCAGCGCATACCGCCCCTCTGACAGTCTTGCTGGACACAACCAAGCACTGAAACCCATCTGCGAGCATGAAGGACCTGCGGGGGGGCTGCCACGGTGGCCCAGCTGAACGAGCGCGCAATGGAAAACCGATCCGGCGGAACCGGTCACGCTACCCCCTGTTACCCGTTACCCGTGGCCATATTTTTATGTATGCCCCAGGCTAGGGGCTATGGTGGCTGCATACGGCTGCATACGCGTATGCGCCCAAACCTGCATACGCATACGTATTCGGCGCTGCATACGGCTATGCATACGTATGCATATGGCTGTGACTTCTCTGGCAATGCACATCCTTGCCCAGGACGAAGGGGAAGTCTAAAAGGATACTTAAAAGCAGAGTTTCGTGAGTGTCGAAGGAACCTATGTCCGCCGCAACCCGGGGTACATGGACAAGTGTGTTCACTCCCGTATGCCGACGCCGCGCTCCGATGAGGCAACCGAAGCTGGTTGTCTCAGGATCTACTGAGCAACGGGCTGGCGGAAAGGCCCGTCTACGTGGTGCGGGCCTTTTCCGCCAGCCCGTTGTAGGCTGTCGTGCGCCATGAAGCATGCTCGTTCAGTGTTCGAGCTGGTGTTCGACGTCGTCGGGGTAAAGCGAGGCAGACATTGACCGTGGCACGCATCCTCATCAACCTTCTTTCTACCTCGTAGTCTACCACTTGCTGGTACATTGCATTGTTACACGGCGAGGTCCAGCCTCAGAAACTGCAGTCAAAGAGGGCGCGAGTCACACCTAAAAAGCGTGTGACACCCGCTTTTTCAACTCCAGCTTTAACTCCAGTTTCTGGGGCTCTGGACACCACCGTGTTCACTCATAGGCCCATCATGCAGCAGCCAGAAGGCCGGGCTGGCCTCACGCAGCCCCATATATGCATACGTATGCAGCCGTATGCGTATGCATATTTTCAAATCTGCATACGCATACGTATGCACGTATGCAGCCAGCCCAGGGCTAGGGGGGGAAAACTTAGTTTAATGTTTAGGGGGGGGGGGATTGCAAGAACGTGCTTGGAATGGGTATGTGCTCAACACCGCACTGGTCCCGTCTGCGCCGTGTTTCGGTCCTTTAAGCCACGGACACATAAGGCGGACCATCATCAGCGTGGAACCTGAGTGTCTGCAGACAGGACTGCGGTGTGAGTCTGGGCTAGGGGGGGGCAAATACAATACAAACACAATCTGATTTGGTCTTCGCTGCCACCACCGTGTGTTGTTTTCTCACTCAAGACTTTTTCCCTGTTGTGTTTTGTCGTGCGGGGGGAGACCCGCATTTTTTGGCCTCACGTCCGTTCAACACGTGTTCGGTAGTTTCAGCACTTGGGATCTCTTCGGTTCTTTGTCTGGCAGCTTAGGCGAAAGCTTCCTTCCAAGCTGGCGATTGTGTAAAAAAGAACACAGAATAAATGTGGGGCAAACCAAGCAGGAAGAAGGCGGTGCAGCAGCCCGCCGTCACGTACTCTCTGCGCACCGGGCGACCCTTCTCAATGAGTAGATCCTCGATGTATGCGATGACGGTTTCCCCCCAAGCGAAAGTGGAGTCGAGACCGAGTGTGAGCAGCATGATGAAGAAGAATACAGAGAACAGGTTCGACTCCTCGCCAAACTGGCTGACGCCTTCTGCCAATGTCACGAACGCAAGCCCTGCTCCTCCTGTATGGATTGTGCTTTGTCCGTTTCCATCACTCGCTGTTTAGCACGAAGACCGCGAACCCCTTTTGAGTGCGGGTATTTGGTGAATCCGAGGCGAAGCTAACAGGTTTGGGAACAGGTTCCCCCTCCCCCCTCCGGGCATGCCCAAGAAGACTTCAAGATATCGCTCGTCCTGATAAAAAAAGACAGGCGCTTCGTTTTGTGTGTGCGTGCCGGGTGATCGTTTTCCCACTTGTATTGTACCCAGTGTGTATTCAGGTAAGGAATTCTGCTCAACCACCAAAACACGTCTTTTTAGCCTTGGAAGGGCAACCCGTAAGATTGGTAGTACTAAAAAACCGTACACCGCGAGAGTAGGAGAAAGTTAAAAAAGAAACTAGGGGTTTCGTTGACCTTTTTTTCCCAAATCCTGGACGTGGTTTCAGGTGGCAAATTTGCAAATGAACATGATCAGAAGTTCCTACTTAGGCGGTTCAGTTTCCTCACATTGCATGTGGCTAAAAATACTCGAGGGACTGCCTTGTGCTCATTTCGAAGGAGGCTAGAGGGGGAGACAACAAGACAACTACAAAGTGGGTCTTTTTGTTGAACGCTTACGCCCGCCACTGAGCCCAGACACCTGTGTTTCGTGTGGGCCACAGGCAACAGCACATTTACCTTCTTCGATCTATCGCAACTGGCAGTCTCCTCAAGCATTTCCTACAAAGCAGGTGCTTACACAAAAGAAAGTGTGCTTCCTTCGATAGATAGCTGGGGGTTGCATTGAGGTCCAGTGGGTTGGACGTACGATAATGGGGGTGCCCATGGCCGGATTCTGTGTCAGTGAGCGGCTGCACCTCGAGACCAACCTGGGACAACCACGGATGTACGTGTTAAGGGCCGGGTCGAATAGATGGCGCGGTGGATGTGGATAAGTACTGCCGGGTTCCCCCCCCTCCTTTCAACAAACCGCCCCAAGTATCCACCGTTCTGCCTTGGCGGCTGTGGTGCGTGATGTCGCAAAGCGTAATTGAACGTTGGGCTACACGGCTGCAAACGGCTCTGCAGCATGTTGGTCAACACGTTTATTGCGACCTCCACCTGGATGTACCGTACCGTTCGCTGGGGGGCGGACCCCCCCTTTAGAAGATTTGAGTGGCCCCCTGGAAAAGATGCTAATAGCCTGCACCAACGCGAGAGTGGGAGTGTTTGGGTTCCTCACTAAAAGTGAGGTTAGCGGGAGCACTGCGTGCTCCCGCTAACCTCCCGCTTGCGTTTCCTTTTTTGTTTGCGCGCTCTAGCGGAACTCTGCGACTGAGTGCCACTCGGGCGGACGGAGAAGGTGGCTCATAACCGGAGGCCAACGTCGATTGCAACCCGAATCTTTACAAACGCTGTCATCCAGTATCGAGCGATATCCTGAGGCTGATAATCGTTAGGGTTAGATTCGATTCGGGAGCACTGCGTGCTCCCGCTAACCTCCCGCTTGCGTTTCCTTTTTTAGCGTTAAAGTTCGCTTGAAATTCCGGGGGTTTAGGGTCTCCGTGTGACCGTTCATGAATGGGTTCTCTTAGAGCAAGAAAGGGCTATGTGGTTACGGGTTGTATAATAATATTATTTAGTGCACGCTTTCGTTATGGGTTATGGCTAGCCAATTCTTGTTTGTGCGCACTAGCGGAACTCACCTGCTTGGGTAAGTTTCATGTAGTACGCTGCCAACTACTAATTTTTAGTACCAACAATGCATTGTTAACATAATACTCTCCTCCTCGCCCGTCTCGCTGCTCCGTACTCGCTGCTCTCGTCCTTGCGGCTGCGTGATGCCGGATTGATGGTGCGTAACAAACGTAGAAAGGTCATGCAGAGATTCTCGTGGGTATGCCACGAACTTCTTCGTGACGCCTCAGGACACTGGACTTGAAGATAAAAATGGGCAAGGGTGGTTGGGCAACCGAGGGGTAAAATTACGGTGTTTTTCTCAGGAGCGACGGGGTAATAACCTTCGTACAAAGTGTTAGTTCTCGTCGGAATAGTATTAATCTTCTAAGATCTTCGAATTCTTTTTCACCTGGTATGTCTTGAGTTAGGGAACTCCATGTGAAGCACGGACATGTAAACTGTGACAGTGACATGATCTTCAGTTTGGTGTTGGTTCGCTCATTGCTCAGGCTTACATTTTTGGAACACATTACAATGTGAAAATTTTTTGTTGAACGCTTACGCCCGCCACTAAACCCAGATTTACCTGTGTTTCGTGTGGGCTACAGCACATTTACCGCCTTTGATCTATCGCAACTGGCAGTCTCCTCAAGCATTTCCT
This sequence comes from Diplonema papillatum, assembly GCA_030068145.1. Lineage (NCBI taxonomy): Eukaryota > Euglenozoa > Diplonemea > Diplonemida > Diplonemidae > Diplonema > Diplonema papillatum. The sequence continues at coordinate 256,525 of JAPJBO010000061.1, forward strand.
ACAAAGCAGGTGCTTATGTAAATTTGTTTTTCGCTTACACCACCGTGTGTTGTTTTCTCACTCAGGACTTTGACCTGTGATTTGTCGTGTAGGGGTAGACCCGCATGACCTCACGTCCGTTCAACACGTGGTTCTGTAGTTACAGCACTTGGGATCCCTTCTGTTCTTTGTCGGGCAGCATCGTCGAGCATTTCCTTTCAAGCTGGCGCTTATGTAAAAAAATATGCCTTCTCTCTTTCGCTTTCCTTTCAAAGACTGTTGCGTTGACGCATCCACACTTTTTTTTTGAGCAGGCCGAGTTCCAGGCCTCTCTTCAGGTTGTTCTTCTTCCTTTTCACCTGGTATGTCTTGAGTTAGGGATCTCCATGTGAAGCACGGACATGTAAACTGTGACAGTGACATGAATCTTCAGTTTGGTGTGAGTTCGCTCAATGCTCAGGCTTACATTTTTGGAACACATTGCAATGTCTCGAAAAAAAAAAAGCGGGGCGGACCTGACGACGCCAGGTCGGACACGGGTTTGCACACGAGGGAAGGGTCGGTGCAGCTTTTTTTGGACATGAACCCGAGGATGGAGAAGACGGCGAACCCGCCGATGATGCTGAAGCAGCTGTTGCACACGGTGACGAGCAGGTTCACCTTGTAGACGTCTTCGTTCTTCCGCGTGTACGACGAGAGGGTGATGGCGGTGCCCATGCCGGGGGACAGGGAGAACAGGATCTGCCCGCAGGCGGCGGCCCACATGTCGCCTTTGACGAGCATGTCCGTGTCGAATTTTCCGATGTAGAACTCGATGCCGTCGGCGGCGCCGTCCAGCGACAGCGACCGGACGAGCATGATGGCCAAGAGCAGCACGGGGAGGCCCACGGTCACGTACGACACTTTCGCCGACGCTTCCATCCCTTTGAACAGCGCGAGGAACACGATCACCCACACCGTCAGTAGCCCGGCCACCAGCGGCCACTGCAGCCCCCCGGGCGACGTGACTTCGTCGTTCATGAGCAGCTCAGGGTCGAATCGGTTCAGCACCGTGTGCCACCAAAAGTTCTGCGACGCAGATGTATCCTTCGGGAGGGTGTCGGGCGGATTCGCCTCGTTCGTCCACGGCAGCGGGTCGTAAAACGAGTTGACCAAGTACACGCACGAGTACGAAAGCAACATGTTGTAGTACGTAAGCACGTACGTGATCATGACGCACGACGTCCAGCCGATGCCGACCCATCTCGGGTGCATGGTTCGGAAGCAGTTCATGGTGCTCCGGCGGGTGCTCTGGCCCCAGGTGAGCTCGAGGAAGTACATGGGAGAGGCCACGAGCACGAGGCAGATCAGGTACGCCAGTACAAAACTGCCGCCGCCCCACCTCCCGACGAGGTAGGGGAACCGCCAGAGGTTCCCGATCCCGATAGCGTAGCCCATGAGGGAGATCATGTAGTCCAGCGACGAGACCCCATCGCCACGGATGTCGTCTTCGACAGATAGCACTTGGGGCTGCTCGCCCTGCTTGGGCGAGCTCATTCTCTCTCCCGCTCCCTCGTCAGACCCCCTTCCTTACCGGCTGGCACCTGGCGAGAGAGGGTTGATGATCAGGAATCGCGTGGCGCAGCAGAAACTTGACGGAGGGCAATAACTACAATTGTGCTGCTTTGATACGTAGAAGTAGCTAGGTGTTGAACACAAACGTTAGCCGGTTCATCCCGCCTGTTAGACCGCTGTTGTTCAGAAGGTGTGAGGTTAGAACGCAGAGAATCTACGGCAATAGTCTGCACCAGTCGCAGAGGTAAGTATCTCCCCAGTCACGCACCGACTCGTGCTTCCGCACATTCCGTCAGTACAGGGTGCGAGGGGATCTAACCCGAGGCGATACCCCATGCCATGGACTACGGGACAGCAGCTCACGACGGTCTGAGCCCGGCTCGCATTTTTTTGCGCGGATGTGCCGTGTCCCTGTTGGAAGGTCAGCAAAGGAATGTGGACAAAAGCATGTGGCGAATGTCCACCGGGGCGTTAGAAAAGGCCCCGTGTGTCGCAGCGCTTAGAAAGGTTAATGCGCGTGTAGATACGGGCTAGATGGTGATTGAACGCAATTGCATGCGAAGTTTCAGTTGCTTCTACGGCCTGTCCTGATGTCCTGTGTCTGCAACGTGAGCATCGCGATCACTGTGGCTCCTTCAGGGGCTTTCTCGAAGGTCAATCTGGAAAGCGATGCAGGAAGGCCTTAACTGGCGAGCCTGTGGGTTGTCTGCAATCGCCAAGGTCACACTCCGTGGTGCAAACAAGTGGGGGAAAACTACGAAATCGAAGCAAGTAAGTGATGTGCGTGCTGGCAGTGCATATGAAAAGGCGCTTGCTACCTGAGCCACTCCAGTCCCGCTGCCTCCAGCGCAACTCTTTCATTCCGGAAGTAGCGGCACAGGTCACTGCGTCACGCGGTTGGTCCGCAACTTCAAGCCGACGACTGACTCGGGAGGTTCAACGCCACCGTCTCCGGCTGCCATCTGCCGGAGCCACCAGTCGTCGTACCGGCAGCGCACCACCTCCCAGCGCAGCCAAGGCGCCTTTTTGTCGAGGCGGCTCTCGTTGCTCCGCATAAGTGCACTCCGCCACGCCGTCTCCGCCTTCCACACGGACCGCACTGGTGGAGGAAGCTTCAGAGGAAATGAGAGGGATACGGCGTCGACAGAGCCATACGTCAACCCTGAGCAAGCTCCCCAAGTGCAGCCAAGGCGCCTCTTTGTCGAGGCGGCTCTCGTTGCTCCGCTTAAGTGCACTCTGCCACGCCGTCTCCGCCTTCCTCACGGACCGCACGGTGGAGGAAGTTTGAGAGGAAATGAGAGGGATAAGGCGTCGACAGAGCCATGCGTCAAGTCGATAACCCCTGAGCAAGCTCCGAGGTCAAGCAGGAGAACCTTCATCCGCCGGTCGCGGTTTCACACGATTGGCCCGCAACTTCAAGCGCCGACGACTGACTCGGGTGGTTCAACGCCACCAGTCGTCGTACCTGCAGCGTACCACCTCCCCCAGTGCAGATAAGGCGCCTTGTTGTCGAGGTGGCTCTCGTTGCTCCGCTTAAGTGCACTCCGCCACGCCGTCTCCGCCTTCCACACGGACCGCACGGGTAGAGGAAGCTTCAGAGGAAATGAGAGGGATACGGCGTCGACAGAGCCATGCGTCAAGCCGATGACCCCTGAGCAAGCTCCGAGATCAAGCAGGAGAACCTTCATCCGCCGGTCGCGGTTTCACACGATTGGCCCGCAACTTCAGGCGCCGACGACTGACTCGGGTGGTTCAACGCCACCAGTCGTCGTACCTGCAGCGTACCACCTCCCCCAGTGCAGATAAGGCGCCTTGTTGTCGAGGTGGCTCTCGTTGCTCCGCATAAGTGCACTCCGCCACGCCGTCTCCGCCTTCCACACGGACCGCACGGGTAGAGGAAGCTTCAGAGGAAATGAGAGGGATACCGTCGACAGAGCCATGCGTCAAGCCGATGACCCCTGAGCAAGCTCCGAGATCAAGCAGGAGAACCTTCATCCGCCGGTCGCGGTTTCACGCGGTTGGCCCGCAACTTCAAGCCGACGACTGACTCGGGTGGTTCAACGCCACCGTCTCCGGCTGCGATCTGCCGGAGCCACCAGTCGTCGTACCTGCAGCGCACCACTTCCCAGTGCAGCCAAGGCGCCTTTTTGTCGAGGGGGCTCTCATTGCTCCGCATAAGTGCACTCCGCCACACCATCTCCGCCTTCCACACGGACCGCACGGGTGGAGGAAGCTTCAGAGGAAATGAGAGGGACACGGCGTCGACAGAGTCCTGCGTCAAGCCGATGACCCCTGAGCAAGCTCCTAGGTCAAGGAGGAGAAACTTCAGCCAAAGGTCGCGGTGCAGGACGACACCCAGGTGGCACACGGCGGCTTGGGTGGCGGCAACGTCCGGCGTCGACGGTTGGTTCTGCACGAGGAATTCGGCGAGTTCCGCCACCGTGCAACTGCCCGAGAACCGCTGGAGGACAGTCTGGACGAAGACCAGCGCCGACGTCTCGGGCAGCGCAGCGAGGAGCGGGTAGTGCAGCCGGTTGCGGTGCACGGCGGGGACGTCCGCGTAGCGCGCCAGCACGGGCCCGGTCGGGTACCTGCCGGCCGTGTCTCGCAGCAGCGCTTCCTCCTCGGGACCGGCGGGCCGCCCCATTTTATCGATTGCCCCTTCACCTCCGCCACATAAGAAAGCTGGGGGGGGGGAACCTTGAACTAACATTGGCGTAGCATCGCAGGCCCTTTCACCTCCGCCATACGAAAGCTGGGAGGGAACCTTGAACTAACATTAGCGTAGCATCGCAGGCCCTTTCACCTCCGCCACATACGAAAGCTGGGGGGGAACCTTGAACTAATTAGCGTAGCATCGCAGGCCCTTTCACCTCCGCCACATACGAAAGCTGGGGGAGGAACCTTGAACTGGCATTAGCGTAGCATCGCAGGCCCCTTCACCTTCGCCACATAAGAAAGCTGGGGGGGAACCTTGAACTAACATTAGCGCAGCATCAACACATACACACAGGCCCCCTCACCTTCGCCACATAAGAAAGCTGGGAGGGAACCTTGAACTAACGTTAGCGTAGCATCGCAGGCCCTTTCACCTCCGCCACATACGAAAGCTGGGGGGGGAACCTTGAACTAGCATTAGCGTAGCATCGCAGGCCCCCTCACCTCCGCCACATAAGAAAGCTGGGGGGGAACCTTGAACTAACATTAGCGCAGCATCAACACATACACACAGGCCCCCTCACCTTCGCCACATACGAAAGCTGGGGGGGAAACCTTGAACTAACATTAGCGTGGCATCAACACATACAACAGGCCCCCTCACCTTCGCCACATAAGAAAGCTGGAGCGGAACCTTGAACTAACATTAGCGTGACATCAGCACATATGAGTGAGCATCATTGCTTGACTTTCGACTACCATAGATGGACGCCTACTGCAGGCGCGTGAATTTGGTAGGTGTTTCGTAGGCTTTGTAGGCTCATGGCAAGCACTTTGTAGGCGCATTTCCCGCCTACCAACTTCAGAATCATGTTGGCAGGAGCTTTGGGCAATGGGTGGTTCACCAGATCTCGGGCTACTTTTGGCCTGGGCTTAGCAAGCAGAGCACGTACATGCAGTAGGTGAGTGCAGCATCCAGAGCATGCACACTGCGGACTTACTGAAAAGCACCCGTACCGTGGTAGGCTGTGGTGGAGGATACTTACGTCTTCTCAGACCATGCACTGGTTGTGCACGTGGCGTACGGGGGGGCACCTTGATCTAAGGTTTAAACAGAACGGTGCGTTCACATGCACGGTAGAGTCCAGCCGTCAACTAAACGCGTGTAAATCTACACCCGAAATGTGAGTGTGACACCCGCTTTCTTGAGTTTTTGCTCCAGCTTCTGAGGCACTCCACGGGGTAGGATCAGAGGATCGCTTCGATCAATTTCGGTTGCCGCTACAAAGCACCGCTGTCAGTGAGTAGGGCATGTGGTCTCAGACAGCTTTCTGGAATCCAAGAAGGGTGAGAACGAGTTTTTCATAGCAACTTTTGTACTGACGAGAACATTTCCGGAACAACGGTTGAAACAGAAAACGAAGCCAGCGAAAAGGTGCTTACATACAGGAAACCCCCCCGAGAGAGGTTTGTACCCTGTGCACGGCACGCGAAGAATAAGACGCGTTCGCCTTCTCATTTTTTCATCACCCTCCTTGGTCAGTTGATGCTGATCGTCTCGTCCGTTACTTCGTTTTCGGTAAAAGCCCCAACTCCGGAAATGTTTTTGGTTTTTTTTTTGTCTTTTACTTTGTGGAACATGGTGGCTGCAAGTCTGGTTTTCTTTCAGCCAAGGCAGGCATCTGCGGGCGACGTTTGAGGGGTGGGAGGGGGCGAAAGACATAGTGTCATGTATGTTGGATGATAGCGCCAAGTCCTGAGGAAAGGGGGAACGGGGACGCTGCAAGTATCTCTTGACCGTAGTTTCTATCGAACTAGTCGTAATTATGACCAGGCATGCGTGCCGTTTGCGGTTGCCTACACGTCGGTGCTAACTCTTGCGACACGGCGGCTCCCCCCCCCCAGGAATCCAGAGGAAGGTTCCTCTTCGCGCCTTTCTCCCCCGCGCATTTCCGGCTTTTTTTTGAACGTGACGAACGTCTCGTAGGAAGACTGGATTCGAGTCAGTCCACCCTCTTGGCCCCGGTGGCTTCCTTTTCTGTCGCGTATGTCTGGCGGGGCTGCTGCAGCCAGGATCGCCATTGGTCTTTGTCATTTTGTTTGGAAAATGGCCTGCCACCGGGCCTGATCCCGGGACGTTGTGTGGGCAAACGGTGGCCTGGCTGGTCACCCGTTCCCCCCTGTGTCTAACCCTCGGCTGGGGATCTAAATCGGAGATGCCAACCTCCTCGCGGTGGTCCCCGTCCACGTGCGCAAGCACAGCTGATGGCAACACGTGCACAGAGCGCTGCTCAGGGTTGAAGGCCTCTCGCGACTACTGGACGATAATACGAATGCAATCCCTTACGAACCCTCGGCTGGGGATCTAAATCAACCTCCTCGCGGTGGTCCCCGTCCACGTGCGCAAGCACGGCTAATGGCAACACGTGCACAGAGCGCTGCTCAGGGTTGAAGGCCTCTCGGGACTACTGGACGATAGTACGAATGCAATCCCTTATGAAGCCCTCGGCGGGGAGTCGCACCTTCAGGACAGATGCCGGGGCGGACGCGACTCCGGTCAGGGACAGCTTTTCCTCCGAAGGGGGTTCACACTCGAATCTCGGCGCACATGCACCCTCTGAAGAAACGCCCCTGCAGCAACAACGACCTCCGCAACACCGGAAAAGGCCGCTCTTCCTCATGGAAAAAAGCTTACTTTTAGCTGTTCCAGCTAAAAAAGAAAAGGTAACGTTGGTGGCGGGAACCTGAGTGCAATCAGGTCAAGCCGCGGTAACAGACAAAAGGCTTCCCAGGATCTCGCATTTTTCAGGGGGAAAATATTAGTTTAATGCAAAAGGCAGGACACTCATGTTTGATGCTAGCACCAAGTGTTTGAACTTGTTGCATTTGTGTGATTGTCAGGCCTTCGACTACCCTAAGCAACGCACTATTACCAAGTGTTGGAAGGAATCCTGCCTCTCTGTATGTTCTATGTGTGCATCAAGTCTTCTTCAAAAAAAACGGACATGTCGAACATTTCCGTCCCGGCTGGCGCTTATGTAAAAAAGAACAAGATTCGCTAATACACACTTTCAAGAAAGATAACGAAGAGCTCTGAAGAGAGAATAGCTGAGTTGCAGGCTCGCCGACTCCCGCGGCACAACTACTCAACAATTCGCTCAGGATTTTGCTTGCGCTCAAAATATTGTTGGTACGACAGAAGAAAGGAAAATAACTGGGACGTTCAGCGTAGGGATGGCGCTCGAAACAGCATAAGTACACGTCACGCTTTAAGCCGTGATGGTGACGGTGGTATTGAGAGGGCAGTTGCACGAGCTGAAGCAAGCCAGCAAGAGGTACTGGCCGGGCTCGACGACGTGTTGGTGAGTCCCCGCGATCGCATCCCACGTGGTGTAGCCCAGATCGTGCACGGGGAACGTGACGGTGATGTCCTGCGTGTTCGAGAGCATCCACTCCTTCGCGAACCCGGCCAGGTTGCGCGTGTTGCGGGCCTGGGCGCTCGTCGCCAGCTGCGCGAAGTACACTTGCAGCGTTTCCGCCGGGCCGCCGGTCAGCGCACCGGCGAACAGCGAGTAGGATGCGGTGACCCGGATCGAATCATTCGGCGAGAACATCGTCGCGTTCGCCGCCACTCGCGTCATGTTGAAGGCGGTGTATCCGAGCCCGTGGCCGAAGCACCACAGAGGCAGGTACTCGCCGCCGTCAATGGAAGGCCGCGGGACGCCGTTCGGCATGTAGTCCTCCTGCCTCAGGTGGAACCACGGGGTCGTGTACGTGTGCAAAAACGCCGACCCTTGCGGGAACGGCTGAGCGAGGCGCCCGACGGGCTGCTGGTTGCCGAGCAGCACGTCGAGGATGCCAGGACCCCCTTGCTCGCCCGGCCGCCAGGCCTCGACGATGGCGAGCTTGCTCGCGGGGTTGAGGACGAGCGAGTTCCAAGGGCCGTACTTCGAGTTCTTCCCTTCGCCGAACGTGGCGGTTCGCCCGGAGACGAGGACGATCACCATCGGCTTGCCGGTCGCCAGGACCTGCTGGATCAGGTCGAGCTGCGAACCCGGCAAATCAAGCTCCACCCGGTCCAGCCCTTCACCGCACGTGGTGGTGTCATCACCCATCACAGCGATCACGTAGTCGCTCTGTTGTGCGGCTTGCACAGCCGCGGGGATCCTCGAGACGTCGTCGGTGTTGATATCGACGCCCTCCTGGTACAGCACTTCGCCGCCCGTCTTCGCCGCGTACTCCGTAATCGCGTCGAGCACCGTCACTACCTGGCCGGGACCCACGAACGGACTGTACGCGCCGACCATGTTCTCGCTCACGGAGCAGTACGACGCGTTCCCCGGGCAACCGGCGTTCGGCCCGATGACCGCAAACTTGAGCCCCCGCCCGGGGCCGATGGGCAGCACGTTGTTCGTGTTCTGCAGGAGGACCACCGAGTTCGCCACCGCGAAGCGGGCCAGGTCGATGTGCTCTTGCGCGTGGACCTGCGTGTTTTTTAGACTATTTCTTGTAGTAAGCGGTCGGTTTTTTGAAGTCTCCGTTTGACTTGTGAGGCGAGGGGGAAAATGTTTCTTGGGTTTGAAGAGCGCGTGGTGCGAGGGGGAAGGGGAGGTTTTCCTTTTGTGCTGTTAGAGCAGGGTCTGGGCAGTGTGTTTTCATTCCTTTACGTACTTTGTGTCGCTTTTACTTTACTGTTTACTGTCACATGTGGTTGCGCATCCGTGTAACTTCGTTTTTAGCGTATGTGGTTTTTTAGAGTTAAAGTTCGCTTGAAATTCCGGGGATTTAGGGTCTCCGTGTTTTTTGTTTTTGTTTGCGCGTGCCGGTTGATTGTTTTCCCACTCGTGTTCACCCTGTGTCATTTTCAGGTTCAGGTTGGCAATTCTGATCAACCACCAAAACGCGCCGCCTACGTCTTTTTAACGTGCACAAGGGCAACCTGCAAGATTGTTGTTACCAAAAAAACTGTTTACCACAGAAGGCGACAGTATCGGATTTGGGGTGGCGCTCCTGACAGTGTGTGGGGGAAACTGGATCTCTCTGCAATGTTGGGTGGACCCCCGCCTTTCCAAGAAGAAGTTTCGCAGTCCCAAACGGTGTTGTCGAGGCAGCATCGTTTCAGCCCTTTCGCAGTTTGATGGTATTCGGGGTCTAAAAATGCCCAATTTTTGCGTTTTCTGCGGAGTTTCTCAATACCTCGCTTTTTTGAGTGGGAAACTTGGATCAGTCTGGGGAAAACGGGTCCGGGGGTCTTTCTCTCGCCGAACTTGCCACCACAGGCCGAATTTAGCATCGCCCGAACTTGGCATCATTCGAACATGTTGCTTCACCGGAACTTAGCAACACTCGAACGTAGCATCACTCGAACCCAGCTTCACCAGAACTTAGCAACGCCCGAACTTAGCTTCGCCCGAACTGTACTGTTGCCCGAACTTTAACTGCTGCCTCTAGTCTCGCTGTGCGCCGGTCTTTACCGTGCGCACATTGATTTTTTTGACAAGCTTAGTTCGCTGATTTGCCGGCACCCCTTGTCGTTGCCCAGGTCAGTTTCCACCTCCGAGTTCTCCTCTGGCTTGTCAGATCACTTTTTTTCCTTGAGTTTGGAGTTTGCTGAGCAACTGCCAGGTTTGCTACTTTTAGTAGATGGCTTTCGTCACCCCTAAGCTCCTTGGCCAGGAGCTTCGCCGTAGGCGGATTTGGCCTGCGCCCCACTCTCTACACTGATGAGAATTTCTGAGCAGGATTACGCTTACAAAGTGACGCTGTTGTACAAACGCGAATCAGTGAAATAAACTAGCAGGTTTGCTGCAGGATTTTTAGCAGATGACTTGATAGCGGTCTCCATGTCTGTAGGTTGGGTGGCTTGGTCGCCCAGGTTGGCGCATCCAGTGGTCGAATTCCAGCTTCTGGCCAGGCCTTCGCCGGTGCTGGCGAGCCACTCCTTGTCACGCTGCTTCGACCCGAGACACCTCAAGCTGAAAGCGGCCCACAGCGACTTGACAGCCAAGCACAGACGAGGATTGGGTCTTGCCGTGGTTTTCGGCCTTATCCCTGTGACGGAGTAGCTACATCGAGGAGCTCTCTCAAGGAGCGATCGGAGTGGTGGTGAACGACCATTCCTTCGGAGCACGAATGAACGGAACGGTCCCATCGAGGACGCAGGCTGAAATATACGTGATACTGCAGCAGAGGCAGCGTTGCGAGGAGACTCACGTACAGCCGAACCGTCGGTTCTGTGATAACCAAAGCGCAATCGCCAGAGTGACCGGCAAGAAAAGCGCCACGGACCCGTTGTAGATATTCCCAGCTACGCCGATAATAGAGTGGGTCAAATGACACGCGGACAATGAGTTCATCAAGCGGACGAAGCCGCCGGAAGAGCGCAGCATCGCCGAAGCAACTGTGACGTCAAAGGGGTCTACCGGGACGTCGGGATACAACGTGGCCGCACCAATGCAGATGGAAGAGAACAAAAGGTTCGTTCGCAACACTGCACTACCTCACGAGAGTTGTTTGCCGGCTCAGAAGCTTGCAAAGTGCCACTGCTTGAAAGTGGTTGTAATAAAGACAGGATCGGATTATCGCCGAGGAAAATGCGTGGTTGACTTCCTGCTCTGCTGGGTGGAACGAGAGGCCTAGAAGCCGACAGTTTCACCGCTGCCGACGTGACCATTGTTCGCAGTTTTTTTAAAACTCGGGGAGAAGGCCCCGGAGATAAAAAACTCCACAGTGTCCTGGGTTTTTGCAGAAGACCTTGACGACCATTGCTTGCCGCGCGTCTGCGCAAGTGCCCGAACGCGGAGAAGTGCCCTCTGCGTGTTTTGCTGGACTCTTTCCCTGTTTCGCATGAACAAGCAAAACAAACCTTTGAAAGCAAATCGATTGTCTTCTGTTGCTGGGCGCCCAAGAGACATGAAAGAAACAGGGTCCCGGGAGAGTCAACAGAGGAGGAATGCCAAGAAGCCCTGCGGGACATGCAGCTTGGGGAAGGTGGGAAGTTCGTCGACTTGAAAACTAAGACGTCATCTCCGGTTTTCAACCTCGTGGGGACATCTGTTTCGAGGTGGAGGCCGGAAAGACGCACTCTGCAAAGTGTGCAGGCCGGCAGTCTTGATGAAGGCTGCCGGACAACCCAAGGCAAGGCGGGGATACGTGCTCGGAGTCGTTCAAAATTGGGCGGACCCGAAGGCAACCAAGGCGCGGAAGCGACACCAATCGTCACCCTTTCATGCGGATGCGTTGGAACTGAAAGCGCACAACATTTTTGCAGCGGTGGAAGGCGTTCCTGAGCGAACCGTTGCACGGCCAATGGAGATTGACGCGTACGAGTCTGACACGGACGACGAGCCGTGCAGGGGTCTGTTCCACTTGCACTCCCGCACCTACGCAGGGGTCATGGCGACTGTCGCGCAACCCTCTTCGCCGCCGAAAACCACGCCGACTCCAACTCCTCAAGCCCCGACACCGCGGCCCCTATCAGCCTCAGCAATCAGATCCCCAGCTCCAAAAACTTCTGCAGTGTCAGCAGCCTCAAGAAGCGTGAAAACGGAAGAAAGAGAAGGAACTCGGCGCAAGCGGTCAAGCAGTGCTTGGTGCGATACTGTCGCCATCCGTGTGGCAAAAACGCATTGTCTTCGTTCCACAGCCGACGCGGATATAGTACGACTGGGATGGTATCCCAGTCTACGTTCGGTAGGCCCGTTTTCTCTAGGGTAGGCACAGGCGGCATATTGTGTTGCCGACGGATACTTTTTATTTGTGTGAACCCCCTGTTTTAAGTGATTTAGCACAGCCCGCTGCCATCCGATGTTTTTTTTTTTGATGATAGACAAGCAAGCTTGCTACCATAAAAAAAGAGTGGCAACGGTGGAAGCTAAACAAGATATTTGACATGCGCAGCTTTTAGATGTGTGGGAGGGGCGGACTGTCTCTCATGCTTGATGCTAGCATCAAGTCTTCTTCGAAAATACCCGAGGGACTCCCTTGTGCTCATAACGAAGGAGGCTAGAGGGGATACACCTACAAAGTGGGTCTTTTTGTTGAACGCTTACGCCCGCCACTGAACCCAATTTTACCTGTGTTTCGTGTGGGCTACAGCACATTACCTCCTTTGATCTATCGCAACTGGCAGTCTCCTCAAGCATTTCCTACAAAGCATGTGCTTCTACAAAAATACTCGAGGGGCTGCCTTGTGCTTACTTCGAAGGAGGCTAGAGGGGGAGAAATGTGAAAACGGGGTTTTGCCTGGAGGCTTTTCGTGCTATTCTGGGAGAAACAATACAACTACAAAGTGGGTCTTTTTTGTTGAACGCTTACGCAGAGGGGGGGAAGGGAAACACTGATACAGGGTCCTCTTTGGTGGGGGTGCGTGTGCCTGTTGAGCGATGCTGCCAACGGTTCTTTTGTGGTTTGCAAGTTCGCACTCGCGGCTTGCGCGGCATCGCAACACTTCTCCGGTCAGTGCTGGGTACAACGCTATAGCCTAGCGGTCCGGGAATCTTGCGTGTGCACGCTCGCCCCGATCTTTCCCAACACCAGCGCTTGACGCTTGTCACGAAGCGCCAGTCACCAGCGCGTAACGCTTGTCACGAAGCGCCAGTCACCAGCGCGTAACGCTTGTTACGAAGCGCCAGTCACGAGCGCGTAACGCTTGTCACGAAGCGCCAGTCACCAGCGCGTAACGCTTGTTACGAAGCGCCAGTCACCAGCGCGTAACGCTTGTTACGAAGCGCCAGTCACCAGCGCGTAACGCTTGTCACGAAGCGCCAGTCACCAGCGCGTAACGCTTGTTACGAAGCGCCAGTCACCAGCGCGTAACGCTTGTTACGAAGCGCCAGTCACCAGCGCGTAACGCTTGTTACGAAGCGCCAGTCACCAGCGCGTAACGCTTGTTACGAAGCGCCAGTCACCAGCGCGTAACGCTTGTCACGAAGCGCCAGTCACCAGCGCGTAACGCTTGTCACGAAGCGCCAGTCACCAGCGCGTAACGCTTGTCACGAAGCGCCAGTCACCAGCGCGTAACGCTTGTCACGAAGCGCCAGTCACCAGCGCGTAACGCTTGTTACGAAGCGCCAGTCACCAGCGCGTAACGCTTGTCACGAAGCGCCAGTCACCAGCGCGTAACGCTTGTCACGAAGCGCCAGTCACCAGCGCGTAACGCTTGTTACGAAGCGCCAGTCACCAGCGCTTAATGCTTGGTACGAAGCGCTAGTATTGCGGAGTGCCCTCTCTTGCTCGGAATTGGCTAAATTGTTCACGCTGCGCCTGTTTTAAGCTGCACCGTGGTTCGGTCCTTCTAGCCACAGACACACAAGGCATCCCGCAGTTCTGGGGTCCTGACTTGAATACCAAGTTTCGGGACTGTTCAGCCGTCCGTTCCGGCGGTTTTCGACGGTCTTAACAAAGCCCCTGCCTCCACCGACCTCGTATCGAGCAGGTATGCTCGGTTTTCACTTTCGAGGGCATCGGAGTGCCTGAGGACGGCGTGGGATCTGCCAGCCTTCGGGGCCTTCTTCCTTCGGTATCGGGCGTCGTCGCCTTTCGTCCTCTTCCGCTTGCAGCCGATGAGCGGGCTTCCCTTCCTTAGAAATTCTTCAGCGCGGGACGTGTGCCGGTAAAGAACTCGCGGCATGGATGAAACTGCAAATAGCGGCCAAAGAAACGGGGCAGGTTGCAACTGCAAATAGCAGCCACAGGTTGCAACTGCAAATAGCAGCCACAGGTTGCAACTGCAAATAGCAGCCACAGGTTGCAACTGCAAATAGCAGCCACAGGTTGCAACTGCAAATAGCAGCCACAGGTTGCAACTGCAAATAGCAGCCACAGGTTGCAACTGCAAATAGCAGCCAACTGCAAATAGCAGCCACAGGTTGCAACTGCAAATAGCAGCCACAGGTTGCAACTGCAAATAGCAGCCACAGGTTGCAACTGCAAATAGCAGCCACAGGTTGCAACTGCAAATAGCAGCCACAGGTTGTAACTGCAAACAGTTGCCAAAGAAACGGTGCAGGTTGCAACTGCAAACAGTTGCCAAAGAAACGGAGCAGGTTGCAACTGCAAATAGCAGCCACAGGTTGCAACTGCAAATAGCAGCCACAGGTTGCAACTGCAAATAGCAGCCACAGGTTGCAACTGCAAATAGCAGCCACAGGTTGCAACTGCAAATAGCAGCCACAGGTTGCAACTGCAAATAGCAGCCACAGGTTGCAACTGCAAATAGCAGCCACAGGTTGCAACTGCAAATAGCAGCCACAGGTTGCAACTGCAAATAGCAGCCACAGGTTGCAACTGCAAATAGCAGCCACAGGTTGCAACTGCAAATAGCAGCCACAGGTTGCAACTGCAAATAGCAGCCACAGGTTGCAACTGCAAATAGCAGCCACAGGTTGCAACTGCAAATAGCAGCCACAGGTTGCAACTGCAAATAGCAGCCAACTGCAAATAGCAGCCACAGGTTGCAACTGCAAATAGCAGCCACAGGTTGCAACTGCAAATAGCAGCCACAGGTTGCAACTGCAAATAGCAGCCACAGGTTGCAACTGCAAATAGCAGCCACAGGTTGCAACTGCAAATAGCAGCCACAGGTTGCAACTGCAAATAGCAGCCAACTGCAAATAGCAGCCACAGGTTGCAACTGCAAATAGCAGCCACAGGTTGCAACTGCAAATAGCAGCCACAGGTTGCAACTGCAAATAGCAGCCACAGGTTGCAACTGCAAATAGCAGCCACAGGTTGTAACTGCAAACAGTTGCCAAAGAAACGGTGCAGGTTGCAACTGCAAACAGTTGCCAAAGAAACGGAGCAGGTTGCAACTGCAAATAGCAGCCACAGGTTGCAACTGCAAATAGCAGCCACAGGTTGCAACTGCAAATAGCAGCCACAGGTTGCAACTGCAAATAGCAGCCACAGGTTGCAACTGCAAATAGCAGCCACAGGTTGCAACTGCAAATAGCAGCCACAGGTTGCAACTGCAAATAGCAGCCACAGGTTGCAACTGCAAATAGCAGCCACAGGTTGCAACTGCAAATAGCAGCCACAGGTTGCAACTGCAAATAGCAGCCACAGGTTGCAACTGCAAATAGCAGCCACAGGTTGCAACTGCAAATAGCAGCCACAGGTTGCAACTGCAAATAGCAGCCACAGGTTGCAACTGCAAATAGCAGCCACAGGTTGCAACTGCAAATAGCAGCCACAGGTTGCAACTGCAAATAGCAGCCAACTGCAAATAGCAGCCACAGGTTGCAACTGCAAATAGCAGCCACAGGTTGCAACTGCAAATAGCAGCCACAGGTTGCAACTGCAAATAGCAGCCACAGGTTGCAACTGCAAATAGCAGCCACAGGTTGCAACTGCAAATAGCAGCCACAGGTTGCAACTGCAAATAGCAGCCAACTGCAAATAGCAGCCACAGGTTGCAACTGCAAATAGCAGCCACAGGTTGCAACTGCAAATAGCAGCCACAGGTTGCAACTGCAAATAGCAGCCACAGGTTGCAACTGCAAATAGCAGCCACAGGTTGCAACTGCAAATAGCAGCCACAAGTTGCAACTGCAAATAGCAGCCACAGGTTGCAACTGCAAATAGCAGCCAAAGAAACGGGGCAGGTTGTAACCGCAAGAAGCAGCCAAAGAAACGGTGCGGATTGCAACTGCAAAGGAACGGTGCAGGTTGCAACCGCACACAGCAGCCAAAGAAACGGTGCAGGGTTGCACAGCATACCCGAGCCAGGTGCGACATGTTCGTGAGCGGCTGGTCGAAGAGGCCGGCTGCGAATTTGGTCCGGAGGACGTTCGCTGTGGCGCGGTCCAGGTCGGTTTCGTTGACGAGCTTCGCCGCGTACGCAGGGGTCAGCGAAGTGTATGAGTACCCTCCCAGATCCTGGTCAAGACCGGCGCTCAGCGCTTGCAGCGATGCGTCGGTCGGGCCGGGCAAGCCCGGGTATTTGGTGACGTTGGCGGTCCCCACGTTCTGGAGGTTGACGATGTCGTCGAAGTCAGACCCGATGAGGCACTCCCTGCACCCCAGCTCCTCCCTGAAGACGCTCGTCAGCAGCCACTTCGAGCTGTGGCAGGGCTGGTTGTTGACCGAGTTGTGGGCCGCCATCGCGCCTCTCCCGCCCGCCTTCACGTACGCGGCCCACGGCCGCAAGTACACGTCGTACAGCAGGGGAATCGACACGTCGGCGGGAGCCCCGTCGTGGTCTCCGAAGCCGTACGCCGCAAAGTGCTTCGCCTCGGAGATGATCTTGGTCTCGAAGTTCTCCAAGTAGGCCGAAGGCCCGCCGCCGTCCGACAGCCCGTGCAGCGCGGCGACGGCGAAGGCGGCGACGAGGGTCGGGTCGGCGCCGAAGTTCTCCTGCATGCGGCCGAACCGGGGGTCGACGGTTACCTGCGGGGGGAACGGGTCCCTTTGAGCTCCTTGGCCTGTTTTTGCACCACTTGCACCGATTGAGTTGTTTCATTCTAGTCGGGTTTTTCCTCGAGGAGGCCGCCAGTTGCAAAATCTCGAAAACGATGCATGCGCTGTAGCGCACGGAAGCACCTTGCCGCTCTCAGACAAGGCTGGACCCAAAAGGGTCATGCGAGGAACTGGCGAACATTAGCAGCTCTGTTAACGAAATCGATTCAGTGTCAAGCCTTGGGCACCGACAGTCACTCGCACACTAGGTTCAAGCGAAGAGACCCTCGGGAGCGATAGAACTAAGTGGTCGCGTTGTGACGCGCTGTCAACGTGACAAGACAGCCACTACCGCCGCCACGAGGAAGGGCGGCACCACCAATCATAGACACGAATCAGACCACCTCGCGAACGAGCACGTAAAAGAATACACGGATGCGAAATCACATGTGACAGTAAACAGAAAAGTGAAAGCGACTCAGAGTCCGTTTGACTTGTGAAGCGGGAGGTGGTTGGGTTGAGACTTCAAAAACCCGACCGCTCATACAGTATTCCTACAACTGCGCGATAGCACACTAAAACTGCGAAGGGTTCTACTTGGGAGGTTTCGTTTCCTCGCCCATTGTATCATATGCAGCTGAGAACACTTCCGGGTAGGTCTCGCAATGATTATTAACAACAGCCCTGCACAGGGGTTCCTGCCCATCGCGTTCACAGGGTGTAAAACTCTCTGCGCGCGTACAAGGGTGCTACTAAGTAACGAAAAGGACCCCAAGGCGAGGGCGGTACCTGGATTTCAGGACTGAACCCCCGGTCGCACCCCGCCGCCCTCGTTTCGAGCGCCACGGTGGCGGCGATTTGCTCGACGAGGGACGTGTTCCACGAGGCGCCCTGCAGGTTGGGCATCGGAAAGATGGTCGACACCGGCTTCGCGTTCTCGGCGCCGACCCGCCTGCCGCCGCGGGCTCCCCTCTTCGCGGACGAGAAGACGGAGTGCAGGGTTTCCGCGACGAACGTCATCGGGATGCCCAGTCGGGAGCTGGACACGATCGACTGCTGGAGGTTGTTCCTCGCCTGGGTTCGGCAGACGAGGTCCATGTTGCACGTGGTGTTGGCGCTGATGGCTTGGATGTAGGCGGCGCCGACGCTCGTGTTTGCGTACGTCGCGATGATGGCCTTGTCCGTGAAGGTGGTCCACAGGTGCAGGATCTGGTTGATCTTCTCCTCGGAAGTCATCTGCGCGAGCAGCGCGTTCACCCGCGTGTTGACGGGGTCCATCGCGTTCATCCACGGGCGGCTGTCCGCCGACACCGCCGTCGCCGCCAGCAGCAGCACCGCAACTGCGGATCGCATCTTCGGACTCGCCCTTCTTTTTTCTTTCCCGCTCCGGCCTAGTTGTGTTGACGCAGGAGTTTGGTTAGGGTTGTATCTATTTGCTCTGCTCCCAGCTTCCCGAATTTTGCCATCAGATCCTAGTAGTACAAACCGGTACCGAGCTGGGGCAATGCCCATGGTTTAGAGTGAACGTTTTTGCGTGTTTCCGGCGATGATCGCCCAGTCTGTCTCCCGGGAACACAACGAGCTAGACAAGGCAGAATGAACGAGCTGCGGAACGCACTGAGGCTTGAGTCTCGATGTTCGAAGTGTTGGAAATCAGGTGCCAGGACTGACGTAGCACGTAGAACGCGCTGGACAACTGGTTTACTCTTTTGATGGATTATCTTCTGCCAAAACGGCAGGTACCAGGGAAAGTCTGCTACACGGGAGCCAAGCTTCACGTGTTCGGCGGTACTGCAGAGCCACGGGCCTACGGGTCAGGTGGCTACCGATTTCCCAAACGAAAGCATCAAGGCGTGGCGCACCTTGGGGCTTGGCGCTCGCGCTGAACACAAGCTCGTCGAGACGGTCAGCCGCAACCTGCAGTTGACCGCCACGTTCCTGGACCAGATGCGGCCTTTTTCTTTTTTCTTCTCTTTTCTTCTGCCAAACCCGGTTTCGGAGACCGGGCAGTTCCAATGAGCCCGGTCCTCGCGATAGCGTTAATCAGCTGTATGCCATCAGAAAGCAGAAGCGGAACGGCCTGGTCGTGAACCTGCAGGGTTCTTTTTCCTTCCTTTCTCAAACAAGTACAATTCGATCGGCAGCGAAAAAAGGCAAAAAGGGTCGGGGGTATTTCTCAACAACAAGAAGCGGGGGAGAGACTGGGGGGGGTCCCGGTCGCGGGTAAAAAGAAAAAGACGTGGTTTGACGTTTTTTTGCCGAAAACAGAAACGTTTCTGTGCGGAGAGAAGAAAAGGAGCGGTGCACTCTTACAACCGGACAATCGAACGGAGAGCTGGTAGCATACAAACCCTTGAGTCGGAATCAACAGTGTCGCATCCCCGTGGTTCTGCACTACGGTTACGTATGCACCGTAATACCCAAAGAATGCACGCCCTGACGTTTTGTGGTCGATAGCCCCATGACTCGTACGTAGGACCAATGTCAGCCCCATGGGGACGACAAGGTGGTACGAAAGCGTTCCATTCAACTCGCGTACGCTGTGCCGGACATGGGCCTGCGAGAGTTTAACCACGTGAGGCCAAATGAGGGCAAGGACGTTGCCCGAGGACACCGACACTTATCCTTCACTGACGATGCTGCGGGGCACCTCAACCCATCCCGTCCTGAGCGATCCGAGCGATTCCAAACCCGAACAAGAAACGCAGCATTCCCGGATTTGAGGGCCTGTGCGTGACAAGCGAAGTAGCGAAGTTGCGGACAAGCAGCATCAACTGATCGAAAATAGAGCCGATAGTGCGCACAATCCAAATAAAGCGCCATCGGTGTTATCCAAGTCGCAAATTTAGGACTTCTTTGGAGTTGGGCAGGTATCACAATATGCCAGCTTTTCCTCATACCAAACGAGGTACAATAAGCTGGGACACCAAAATGGAAAATAGGACTTCCATAGGACTTGGATATGGCCTGCTGGATAACACCAGCCATGCTCATTTGTTCCCATTGGCTGGTAAAACTCGTCAGGTGCAGCGTTGTTCCGGAAATGTTCCCGTCCGTCGGTGTAGATGCACCATGCAAATAAAGAAAAGGCCAGATCAGAGAATTTACAAAGGCAGAAGCCTTTTACAATGCCGGCCAACTTCTCACGTATTGAGTAGCTTCCGGGAGCGGGAACTCCGAAGAGCCGCCTTTGTTTTTTTAGAGTGAAACTCCAGTCTGCGCCAGGACAGGGGGCGCCGGCGGGTCGACTGACGCGAAAGCGGTGGTGATCAGGCGGGACATGGCCTGCTGCCGCATGTCGAGTCACTCGTGAGCAGGCATGGTTGATCAAGAACGGCACGAGTCATGGCTGGCCCACATTCGCGAAGCAAGATCAGACGTTGCTGAGCCAGTTTTCCTGTTTGCCTACGGCCTTGTCGCACGAACTCTTGCTCGTTCGCCTGTTTTGTCCACAGGATAAGGTACTGTCTCAGCCCTTGGCTTCTCCTCTATCACTGTGAAGGGTCTAATTTGCAGTGGCCCTTGGCCGGACATGCTTTGCCGTGTCGCAGTGACATCATCATACGTGCCGGCACGGGTGAACACTTTGACCCCCTCGAATTCGGGACGCAAGGTACCCTCGACATGCCGGTCACAGCTGCTGGAGTAGGATGTCGAGGAGCATCCGAGTCTTGCAGAATGCCTGCGCCAGGACAGGGGGCGCCGGCGGGTCGACGAGCGCGAGCTGCGCCGAAGCGGTGGCCGCGACGCGGGCGAGGGACATGCCCTGCTGCCGCGTGAGGCCGCCGCTCTTGACGACCGACCGCAGGACCGGCAGCACGGCCGGGTTGACCGAGATGAGCGGGAAGCACTGCAGCGTCGCGTACAGCTCCTGCACGACGCGGTACGGCGCCTTTGCCGCCCACGACGCATCAACCGACACCGGCGGCGACCGCGGCGGGCTCCTCGGCGGCGACAGCTGCCGGGGACATCGCCCGGGCACCGCCAGCTTCCGCCCGCCCTTCGGACTCGGCGTCCGAGCGACGTGGCTCCGCAGCCGGTCGCTGACCGAGCCGAGCCGCGAAAACAGGCCGGAAAAGTCGTTCAAATCGTGCGCCTCGTCCAGCCGCGACTTCCTCGCACGCCCGCCCCCCCGCGCCCTCTGCGGGTATGGGTCGGCACCCCCCAGCCCTGCTGGGCTCACGCTCCGCGCGTCGAACCCCCACAGCGCCGCCTGCGGCGCGGGCGGCGGCAGCGGGGAGAGCTTGTGGTCGCGCTGCTGCTTGTGCGCCGCGTAAGCCGCGAGCCGCGCCGACGGCGGCTGCGGGAGGCCGAAGAACGACGGCGGCGGCGGCGCCGCCGCCGCGGCTGCGCGAGGCGTCACGTCTTCGAAAAAAGAGTCGCCTTCGCCCCTCCCCGCGCTTTTGGCGGGGGTCCGCATGTTCTGCTCCGACCAAGCTCCGGCGGGCCTCTTCGCCCGGGTCAGCCCAGTCAGGTTGTTCTTGTGGTACTGCGCGAGTGCGTTGCGGAGGGCGACCTCGTGCCAAGCCACGCCACGCCGCTGCTTGTCCTCTTCCGCGGCGCACGACGACCTGGGAGAGGTGGGCGGGGCGGCGGCTGCTTCCGGTTCGGGTTGCGCGTGCGGGGAAGCCGCCGGCGGGTGCCCCGCCCGGGAGCGGGCGGAATTGAGCTCGTTGAGCGTGCGCAGGAGGCCCATGCCCTCGATGCCGGCCTCGCAGCCGAGCGCCGTCCGCACCCGCTGGTGGTGGCGCACCAGGTGCTGCTCGAAGCACGCCGATACGAACCGAAGCCGCTCAGCGTCGGCCGCAGCACGCGCCTCGCCCTCCGCGGCCTCCACCGCCGCCAGCGCCGCCGAGCCCGTTTGACCTAAGTGGCCCGAGTGCTCCCCTTCTGACTTGGGCGAACACTCCGTGCCGGGCCCCCCCGTTGGGGCCGACGAGGTTGATCCCCCCGGCACCCCAGGGACAGCCGGAGCGGCCGCGTCCGTTGGACCCGAGTGGCGCGGGTGCACCGCTTCCGAGGGCGGCGATTTCTGCGCGCCGGGCCTTCCCAAATCCTCAGGAACAGCCGGCGCGGCCGTGACCAGGGGAGCAGAGTGTTCCTCTGAGGGCGAATTTTGCGTTGCGGCGCCGTGAATCCCCGGAGCCGGGGCGGCGGAGGCGAGGGCGCCGAAGGCTGCGAGGAGGTCTCTGAGGCAGTCTTCGAGCAGGCGGCTGCGGGCGGCCTGCTCGCCGTCTTCGACGGCCCGGGCGGCGGCGGCGTGCCCGGCGGCCGAAGCCGCACGGCGCTCGCGCGCGGCGCCGCGGAGGATGCAGAGCCGCGCGAAGGCGGCCGATTCGCGGTCGGCGAGGCGCTGCCGGGACATCCAGAAGAACAGCTCGAGTCGCACGGACGCCTCCTTGATCAAGTCGGCGCCGGACAGGATCACCGACAGCGACGCGCCGGGGATCGTCGCTCCCAGCACGCTCGAGGCGGATCGCGTGAAGTTGCCGATGCTCGAGGCGCGCGACAGGGCACCGTGCAACCCGGCCCCCGCCGGCTCCGGCGCGTGCCCACCCGCGGCGGCGCACAGCGGGGTGGGCGGCTGCGTCGTCGGCGTCGCCGGGACGGAGAGGCTGCTGCTCTGCGGCGCGAGGTCGCGCTGCTGGAGCGGCGGCGGGTGGGCCGCTGCCTGCGGCGGCAGCGCCATCGGGCTTTCCGTACCGGGGTGCGGCTGGATGGACGGCGTGCTGTGCTGGGACTGACTGGCAGATTGCGGAAGCAGGCCTGGTTGGATAGAAGGTGCTTTGGCGGATAATTCGCTAGGGTGGTGCTGGCTGCCGGTTTGCGGGTGGATGGACGGCGTGCTGTGCTGAGACTGATTGGCAGATTGCGGAAACAGGCCTGGTTGGATAGAAGGTGGTAGTTCGCTGGGGTGCGGCTGGCTGCCGGTTTGCGGGTGGATGGACGGCGTGCTGTGCTGAGACTGCGGGAAAAGGCCTGGTTGGATAGAAGTTGCATTTGCAGATAGTTCGCTAGGGTGGTGCTGGCTGCCGGCCTGCGGGTGGATGGACGGCGTGCTGTGCTGAGACTGACTGGCAGATTGCGGGAAACGGCCCGGTTGGGCCGGATGTGGCTGAGGGAAGTCCGGGTGAACTGGAGGCGTGTCGATGTGTGGGTTGGCGGCGGGATATGCGAGGGACGGCCGGTTGTGCGGGGTGCTGGCGTTGCTGGCGACACTCAGCGCCGGGGGCAGGCTGGGGAGGGATCGCGCGGTTTGGTCGGGTGTCGGCTCCTGCAGAGACGAGTGGGGCGACGTGCTCATGAGTTGGTGGGGTTGCTCGGGCTGAGGTGCGAGCATGCGGTGCAGATGGTGGAGGTCGGCCGAATTCAGAGATGCGACAGGCTCCGCAGCCGCAGCCGACGCCTCCACCGAAGGTCCCGGCACCAGCTGCTCACTGGGTACTTCGAGTTGATCGCTCATCGCTTGGTACTTTTGACACGCCGCCTGCTCCCTCCGTATCATGGCCTCCAGGTCACGAACTTCGTCATCCATCGCGGGCAGTCAGCACTGCCCACCTGTCAGAGCAACTGCCTCCTCGTTTCGCGTGTTGCGCGGAACAGTTTGCGAGCCGCCGAATCCCGGCGGCGCGCAGCGTTGGGTTTCGCACCTTTTTTTTTGTGTGTGTTTTCCGGCAATCTTCGCTCGGTCGGTTGCCTCAGCGACCACTTCCTCTCCCCCCCCCCCGTGTCGCCAGCGGTGAAACGAAGCCGCGTCGTGGTGGCTTTGCAGTTTCCGTACAAGGGGACCTCTCTCTTTCTTTCTTATTTTTCCCCGAACCGGTACAGTACACGCCGGAGATCCCCTTGATTTCCTTTGGAACGAAAGCTTCTGGGTGGGAGGACAGCTGGGTCCTGGCAACCTCTCCCCGCGACCTGTAGGAGCTGTTTCGGTTTGAAGAGAGTAAGCGCTACAAACAGGGAGTTTGGTTTAGCTCGGCGGGGAAATCTTAGTTCGGACTTTTGACCTGTTGTGTTTGTGTGATTTGTCGTAATGGGGTAGACCCGCATGACCTCACGTCCGTTCAACACGTGGTTCGGTAGTTACAGCACTTGGGATCCCTTCGGTTCTTTGTCTGGCAGTTATTGTCGAGCATTTCCTTCCAAGCTGGTGCTTATATAAAAACACAGCGAGTGTAGAGCCCCCAACGTAGGGCATGAAACCTTCGAGGGACTGGCCTCCTGTCTTAGTTCCCCTCACCGATATGCTCACGTCTAGAAGGTGTGACCCCCGTGTCAGCGCCAAAGCACTCAAGCCGTGGCTAACACAGCCCTGGCGGGCCCAGGTGGGGCCAGGTGGGCCCCGGAGCGGCTCACAGCACGAGGGAGGGAGCCCCCAAAATGGGGTATCTTTGGAACTTCGCCGCTACTCAAGCCAGTCGAACACTTTCTGGCCTCCAGCGGGAAAATCCAGACTACAAAACGACAAATTCGGCTGTGTTCCGCCCTAGTTGGACAAGTTTTGAGTGGTCTCGTCGGCGCGCGCTCCCTTCGAAATAGGCACGCGGTGGTATAGCTTCAGAAGCTGGAACTAAAGGCTCAAGTTGAAATGTGGAGTCGCATCCGTGTTTCGGGTGTACATTTGTACGCGTTTTGGTTGCACCACACCATTCTCGGACGCACCTCTTTGCAACATTCGCTTGCGCAGGGGTGGTGCATATAAGTCGAACTTTGATGAGGCGGATCTCAGCCAAACCGAGCCGCCCGTCCCCGTCCTCGTGGTGGTTGGAGCAGCACCCTTCCGGCTTCAATCTTTTTTTTGGCGGGTGCAGCCCTCGCACTACGGCTTGCCGTGCAGCGGACACACGCGCTGGTTTCCCTCGAAAACGGAGATACTGTCCGGAATCCGCTTCGGGTCGCCTCCCTGAACCGCCAGCTTCTGCACCTACACGTCATTTGTCAGGCCAAACTGACCTCAACCAGGCGAGCTGTGCACGCGGTGCACGTGGCACGGCGTGCACTGAGCGCGTCATCTTCCCCCTTGTCTCCCGTTTCAAGCTGAAGACAAGTGGTTGAAGGCCCATCTCAGCGCTCAGATGAAGCAAGTACACACGTTCGCGACAGGCGCCCACCTGCCTGACGCGTCCGCCGCCGGGCGCGTACTGTGCGCCACCGATCTTAGCCAGGCGAACTGCACTCCGTGCACGCGGTACGGCAGCTGCACTTCAGTGATCAGGCCGGACGCATCTCCACCAAGCGAGCTGCCCCGGTGGATCTCAGCCAAAGCGAGCTGCACGTCATCGAGGCCAGGCGGATCTCATACCAAGCGCCGCACGCCGTGCACATGACACGGCGGATCTCAGCCAAAGCGAGCTGCGCGTCATCGAGGCCAGACGGATCTCCAACCAAGCGAGCTGCACGCCGTGCACGTGGCACGGCGGATCTCAGCCAAAGCGAGCTGCACGTCATCGAGGCCAGACGGATCTCAACCAGGCGAGCTGCACGCGCGCGTGCTCGTGGCACTGCGGACCTCAGCCAAAGCGAGCTGCACGTCATCGAGTCAAAGCGAGTTGCACGTCAGCGACCAACCAGGCGAGCTCTACGCCGAGCGCGGCCAAGCGAGTCTCGTTATGATTAGGCGCTGGTCAGGCACCAGACGGATATCCGCGGCTTCACGCCAAGTACTGGACAGGACGAATCTCAGCTGGAACAGCTGCACCGTCGATCGGCGTACAACGCCCCCCCTCAGGTGGACCGCGCCTCGCGCCTCAGGCATCAGCCTGGCATGCCCCCCCGCATGCTCTGCTACACAGGTATTCAGTCCCGGCGAGCAGTGGCAGGGCGCTCTCCAGCCAAACGAGTTGACCAGAAAGAAATGACTGATCCGGTTTGGTGGAGATCCGCTTTGCTCGGGATTAGCTGAATTAAACACCTATTTGAGTGCGTGAGCCCCTCCGAAGAAAGGTCCATCACACTAGTTCCAGGCTACGTAGCCCGAGTCTCTGGGTCGCGTCCCCCTCCTTCTCTTGGTCGCCTGGTCTTGCGTCTTGCTGGTCCGTCCGGGCTGGTCGCTTCGCGCTTCCCCTTCGTTTTGCTTCACCTCGTCTCCACTCCCTGCTGCACGGGCTTCTTTTCCGGTAGTGCAAGTAACGAACGGACGTATCCTTTTCTAGGTTGTTCTCGCCGGACAGTGTGCACGCAGTGGCAGTTCGCAGCTGAAACCCGGCACAAGAGACGAAAACAATTGATGGGCTTTTTTTTTTTTTTTTTTTTTTCAATGTTTCAGGTTCTGTTTCCATCTTCCCCCCAACTCTCTACCAGTCGGCAGGAAAAAAGAGGCAAAAACAAAGGTAAGTTGCAACACAAAGGACAAAGAGGATTTGAAGACATAAGTAAGGGGGTAATTCGAAAAAGAGAAAGCAAAAAAGAAGAAGAAAAGAAGAGCAACCGGAAACAGTCTGGAGAACAAAAGTAAGCGGACGAAAG
Organism: Diplonema papillatum; assembly: GCA_030068145.1. Lineage (NCBI taxonomy): Eukaryota > Euglenozoa > Diplonemea > Diplonemida > Diplonemidae > Diplonema > Diplonema papillatum. Next base: position 282,577 of record JAPJBO010000061.1, read on the forward strand.
GAAAGGACGACAAAATAAACGCGAACAACAAAAAAAAAAAGATCCAGCGTGTGAGTTGTATTGCGGGTGAAATGAGAAACCGAGGAAGGGGTGAATCGTAAGAGGCACAGTAGCAGTAAACGAAAAAGGAAATAAGGAGATAAGAAACGGGATTGCGGAAGAAGAAGCAGAAGTGAGTAGTGTTGTTGTGTTATTTTTACTTGTTCGAGAGGAACTTAGGGAGCAAGAGCGTAGCGGTCAACTACAACGTTGCAAAGCTTGCCGCAAAGTTCGCACAGTGCCATAACCTTGCCCGCTCTGTCCTGTAGTTGACCGTCACCACGGGCTCACGTGCAGCGCAAGCACAGGCCTCAAAAAGTACGCCACTCCTCGATGCTTTGGTTTGAGAAATCGGAAGCTTCCCGCGGCTTGGCTATCTTGGCTCTCGGGTGCAACAGGCTTTCTCCAGATGTGCTCGGAAGAAATGGTAATCGTGGTAAACTTTCTTTTTGTTCCTTTTACGGCTATTCTCTCCTTTTCCGAAAGTCGGGCGCTTCGTTTTTGTTTGTGCGTGCCCAGTGGTTTTCCGCTTAGCCAACAAAATGAAATTGGTTGGCTAAAAAAATTTCATGGTTCACAAAAAGAGGTCAAAAACTTTCCTCTCGACCAATCTTTTTGCATGGTGTTAAGGCAGCTGTTCAGCTTTGACAGATGCTTCTGGTCACAAACCCGTCCTTTGTGTGTTTGAAGTACCCCATCAAGTCCTTCTCGGTAAGGAATCGGGATATCTTACCGTTCTTGAACCTCCGCATGCCAAAGGTACTTGAGGAAGCTGTTGGCCACCCGACGTGTACCACTCCCTGGCAGCAGCTCTGCGAAGGAATCTGGGGACTCGCTTCGCACTCATTTCGGCATTACCTACCCCCCAGTGCTGATGCTAAGGCCCCTAAACTCGGCATCGTTGTCAGCCGGACGGCAACGAGGGGTGGGTGGCCCCCCCTTAACAACCCCCCTTCTCCTGCCCCCCCCCCCCCCCCTGGTGCAACCCACTGTGGACCTACTGTGGGACCCACCTTAGCTAAATTCTCTAAGGTGAAATGGTGGAAAAAGTGGGTCAAATTCTTTTTTTTCGAGTGCTTTTTTGGGAGGATTTGGGCCAAAAAAAAATTTTTTTTTTTTGGTCGCTGCTGAGGAAACCACCTTAGAGCGGTCACCACCCTGCTGCACACAGGCGGGGTACCCACCCCCACCCAGGGTTAGCAACTTCGTTTTGGGTCTCAGGCTTAGTATCAGCACTGTACCCCCCCCCCGTGTCAGTGTCGCCTTTTCGCCTGAAAACGCGAGGCGACACTAACACGGGAAGACGGTTCTCAATAGGGTCCCCTGTATTTGCATGAAGAATGTCTCATCCTCAACAACGGCTTCCCGTGTTATTGTCGCCTTGTAGGCAATGGTGCCTTTAGGTAGGCGACACTATCACATAGAAGACGAGGCATCTGGCTACCTTAAGAGAGTCATAGTTACTCCCGCCGTTTACCTCGAGTACTTTCGACTTTCCAACAATATGAACAAAGAACTTGATTTATGAGACTGCAGTTGGAATATTTTTTGTTGTACAGCAGACTTCGGGGAGGGGGCTACTGTTGCGTTTGTTGTGTCGTCTTTTTTTGATACGCGGTGGAGTGCAGCCTCAGAAGCTGGAGTTAAAGTTGGAGTTTAAAAAGCGGGTGTCCCCGCACAGCTTTTTTGGGTGTGGATATACACGCATGTTTGTAGCGCACCCGCTTTTCGGGTGTGACTCGGGCACACCCTCTTTAACTCCAGCTTCTGAGGCTGGACCTCACCGTGTATGTATGAAATACTCGCTCGAGGGGCTGCCCTTGTGCTTACTTCGAAGGTTGGAGAGGGAGAAACAATACAACTACGAAATGGGTACTTTTTGTTGAACGCTTACGCCCGCCACTAAACCCAGATTTGCCTGTGTTTCGTTGTGGGCTACAGCACATTTTATCTCCTTTGAGATTGGAATATTGTTGCGTGTGAGTGGGGAGTCATCGGCGTGCCGATGAGTACCACACGATGCCTTTGAGATTTCGCAACTGGCAGTCTCCTCAGGTATTTCCTACAAAGCAGGGTGCTTATACAAAAAAAGAAGAAGAAGAAAACCGGATTAAGAATGTGGCTGGATCCTTTGTTAAGAAAAGGAAAACAAAATACAAAGATCTCCGTGAGATAGAAGAAGGGAGAGTGTGTGTGTGAGAGAGAGAGAGAGTGTGTGTGTGAGTGAGAACACAGCAGCTCTTTGATGGCTGTGTTGCACCGTGAGACTGAGTAGACGCCTTGCATCTTTTTTTAGAGTTAAAGTTTTTACATAAGCGCCAGCTTGAAAGGAAATGCTCGACGATGCTGCCCGACAAAGAACAGAAGGGATCCCAAATGCTGTAACTACGTGTTGAACGGACGTGAGGTCATGCGGGTCTACCCCTACACGACAAATCACAAACACAACAGGCCAAAGTCCTGAGTGAGAAAGCAACACACGGTGGTGTAAGCGAAGAACAAATCAGATTGTGTTTGTATTGTTTTTGCCCCTTACCTCTATATTTCCTCCCTTCCATTCGGAGCCGAAGCAGCTACGTCGAGTATTCTTCGTTTTCTTTTTAGTTGTCGGGCGCGAGCCAGCAGCTCGAAAAAGCGACTGAACGCACGAGATCGCTTTTTCGGCGCTTTCATTACGTATCGATGCGGGCAATACGCGGAGTGTCGGTAGGATTCAATAAGGTGCCTAATCACAAATGGCGGTGTTCACATTCCACGGAAAGGATCGAACAACAGTCAAGTGTCGCAAAGGATTCAATCTCCTGCTCCGGATTAACCCCCGATTCCGTGGATCAAACGAGCGGGAGTGTTGCAACTTTGTCAGTCAAACTGACCATCATTCGATCAGTCGATGCCGGTGTTGTCCGTTCTCCTGAAATGCCTCCCCCCTTCCTCCTCCCCCACTGCCCACTCTCAAAACCCCCCAGACAGAAGCGCGGAGAGAAATGAATTCACCGCGGCATTCTCGCCACACGCGCACAGGTGTCAGACTGAATTGTGTAGGAAGTATCGATACTGCTGCCTGCTAACATCAAGAAGGAAGCCAGTGAGAGGGAAGTCATACGCCTTTTTTTTGTGTTTCCGACGATCCCGTGGGACGTACAGATTGGTGTCTTTCGACCTTTGTTTGTTTGTGAGGTTCAGCTTGGTGCGTGTGGTCGGTGGGCGGGGGGTTGGTTAGGAAGCTCTACTGTATCGGGCTAGACTTTAATTCATGCTTGAGCCAGGATGCCCACTCCGCAGCCTTTCCGCTGGGCTCTTGGTAGCTGATCCGCTCGCATACACTTTTCATTACAGTGGCGTTGCGCGCTGCGAAGTCGTCCATGATTTGCCAGTACGTCACGTTGCATTGTCCATAAATTCTCGCCAGGTCTGCTTCGGGTCCATAACTCCGCACGTGAAGCTCGTCGTTGGCCGTGAGCACGTGCTTAGCACTTCCTCGTTCAACGCATCCTACGACGGCGCACGCCTCGCTCGTTCTAAACGGCATGATCGTCCTTCGGACCAGGGCCTGGAGCAAGTCCGTCGCGCCGTGTAGCTTCCGCAGTGCCCGGAGGGTTTGCGTGCTGAGGCACCGTGGCGGCACTTCATTCGTCAGTCGGTCGCGGACCGCCATGTCACGGCTGCAGTTGCGGCTCCTCCGCAGGAAACGGCCACTCTCTTCCAGCTGCACCAGGTCATTCGCCTCGTCGTTGTCGTCGGGCTGCTGCCGTCGGCGTCGACACAGCCTTGTGACTTTGGCTACGCTGTAGCACCACTCGATGTCGAATGAGCGGATACTTTGGTGCGCATTGGTCGCTGCTTCGTCGGCCGCGTTGATATCCGCGTTGTCGCGGTGGCCCCTTGCCCACTGGACCACCGGGATGTTGCGCAGAACCGCGGCGACGGGGTCTCCTTTCCGGGGGTTCCGCGTGCGGGCTATCGCACTCTGACTGTCACTGCGCAGAGTGACTGTGGCCTGGGGCTGCACTGCGTCTAGGGCTGTGGCGAGCACCATCAACGCGCACAGTTCTGCGTCTGTGCTGGAGCTGATCCTACCTTGGATTTTTGCCCCGTAGGCCGTCCCGTTGACGTAGACGCCTACGGACCCCCTGCCTTCTCGTTCGTGGTAGCTGCCGTCGGTAGCCACCTTAATCTCCCCGCCTTCGGCTTCGGCTTTCCGGAGGGCCTTTTCCGTTCACGTAACAATGTACGGTTTTCGGCCTCTTCGTGGTGGCCCTAGCTCGAAACCGGTCGCCGGTATGCGTCCTTCCGTGGCGTGGGGGTGAGCAGCCATGTACGCCCTTGCCCTCTGCTGTTCCGTGAAATCCTTCACAGGTGTCATCCCGTAACCGAAGGTGCATGCTGGGTAGTTTGCGATGCCCTTACTGCCGCGGTGCTTCGGGATCAGCTTGTTGTATGCTGCGAGGAGTTTTGGGTGGGAGGGGTCAAAGCACTTTTTTTTTTTTGTATAAGCACCTGCTTTGTACTACGTTTGTAGGAAATACTTGAGGAGGCTGCCAGCTGCAAAAGATCAAAGGAGGTAAATGTGCTGTAGCCCACACGAGACACAGGTGAACCTGGGTTTAGTGGCGGGCGTAAGCGTTCAACAAAGATGACCCACCTTGTAGTTGTATTGTTTCTCCCCCTCTAGCCTCCTTCGAAGTAAGCACAAGGCAGCCCCTCGAGTATTTCTTTTTCTTTTCTCGGTTTCATGCAATGCGTGTGGCTGAAAATTGAACTGGAGCAGGGAATTTCTATCGCCGCAGGCACCAAACTTTCTGAAATGGTAGTCAGGTGTGACGGTCAAGATATAAGGTGCCATTGGGGAAGTACGGAAGCCCTGAGCAAAGTGCTAGACTGTAAGCAGATGAATGGATGACACCTGCATAATAATCTGGCGCGCCAAGCGCGGAAGCGTTTGCTTTGGCTGTCACTCGACCTCCCCCCTGCCCTTCAGACACGCAGACACACATTACACAGTGAGCCCCGATCAGCTTGTTTTCCCATCTATACTTTCTCTTTTGTATCTGTAACGGCAAACTACCTACCCCCCCCCCCTCGTGATAGTGTCACCTCCGTTTAGCCGTTGTCAGTGTCGCCTTTTTGCCTGAAAACGCGAGTCGACACTAACACGGGAAGACGGTTCTCAATAGGGTTCCCTGTATTTGCATGAAGAATGTCTCATCCTCACCAACGGCTTCCCGTGTTAGTGTCGCCTTTTAGGAAAAGGTGCCTTTAGGTAGGCGACACTATCACGGGGGGGGGTGATAAAAGAGTCGGTGTTTTAACCTCTCCGGCTGACCTTAGAAGTGGGCGAGAGGGAGGGGAAGGAAAAGACTTATACAGGGATGGGCAGGGGGAGAGACTTGTTTTCTGGTGCGTCCACTGTTGATCCACCTACGCAGGCCGATCCTTCGGTTGGTGGAGTGAGTTGGCAGGCTGACAGGTGAAGGCTTGGTTGGCCTACCTTGGAACAAGCCTACGGCTGCTGGCAGGATCTACTACCCGTCACTCAAACAAAACTGGATCGGGTTTTATTTCCCTTCACTGGGATGGCTGCCGTGACTCGAGGCAGCACTGACTTGTCTTCTTTTTACGGTGGCAATCTGCGAAGTAAACTCCGCAGAGCACGGTGGGACATGGGGTTGCCAATGGTTGAAGTACCAAAATCGCGCTTATGGGGGAAGGGGATCGACGTTTCTTTTTGAAAAGGAGGGCGCAAGGGCTTTTGTTTTGCTTTTTGTAGGCTGGTTTCTCCCCCCTCCCTGGCCGCCGAAATAAGCGCCGGACGGCCCTCGGAGTACTTTTTTACATGAGCGCCAGCTTGGAAGGAAATAATACGACGAAGCTGCCAGAAAATAAGAGCTCGTCACTCGCACAACCGCGGCTGATACAAAACTAACGATGATGATGACGGGAAGAGAGAGTTGTTTTCGTTGAACGCAGTGCCTGATCGTTTTTTACGTAAAGCTGGATTCAGGACGCAAGTGAAAACGCCACGGTTTGCGGCGACGAGCTTCTCATTTCCTCCAACATTTCACATGGATTTTGACAAAGATCTTTGCATTTTTCCACATGTTTTTCAAAATTAACTACTTCTTTTATACATCTTTGTGTAAAAAAGAAAAAAGAAAGATCTTGAAATTTTGTAAAAAATAGTGACTGTGCGTTGTCCTTGTGAGTGGGGGTGTGTGGTCCTTTTTTTTGAGGTGAATTGCGCCTGTCGTTGCCTCTCCCTGAGGTTGCAGCCTAAGGAAACCAGCTGTGAGACAAAACTCGGCGCCAGTCTCGTCGGATTGCACCAGAAAAGAACTTCACGGGTTACAAAGCACCCGCCCAACGAGGCACGCGCCTAAGAACGTGCACGGCCACCGTCAAGATTCATCGGGCCTGCACGAGCCTCAGGCTCGTGATCGGGCTCCGGGTCGCGACGAAATCTGTTGTTGCCACGGAGCCAGCGGATTTCGAATCAGTGCGTCGGAATCAGTGGAATCGGACATTCCGAGACGAGGATATGCTAATAGCTCTGTCGAGCCAACCCCACTTTTTAGGGGGTCGGGGGCGAAGCCCGGGGACACTTTTTTAGCCTACCGTCGTACGCGTTTTTCTAGTAGTCCATTTCCCCCGCTCCGGGTTTTTCTCGATCCGTGACTCGGCACCGGGTATTTGCCGCACAATTCAGGCCTGAAGGCCCGGGTTCGAACCCGGCCGAGGACACCCGGGCGAGGCACTTTTCCGGTCGAAAATGATTTTCGGGGGTTGTTGGTTTTCGGGGTCTATCATGCCCGAAATTTGCGTTTTTTGCAGAGTTTCTCAATAACTCGCGGTATTTGGGTCCCTTTGGGTAACGTGAGTCAGTCTACCAGAACTGAGCATCGCCCGAACTTTGCTTCACCAGAAGTTAGCTTCGCCCGAACTTTGCTTTTGCATCACCACAACTTAGCAACTTGGTTTCGCCCGAACTTTGCTGCTTTCCGAACTTTACAAACCCCGTAAATCATTGTCGACCGGAAAAGTGCCTCGCCCGGGTTCGAACCCGGGACCTCCAGCCGTGAAGGCTTGCGCTGTTCACTCTGCCATCACGGTGTCATTTCCAGGGGGAAAACTTCCTGTTATGGAGACCGTTGAAATGACGCTATAAAAAGTGCCCCGGAGTTTCAAGCGAACTTTCACTCTAAAAAGTGCTGCGCGTAGAGGCAGCAGTTTGGGTTTCGGGGTCTAATGTGCCCGACATTTGCGTTTTTTTGCCGAGTTTCTCAATATCTCGTGGCTTTTGGGTCCCCTTGGGTAATTTGAGTCAGTCTACCAGATTCTGGTCCAGAACTTAGCATCGCCCGAACTTTGCTTCGCCCGAACTTTACGGTTTCCCGAACTTTAACTGCTGCCTTTAGTCTCGCCTTACCGGCGCACATGTACTTTTTCTCCTGTGGTGTTTACGCACTTGCATCATTCCATCCGAGCGTTCCGTCTGTTCATTACTACCCTGAGCAACGCACTGTGCACACAGTCGGTGTCTACGTAACAGCAGATGGGTCGAGCTGCGGGGGCGGCTCACGGGTGAACGTCGTTGTCCGCAGAAGGGGGTCGTGCCATGTCGGCGGGTGTCCGCCGCTTCTTCTCACCGCGTTTGCGGAGCCCTCACCCAGCTTTGTTGGCCGTGCGAGCAACCATTAAAGCACAGAAACTGCACTACTACCTTGACGTTTTTTCACAAAATTTCAAGATCTTTTTTTTTCTTCAAGATGTGAAAAAAAATGGGCAAATCCAACAACTTCTGAAAAGGAGTTTGTCAATCCATGATTTCATGTTTGGTAACAAAAAAATCGCAGGGAAATACAACGGCTGTAACTACTGAACACGTGTGTTTGAACGGACGTGAGGGAAATCACACACGGTGGTGTAAGAAGTCGGAAGAACAAATCAGATAGTTGCGCTGTATTTTCCCCTCTACCCCTTTATTTTCTCCCTTCCATTTGGAGCCAAAGCAGCTACGTCGAGTATTTCCTTGGACGCACGGGTGGGGAAGACTGAGCGCACGGCTGCGTTATGGGACAATTTCGAGGCCGTCCGTGTGGCCGAGCCCTGCCCACCTTTTCTCCAAAGTTAGCTGGCTGCTGTTCGTGACACTTTGTTGCGCCCAGCGTCAAGCCGGCTGGCGAAAGGTCCCTTGAAACTCCGGGGTTTTGGAGCTTCCGGGCGACTCTTGGCAATTGTATTGTCTCCTTTTAGATCGCAACAAAAAAATTTGAAAGGTGGTGGAGAGTGTCTGTGAGCACCGTTGCCGTCTGTTTGTGGTTCCATCGTCATTGTACCAATCACCACGATGGTCCGTAGTAGGTGACGGTCTGCATGTTCGGTGTACTGTGTATGACCGACACTTCTCGCGTGTTCTGTTGGGGTTATTTGTAGCTTCCACGCGAAGAAGTGGCTCTGTGCAGTAGTTTGTAGTTATTTTGTAGTGGGAAACTTTTTTGCATGCGTAGAGATCTCTTTTACTTGCTTGTGCGCCTGGGAGCCGGTTTCCCAAACGCTTTTTCGACAAGGCTGCGTGTGACAACAGGGTTCCTCTCGTGAATACTTAGACGAGAAATACTCGAGGGACTGCCTTGTGCTCATTTCGAAGGAGGCTCGAGGGGGAGAAAACAATACAACTACAAAGTGGGTCTTTTTTGTTGAACGCTTACGCCCGCCACTAAACCCAGATTGACCTGTGTTTTGTGTGGGCTACAGCACATTTACCTCCTTTGAGCTTTCACAACTGGCAGTCTCCTCAAGCATTTCCTACAAAGCAGGTGCATTCTCAGTCGGTGGGAGACACTTGTTACAGGTGAGAGACATTTGCCTTGAGAGTGTCTCCTGGCATATGGAAAGGTCCTGGCAGTTAAACGGTGGTGTGCTCAGGAGCAAGGGTATCAGGGTGGGCGCGTTGTTGCCAGGCGACTCTCGCGCGCTGCTCTCTCGTGTCTCCCGTCGTTTCAGAGTGTCTCCCGAGGCAGGCTTATACAAAAAGAATACAGTCTCGAACTCCCGTTACGAAGTTGGGTGGGTGGTCGTTGTTATTGGTGCTGGTTTTGAGGGATAAGGAAACATTAGAAATATTTTTGCGGTGGTCTCTGCTGGCCCGGTAGTTTGTGCTACCGCCAACTTCTTTTACACTCGTTCTCTTCTCTTCTCACTACTGTACGTACTCTTTCACCTCTCACTTTGGCTGGCCAAAAAAAGACTCCTGTGACCGACACCACGAACACACGAAGTTGGGTGGGGTGGTGCGGAGTTCTTTGCAAGGAACCGTGGTAGAAAAAAGATACCCAGGAGTAAAAATTGGCGGGGCACATCCGAGGACAGTTTCAAATTAAAAAAAAAAAAAAAGAATGAACGCATTCTAGGGAAGCAAATACACTTTCGTGTGATATACCCATCGACCAACCGGGTTGACGTGCAGTCTGCTGTCTTGCGAATTACTGGGTTCCCGTCTGTTGTCGTTCTCTGCTATTTTCCCCAAATGGACTAAGTGGTCGATTGGGTTGGTTCTCTATCGGCGGAAGATGTTTGGTCTAGCTTCCTGTAGTGGACTACCGTGGCTGTAACGGGTAACGGGGAATTAGGGTTCGATTCCGGAGAGGGAGCCTGAGAAACGGCTACCACATCTAAGGATGGCAGCAGGTACGCAAATTGCCCAATAGCAACACTGCTGAGGCAGCGAAGAGAAATAGCCTCGACACGTACATAGTACGTTAGAAGCAATGGATGATATCGAAACCTGTCAATGAACACCTCCCTCGCCGCAAGACTCGACACTTTAGACTGTTTCGTCGTGCGGTTGGGTTTTTGTGTTGCGGTTGTTTCCGGAAGTCTTTGCAGTATGCAGTGGTTCGCTCCCTCTTTGTCGATAGGGATCCCCATGTGAAGCACGGACATGTAAACTGTGACAGTGACATGATCTTCAGGAATCGTGTTGGTTCGCTCATTGCACAGACTTACATTTTTGGAACACGTTGCAATGTCTTGAGAAGAACCTTTCCGGAGTTGGGGCTTGCACTGACAAACGAAGCAACGGACGATCAGCATCAACTGACCAAAGGTGATGAAAATGATAAGGCAAAAGTATCTTGTTCTTCGCGTGTACAGGGTATAACCCTCTCTGGCGGGGTTTCCTGTATTAGCACTTTTTCGTTGGCTTCGTTTTCTCTTTCATGCGCAACCATTGTTCCGGAAATGTTCCCGTCAGTACAGATGTACTATCAAGAAACAAAAAAAGAGAAACAAACGTCCATCAGGGGCCACTTACATAGGATACGGAGAAGGTAAGGGGTGCGGGTAAGGTCGCAAAAGGGGCGGTTGTGATTGATCGGCTCGTGTGCAAAATACTCGAAGGCGTCGCCGGTGCTCATTCTGACGGGAGAAAACAGTGCGGGCACAGAATGCGTCCAGGAGGACGGAAGGATCGCTACTTCTCCTGTTGGTAATAAGACGGTCAACCACGCATGAAATGAAATCAAAGACTGGCAAATGAAAGAGACTGGTATGCAATTTTTTTTTAAGGCAAGGACGCTGATCACTAGAGCGAGTCACTGACACTTCAAAGGCAAGAACGCTAATCACTAGAGTAGGTCAAAACCATTCTGAAACGGACATGCACTTCGCTGTAGTGACATTCACGTTCCACGGAAAGAACCGTTCGCGATTCAAGAAGAGGGATGCCGAATAGAATGAGTATGAATGACATGCCACATGCTCGAAAGACATGAGGGAATGCAAAATGAATCGGACATGTGTCAATGAAAATGCAAAAGTCAAGACCGTTCCTCCTCCATGGGCTCGTTCCAGATGCGACCGTCTGTAGGAAGTCGGAACGCGGAATAGCTGGCCGCTGGGCACAAGGGGCGAAACATGCCACGGAAGCCGACGAAGCCCAGCCATCCGGTAGCCAAAGCCGGCACGCCGATCAACTACAGGATGTGGGCAGAGCTATCGAGAAGCCGTAGAAGACAAGCTTGGACCCGGAAAGGCTGTGCCACGTCCGGCCGGCCTACAGGGGCCTGGGCGAAGGGATGCGACACGGCATCCTTGACCTCTGCAACACCTACAACACGAGTGTCCCCTCCCACGGGGAGAAGAAAAGCGCACGTGACAAGACCATTCCCTGCCCATCGGGCTACCGGCCCCTCAGGGATCCTGTGTTTCGCGGGGGCTCACCAAACGCGTCTTCCCCTTTTTTTTGAGCTCTGCAACAACTGGCGGCCACCTCGAGTATTTTCCTCCAAAAAGCAAGGTACTTTTTTTTTTTTTCACAAATATGACAATGCGGGGGGACACTAGCACTACACGACGGGGGATGGGGGGGGGATTTTTGCGGGCCTGCGGAATAGGGTCCAATGGCGTAAACAGGCGGTACGTGTTGAGGCATCGTCTGTGCGAGAGTGCCTGTTTTCATGAAACAGAATACGGGTTTGTGTTGATTGGATGGAGACGCAGCAGCCAGGCGCCGTGGCTCGACCCTTTGTTTTCAGGTTCCTTTTTTTTTTTTCGGGTGTGTCTGGCAGACTCTGCTGTGCAGAAGGAAAAAAGAAAACACGGCCATTACCCCCCTCCCTGACCGGAAACCAGCTACATAGGCCTCAGCGGAGGAGGAGCCTTGTGTCCAGTGCGGGCACCCAAAAAGGCTTTCCCCGGGGGGCATCTTATTTTCGCCACTGGAGGGGAAGGTGGGTACGATCTTGACTGACGACTGGTGGTTTCAGACGGACGCACAATGCTGTGAAGACCCCGGTGTAGAGCCTTCAGTGAGGCAGACGTATTTCCAGACTGCTTTCCTATCTTCTACAATGAAAAACTCACTGTTCGTCGGAACCCTTCCGGAGTTGGGATCGGGCTTGCGCTGATGAAACGAAGCAACGGACGATCGGAAATACTTGAGGAGGCTGCCAGCTGCAAAAGATCAAAGGAAGTAAATGTGCTGTAGCCCACACGAAACACAGGTGAACCTGGGTTTAGTGGCGGGCGTAAGCGTTCAACAAAAAAGACCCACTTTGTAGTTGTATTGTTTCTCCCCCTCTAGCCTCTCTTCGAAGTAAGCACAAGGCAGCCCCTCGAGTATTTTGTGTCTAACAAATGCAATTTGTCAAGAACAAAAACAGATCGATGGCAGCGTACTATCCTCACCCCCGTTAGATGAACAAAACAGGTTTGAAGGAAGTGCGCACAAACAAAGGAAGCGCCAGATCCGTTTTTTAGAGTTCAAGTTTTTGTTGGCTTCGTTTTTTTCTCTTTCATGCGCAAACCGTTGTCCCGGAAATGCTCCCGTCGGAACGAATGTACTATTAAGAAAAGAATTGCAGCGCGCGACTCGAGTAGGGGTGGGTGGAAAGGCAGGTGCGCGTGGGGTGTGCAATTTTCTGTGTAGTCCAGTTTCTGTCAATGTCAATTGTGCCTTTCTTTTTTCCCCCAACGACAGCGAGGTGTCAAACTAGCCCACCCGAAGGCGGTTGATGCCTTTCAAGGCACCGCTTAGGTTGGTAGCGTTGTTTTCACTACACGGGGAGTCTTCCCTACAAACTGCGAATATTATGGGACCCGCCCATAAGTCCAGACCACGGGCGCGAAGGTAAATGCTTTGAGGCGGTACGTGCTTTTGACGGAGGACTTGCTTCCTTTCCTTTCAGCCTCTGAGGCTGGACATCGCCGTGCACCACTCGGTGGAGCAGGGCTTACGCTCCGTTTTCGGTCTCAGAAAAAATACGTGTGGTCCTCATGTGGGCGCTTAAGGTCCGACGGGAAAAAAACCTTTCCCCTCACGTGCGACGGCAAAAAAAAAAAAAAATAGCGTCGCTAGGTAGCTACTGGACCTGGCGCCACCTGGCTGTGCGGCCTTGACCACTAGTGGGCCTAGACTCCCCTGCATGTGGCCAATAAATCAAAATCCACACGTGGTACCTGTGGATCCACACGTGGGGGAACAAAATCCAAAAAGAATTTAACGTGTGGAAATCCACACGATCCACACGTGGAGCAGAAGCCCTGCGGTGGAGCCTCAGAAGCTGGAGTTAGAGCTGGAGTCAAAAAAAGCGGGTGCCACACGCACTTTTCGGGTGTGTATTCACACGCGTTTTTGGTGGTACGTATTGGGTGACTCGGACACCCTCTTTAACCAGCTTCTGATCCGAAAAACAGGTCGTTCGAATGAAACATTCACCGACCTCAGCTGTTGAAGATTCTGCGCTAAACTTAAGCATATCACTCAGCGCAGGAAAAGAAAGCAACAGGGATGCTCCTCGTCTCGGGCCCCGGCATCTGGCAATTGCGCTGGATAACGACTCCGCCCTGCGCGACCTCGCCGGCAACGCCCACGTGGGTTCGTGTCGGACGTGACCGTTGAAAATCTACGGTCCCCAAGAAGACCGAAGAAACAGAAGATGCGGAAGGCAGAAAAAAGGCCGGCGAAGAAGGCGAGCGCGAAGAAGACGATCGCGAAGAAGACGAAGGGACCGCCGAGAGGCGCGGGGCAACTAACTAGGAAAGCCGCCATTGCCGCTGCTGCCGCCGCTGCCGGCACGGGGCCTCCCACGGACCCGTTTGCCATGACTACCCCCTTGTCATGAATACCTGGTCCAGCAGCGGTTCTCTGTACGAGGCCTTGCATGTTGGGTCACTGCAGGGGTTGCATCCCCGTGTGACGGCGAGTGAACAGGGCAGAGCCCAAGCCTGGACCGGTGTTCTACGGATATCCGGAATGTGGCGCAAGCTGCTTGGGGACACAACCGGCGTCGAGGTAAGTCTCCTGGAAGGGGGTATCCACAGAGGGTGAGAGTCCCGTATTTCCTCGACGAGCCATGTTGTTTAACTCCTTACTAGCACGAGTCGCTCAGTTCGGAGGCTGGACCTCACCGTGGAATGTTCCCCCCCACCCTCTGCCCCCCCCGTGAGACACTTCAGGCCGTCGTTCTGTTCCCGGCAGTACAAATGCGTACTATTGAAAATAGCAGGTGCTTATACAAAAGAAATAGAACAAGACGACGCGTTTGTTGTTTTAGACTGTCTCTCATGCATGAGGGGGATTCTGTTCATTCTCGTTTCGCTCAGGTCGTGAAAATGCGGATCTGGGGGCTAGTCGAGGGTGTGTCGACTTGCGGTGTTTCGTTCAGCTTCGAGGCCAAGTCGCGACCTCAGGGTAAAAAAAGAGCTCGCCACTCGCGCAACCGCGGCTGATACAAAACTAATGATGATGATGATGGGAAGAGAGAGTCGTTTGCGCTGAGCGCTGGTGCCTGATCGGTTTTACGTAAAGCTGGATTCAGGACGCGAGCGAAAACGCCACGGTTTGCGGTGACAAACTTCTCATTTCCTCCAACCCTCTTCATGTTTGGTAACAAAAGAAACGTTGCCAGTGCAACGACCCTTGCCGCAGGAGCCCGATTAATACTCACACGCAGCCTCGGTTCTTTAGGTGGGGATACCCTTTCCCTTATATTTTCCCTCGTGGCGTCACGATCGGGGTTTCTGTACATAGAACTGATGGAGCATTTCGAGGCAACAGTTGATCGTTGGCTACACAGGGCGCATACCCTACCTGCGCAGCATCATACTTTGCCAGCATCTTTCTGCCCAGCTCCCTCCCCTTCCTTTTGGCGTCGTCTCGTATTCATATAGAGAGGCTCGTACACTGCGACGAGGCCAGTATCTCGAAACGCGCTGTCAGCGACGGGAAAGAAGCAAAGTCCCTTCAAAAACGACAGACGGCAGCGGACGGAGACTGGGACGCCTGCCCAGGGAAGACGTGCTGAAACGCCGAAACTCGTTCTCGTAGTCGGCGACGGTGTCTCGGCAGGTAGACTCGGAGGAGAGGAGCAAGCAAGACGCATCCCTTCGGAGCGCAACCTGCGGCTGGTGAGACGGGGAAGGCAGCTGGGGAAGCATCCGCCTGCTGCCGGTGGGCGACACGCTGCCCCGGAGGGAGCGGTCGCCTTTCACTGCTCCGCATGCGGACGCTGCGGGTACGTGAGTCCGCAAGGAGGTTTCGGTTCCTTGGGGGGGGGTCGTTTCCTCGTCTTTGCGCGGCTTCCCGCGCGGCTGTCACTACCCCATCAGAATGCGGTCCTTCCCCGCGTAGAACTGGTAGAGCATCGCGAGGCGGCAGCTGGTCTCCTGCTCGACGAGCACGGAGAGCGACTCGTGCGCGGCGATTTCCACCAAATCCCTGGTTTCCCGCTGCGCGGTGGACGGGTTGAAGGACACGAGCACTTGCCGAAACTCGTTCTCGTAGTCGGCGACGGTGTCTCGGCAGGTAGACTCGGAGGAGAGGAGCAAGCAAGACGCGTCCCTTCGGAGCGCAACCTGCGGCTGGTGAGACGGGGAAGGCAGCTGGGGAAGCATCCGCCTGCTGCCGGTGGGCGACACGCTGCCCCGGAGGGAGCGGTCGCCTTTCACTGCTCCGCATGCGGACGCTGCGGGTACGTGAGTCCGCAAGGAGGTTTCGGTTCCTTGGGGGGGGTCGTTTTCCTCGTCTTTGCGCGGCTTCCCGCTGCTGTCACTACCCCATCAGAATGCGGTCCTTCCCCGCGTAGAACTGGTAGAGCATCTCGAGGCGGCAGCTGGTCTCCTGCTCGACGAGCATGGAGAGCGACTCGTGCGCGGCGATTTCCACCAAAGCCCGGGTTTCCCGCTGCGCGGGGGACGGGTTGAAGGACACGAGCACTTGCCGAAACTCGTTCTCGTAGTCGGCGACGGTGTCTCGGCAGGTAGACTCGGAGGAGAGGAGCAAGCAGGACGCGTCTCTTCGGAGCGCAACCTGCGGCTGGTGAGACGGGGAAGGCAGCTGGGGAAGCTGTGGGTACGTGTCCCGCCTGCTGCCGGTGGGTGACGCGCTGCCCTGGTGGGAGCGGGCCGCTTTGAGGTCGGCCGGGAGCACCGGCGAGGCCAGGCCCTTGTCCATGATGTCGGAGTACGACGAGAAGTCCTGCGGCGAATGGATCGGCGGCGGCGGCGGGCTGGGGTAGGCTTGCTCCGGGGGCGTCGTGATCAGCCGGGCCGGCTGCAGCGCGCGGGCGAAGTTTTGGTTGTGCGGGCGGTGCTTCAAGATGAACGACGACGTCGGATCGAGGGTCACGACAACCGGCGACTCCGCTTGGCTCTCATCAACTGTGTACGCCGCATCCGCGGTGGGAGACGCGAGCTGCTGCCGCGACGAGTTGCGTACGAACTCATCGAGGGGGTCGATCTGCGCTACTCTCGACGCTCGCACGCCGCTAGCGTACGCCCGCAGCTGCGCCGTTTTGTGCAACCTAGGGGACGAAGCACTCGCCCCGCTCCTTCTCGAGCTGAACAAGACGCCGGCGCCGAGTGTGCTGGTGCTCGTCTCCAGCGCCGCAATGGTCGGCGTCGTGTGGCCGGACCAAGCGCTGGGGTACTTCGCGACGGATTGCGAGACGGACTCTCCCGCGGGAGGCGGCGGGATGCTTCGGTATGACACGGAGAGCATGGTCGGCGTCGAGAGGGCTTCCGACATCCCGGACGTGGTGCGCTGCATGCCGGGCTGCGGGAGGAGGTCCTCGGTCGGCTGCGACGAGATCGAGAGGGTGAGGTGGTGAGGGTTCTTCCCGTGCGGGACGGCGAGCCCTCCAGGCGTCGTCGGCGGCGGCAGCTGCGGCACGGGGATGGCGGAGCCCTGTGGTGCGCCGGGGCGGCGGATGGAGGTGGTGGCGGGGTTGAGGATGATGTTCACCGGCGACCGCTCGACGGAGTCTTCCTTGAACGGGTCCTGCGGGAGGGTCGGCGACGAGAGGTCGGTCAGGGACCGCAGCGAGAAAATCTTGCTGCTCGGGCTGCCGACGTCGCTGCTGGCGGGCTGGTGGGCGTACGGCGCCTCGGGCGGGGAATTGAGGGACGGGCACTTGCTCCTGTCGGACGCGGTCGTGGCTTGGTCGGCGGATGGCGGCCGCTGGGCAGGCACGTACCGGGCCGACATGCCGAGGGACGCGGAGGAGCCCTGCCGCCCCGACAAATCCCGCGTCTCGAGCACCGGCGGCACGCCCGCCTTGACCTGCCGCGCATCTTCCGCGGCCATCGCGACCTCCCGGCTCATGCCGCAACCGCGGATCGGTCCGTGCGTGTTCGTCCCCCCACACACGCCCCCCGCACACGCGTGCGGCCCGCGGGGATCACGCCTCCGAACGATGCGTGTCGCGCACGAAGAGGGGGGGGGGGGGGGGGGGGGGGGGATTGTCTCCTTTTTGTGTGTGTGTGTGTTGTGTGTGTGTGTGTGGTGTGTGTGTGTTGTGTGTGTGTGTGTGTGTGTGTGTGTGTTGTGTGTGTGTGTGTGTGTGTGTGTGTGTGTGTGTGTGTGTGTGTGTGTGTGTGTGTGTGTGTGTGTGTGTGTGTGTGTGTGTGTGTGTGTGTGTGTGTGTGTGTGTGTGTGTGTGTGTGTGTGTGTGTGTGTGTGTGTGTGTGTGTGTGTGTGTGTGTGTGTGTGTGTGTGTGTGTGTGTGTGTGTGTGTGTGTGTGTGTGTGTGTGTGTGTGTGTGTGTTTCCGACGATTCCGTATGGGAGGGAAGGTCTTTTTGTTTTTGCTCAGCGGAAAACAAACGGGAAAAAGAAAACCAGGTGGGGGTGCTGGGTTGTGGGTGTGTGTCGGAGAAGCTCACGAACGAGGCAGGTGTACAAACAAAGCGAAAGTGCGCGCGTGGGTGCGAGTGTGTGGGGGGAGGGTGGGTGCGTGGTGAAATTGCTTTTTCTGGAAGACGTGTTGTTTGCGGTCGGGCGTCGAGCAGTGGTGCTGTCCCTCTCTCGGTAATATAAGGACCGCAGGACTACCTGCCCACGCCGGGAACGTGTTCCGGATGGATGTGGGTGACACTTGAAGACCATGAACCATGTGAATGAGCATGCACCTGACACCACGAAGGATAGCTGTCTTCATGTGGGGATGAGCATGCACCTGACATCACGAAGGATAGCTGTCGTCATGTGGGGATGAGCATGCACCTGACATCAAGGATAGCTGTCGTCATGAACATGCACCTGACATCACGAAGGATAGCTGTCGTCATGTGGGGATGAACATGCACCTGACATCACGAAGGATAGCTGTCGTCATGTGGGGATGAACATGCACCTGACATCAAGGATAGCTGTCGTCATGAACATGCACCTGACATCACGAAGGATAGCTGTCGTCATGTGGGGATGAACATGCACCTGACATCACGAAGGATAGCTGTCGTCATGTGGGGATGAACATGCACCTGACATCACGAAGGATAGCTGTCGTCATGTGGGGATGAACATGCACCTGACATCACGAAGGATAGCTGTCGTCATGTGGGGATGAACATGCACCTGACATCACGAAGGTTAGCTGTCGTCATGTGGGGATGGCCATCACGAAGGATAACTGTCGTCATATGGGGATGAGGATGCACCTGACATCACGAAGGATAGCTGTCGTCATGTGGGGATGGCCATCACGAAGGATAACTGTCGTCATATGGGGATGAGGATGCACCTGACATCACGAAGGATAGCTGTCGTCTTCCCACTGGATGAGGTGTAGCGACACCAAGAGCGGTGGTGTTGTTTTCAGAGCAACATCTGCGTTGGCGTCGCGCCTATTCTGACTTCCCTGCGTCCGGCTTGGCCGCACGGTCATCAATAGGTCTTCTTTTTCGTGGGCTGACCTGCCGGTTCTCGCGCCTCCTCCGTAGTTCTACGGGCCTTCAACTTTGAATTCTGACACGCAGCATTTGAAAGGAGAGAAGACCCTGAGTAAGGAGATAAGCCGCGGCACGAAATGAAAGAAAAGAGTGTTTAAAAAGGAGAAATGAACAACTGGGCGAAGGCGAAGGAGCTTGGATCGAAGCTACTTGGAATCGCGCGGGGGAGGAAAATCTTAGGGTAATGTTCAGGCAGGTTTGATGCTTGCAACAAGTCTTCTTCGAGAAATTCTCAGAAAAGGGGGAAAAAAAGAGAGAGAGAGAGAGAGAGAGAGAGAGAGAGAGAGAGAAATCCCCGACCAGTCAGGATCAACCCACTAACCACACTGCGCTAATTACGATTCGAGCTGTGATGTCGCTGGACCTGACCGTTTGCGGGCTTTTCACACACTGCTTCCATGCTTGGCGACCTGCTTAACGCCGTAGGTCCGGCATAAAGATTCTGGGAGCAGTCCTGGGCAAGGTCTCGGCAATGCCGGGGTTTCAGAGTTGAAGTTCGCTTGAAATTCCGGGGGTTTGGCGTCTCCGTGTGTACCGTTGTGCAATGGGTTCTCATGGAGCCAGCAAGGGCTGTATGGGTACGAGTTGTATATTTGGTGTACACTTTCGCACCAAGCTTTTTCTATGTGGTTTCGGGCGAGTTCCGCAGATCAAGCGGGTGGGGGTGTTGGAAGAGACAGTCCCTTTTACTTTCGGACTGGTTCGTGCTTTGTTTTCGTCGCTTTTTCTTTCTGTTCCCGCGTTCCAGTTGTATGCCCTTCAGCGGCTGAGCAAAATAGGGGGGCGCAGAACATCCATCCGGAAGTTGAGCGGGGGAGGCGAAAATGAATGGGAGATTGGATACGAGTAATGAAGAAGGAAAAAAGGAACGGGGCTAATTTGAGCATGTGGAGGCATCGCGGGGGGATTCTATCGACCAAAGGCCTGACTTCAGTCCTGGCTTCAGTCCTGGCTTCAGTCCTGGCTTCAGTCCTGGCTTCAGTCCTGGCTTCAGTCCTGGCTTCAGTCCTGGCTTCAGTCCTGGCTTCAGTCCTGGCTTCAGTCCTGACTTCAGTCCTGACTTCAGTCCTGACTTCAGTCCTGACTTCAGTCCTGACTTCAGTCCTGACTTCAGTCCTGACTTCAGTCCTGACTTCAGTCCTGACTTCAGTCCTGACTTCAGTCCTGGCTTCAGTCCTGGCTTCAGTCCTGACTTCAGTCCTGGCTTCAGTCCTGGCTTCAGTCCTGACTTCAGTCCTGGCTTCAGTCCTGGCTTCAGTCCTGACTTCAGTCCTGACTTCAGTCCTGACTTCAGTCCTGGCTTCAGTCCTGGCTTCAGTCCTGACTTCAGTCCTGGCTTCAGTCCTGGCTTCAGTCCTGACTTCAGTCCTGACTTCAGTCCTGACTTCAGTCCTGGCTTCAGTCCTGGCTTCAGTCCTGACTTCAGTCCTGACTTCAGTCCTGACTTCAGTCCTGGCTTCAGTCCTGGCTTCAGTCCTGACTTCAGTCCTGGCTTCAGTCCTGGCTTCAGTCCTGACTTCAGTCCTGACTTCAGTCCTGACTTCAGTCCTGGCTTCAGTCCTGACTTCAGTCCTGGCTTCAGTCCTGGCTTCAGTCCTGACTTCAGTCCTGACTTCAGTCCTGACTTCAGTCCTGACTTCAGTCCTGACTTCAGTCCTGACTTCAGTCCTGACTTCAGTCCTGACTTCAGTCCTGGCTTCAGTCCTGGCTTCAGTCCTGACTTCAGTCCTGGCTTCAGTCCTGGCTTCAGTCCTGACTTCAGTCCTGGCTTCAGTCCTGGCTTCAGTCCTGACTTCAGTCCTGACTTCAGTCCTGACTTCAGTCCTGGCTTCAGTCCTGGCTTCAGTCCTGACTTCAGTCCTGGCTTCAGTCCTGGCTTCAGTCCTGACTTCAGTCCTGACTTCAGTCCTGACTTCAGTCCTGGCTTCAGTCCTGGCTTCAGTCCTGACTTCAGTCCTGACTTCAGTCCTGACTTCAGTCCTGGCTTCAGTCCTGGCTTCAGTCCTGACTTCAGTCCTGGCTTCAGTCCTGGCTTCAGTCCTGACTTCAGTCCTGACTTCAGTCCTGACTTCAGTCCTGGCTTCAGTCCTGGCTTCAGTCCTGACTTCAGTCCTGGCTTCAGTCCTGGCTTCAGTCCTGACTTCAGTCCTGACTTCAGTCCTGACTTCAGTCCTGGCTTCAGTCCTGGCTTCAGTCCTGACTTCAGTCCTGACTTCAGTCCTGACTTCAGTCCTGGCTTCAGTCCTGGCTTCAGTCCTGACTTCAGTCCTGGCTTCAGTCCTGGCTTCAGTCCTGACTTCAGTCCTGACTTCAGTCCTGACTTCAGTCCTGGCTTCAGTCCTGACTTCAGTCCTGGCTTCAGTCCTGGCTTCAGTCCTGACTTCAGTCCTGACTTCAGTCCTGGCTTCAGTCCTGGCTTCAGTCCTGACTTCAGTCCTGACTTCAGTCCTGACTTCAGTCCTGACTTCAGTCCTGACTTCAGTCCTGACTTCAGTCCTGACTTCAGTCCTGACTTCAGTCCTGACTCCAGTCCTGAGATGACGTTGATCCTGACCGGATGCAATGCCGTCTGACTTTGCTGACGTTCGGCTCAGCCTTGTGAAGAATCCCGCTGCGCATGTGGCTCTGCTAACTTATTCCTTTTCGTCGGCAACCCGGAGGAACATCCGGGTTCTTCGACTTCACTTTGCACCGTGTTGGTTTTCCCTGTTCGACTCTTCTTGGGAAGTGCACGAAGCACAGATAATCAGCAATAAAAGCAGAAACGAGGGTTTTAAACAAGAGGACGGAGGCGCAAGAGCTTTCGCCGAACCTCCGTGAAACGTTTTGGGTGACGGAAAAAAAAAGACGTCGGTCGTGTTTTCTTTTTCAGGGGTTCTTTTTGGTTTTCCCTCGACGAAAGCTTGTGTCAGACTAGTCCACCTGAGGGCGGGTTGTTTTCATCACACGACAGTTGCTTCGTCTCGGTTTTGTGTTTCAGGCGTTTTTTTAAAAAGCAAATGCAGTTTGCCACTCCAGCATATTTGCACCCGAAGTATCTTGCCCGGTAGCCGTGCTTAGCACTGACCGCAGTCGGCGATGACGACCTGTCGTTGATGTTTTTTTTTGCTATTTTAGAGTGAAAGATCGCTTGAAACTTTGTGGGGAAGCCCTGAGAGGGGAGAGACAAGAATTACGAAGACTGGCATTTGTTCGTCGGAGCATCCGCCGCGCTCGATGGCCAGCCTTTTTTTTCGCTACGGGTCGCCAAGTGAAGCGGAAGGACGCCGAAGGGCGGGCGCCTCTCCCGCCACCGCCGCTGTCCTCGCCGGGGCCTCGCACCGCGTGAGCCGGTGGGCCCGGCGACCTGAACCAGCAGCTTGTCGTTCGGGCGGCTGGTGTGGATCCAACATTGGTCTACACCGCCTTGACACACGGTCTCCGCAGATAAAGAAGAGACATCATACTGGCTTGGAGGTGGTTCCCGACGGCGAGCCGACCTGCTCGACTGCCTTCACGACGTTCATGCCGTCAACGACGGCGCCAAAGACAACGTGCTTACCATCTAACCACGGGGTGGCGGCGGTGCACAGGAAGAACTGCGATCCGTTCGTGTTCGGCCCCGCGTTGGCCATCGACAGCGTGCCCGGGACCGTGTGCTGTATTCAATTCGGTGCCGTGTGATTAAACGATGGTGAAAGTACGAAAAGTTAGTTTGGCGCTTTCTTTTTGTTTGTGCGCACTAGCGGAACTCACCTGCTTTGGTAAGTTTCATGTAGTACGCTGCCAACTACTAATTCTTAGTACCAACAATGCATTGTTAACACAAAAAAAAAGGCGGTCGAGGAAAACTATCGGTCGTAGAGACACGATCGAGGACTGCCCCTTTTGAAAGCTGAAGAATGAATGGAATTATCAATGCATCAATCTAGGCTTGACACAATACAATCTCAAAGCGGAGCGTACGTTGTTCTTCAACGCACGCAGCATTCGGGATGGGGTTTGGTGTATGCTCGCCCTAGACGGCTTCCCGAGCCAAGCGGTCACTGAAAGTTCCTTTTGCGTTCGTTGAATTGGTGATGTTAGGTACGAAGACGTGTCTCTACTCCTCCTTTGTCTTTTTTGGGTCCTGGTTGTCGGGGGCTTTTCGTCACGCAATACGCATGATAGAAACTCCACAATTTGGCAATTGATTGCGCTGCCGGCGTTTTCTTTCGCGTCGTTTGTTCGGACGTGCCCGGCGGAGGACTAGCCTGCTAGTGAGTGGCCGTCGATCGCTGGGAATTTCCTGCCAAAGAACTGGCTTCACTGTGGTTCCGCATCCTTCCTTCGCCGGTTTAAGGAGTAGTAGTCGTAATCGTCGAACTGCCGAAGCAGCCGAAACCACCAGGTTTCCCTTTTTCACCTGGTGTGTCGTGATGTCTTGAGTTGGGGATCACCATGTGAAGCACGGACATGTGAACTGAGGCGGTGACATGATCTTCAGTGGTGTTGGTTCGTTCATTGCTCAGGCTTACATTTTGGAACACAGCACTGCAATGTCTCGAAAAAGACAGGCGCTTCGTTTTGTTTGTGCGTGCCGGTTGATCGTTTTTCCCACTTGTATTTACCCTGTGTATATTATACTGTTCATAAGGAATTCTGATCAACCACCAAAACACGCTGCCTACGTCTTTTTAGCCTGCACAATACATTGAAGGGCAACCCGCAAGATTGTTAGTACCAGAGCTCCCGCTGACGAAAACGTGCGAGGAATTCCTCAAAAAAAAAGAGGGTGAGGAATTCCTCCTGAGGAATTCCTCACCTTTTTTCCCGTTGGTGGCATCGTGCAGCCAAAGCACTTCATCACGGCCCACTCTCTGCTCGGCGTGATGGGCTGCTGGCTCAGCAGTGCCACCTGTATATTGGTCAATACGTTTATTGCGACAAACGGTCTTCTCCACCTGGATGTACCGCACCGTTCGCCGGGGGGCGGAGCCCCCCGGACCCCCCCTTTGGAAGATTTGGGTGCCCCCCCTGCAAAATGATGCTAGTAGCCTGCACCAACGCGAGAGGCGGAGGAAAACCGTACACCGCGAGAGTAGGGGAAAGTAAAAAGGGAAGCTAGAGTTTTCGTTGACCGCACTACCCTGAGCCCAAATCCTGGACGTGGTTTCAGGTGGCAAATTTGGCCAGTGAGCATGATCAGAAGGTCCTACTTGGGCGGTTCAGTTTCCTCACACATTGCATGTGGCTAAAAAAATAAAGTCCAACCCAAGTTTTCGGGTTCCTCACTAAAAGTGAGGTTAGCGGGAGCACTGGTTAGTACTAAAGAAAAAAAACAAGAAAGCGATAGAAGGGGGGAAGCCCCGTGTGCGAGTAGCGCTTACCGTGAGGCTGAAGTTCTCGTCGGCAAACTTTTCTCCGTAGATCGACTTTCCGCCCGTGCCGTTGTGGTTGGTGAAGTCGCCGCCCTGGCACATGAAGCCCGGGATGACTCTGTGGAAGGAGCAGCCCTTGAACCCGAAGCCCTTTTCGCCCGTGCACAGGGCGCGGAAGTTCTCCGCCGTCTTCGGCACGACGTCCCCGCGGAGCTCCATCGTGATCCTACCGGCCGGGGCGCCGCCGAGGGTGATGTCGAAGAAAACCTTGGTCGTCATTTTCGCGCGCGCGTTGTGTGTTTGCTGTTTTCTTTGTAGTGGGGTGCGAAGCGGGCTGTTTGTAATGCGTGTACTGGGCCGGATGAGACGCGTCGGCGACTTTCAAGTGCTCCCTTGACTTAAGGCGACTCCATCCCCTCCCGGTAGGCGGCGATGTACTGCAGAAGGAATTGGATTAGTGTCAAAAATGGGGCTGGATGTCCCAGATTTTACCCAGTTCGGCATATTCTTTTTAGAGTGAAAGTTCGCTTGAAACTCCGGGGTTTTAAAGTCTCCGGGTGACCTTCGTCGTTAAGGGAAGATATTCTTTGTGCTCTGAGTGTCGTAAGAGTGGTAGTGACACGAGGTAAGAGGATCGGTGGGTACCTTGGTCGTTGGTCATTGTGGTTTCGGCCATGGTCCACATACCTTACTTGCGGTAGGCCCTCCTCAGTATGGTGCCGCTTTTTGTATAAGCACCTGCTTTGTACGAAATGCTTGAGGTGGCTGCTGCAGTTGCGACTTCGTACTTTGCAGAATTGAGCACCCCAAGGCGCGGGCAAGCACCATCGCGATATACTCAGCTCGAACCCTAATGCCGCTGTTATGGGAGGCTGCAGGACCGCTGCCGGAGCCGCGGCGTGGACAGGACGAGCCCTTGGTAAGTTGCACGGAGTATGCCGAGTGACTCTTTCGCACCAACAACGCATTGGCAACACAAAAAAGAAGGAGGAAAATGGCGGTTTTTTTGCTGCTCTTTAGTTCCGAAAAACAACGGAATTCCGAGTTTTTTTTTTTTTTTTCGGTGATCTAGTTTAAACCCTGGAGGGAAAGGCTAGGAACAGAGGCAACGACGCACAGGAGGAAAGGACTGGACCGCGAGTGAATCGCCAAACTATAAAAGCACCGACCCTTCAAAAAAGACAGGCGCTTCGTTTTGTTTGTGCGTGCCGGTTGATCGGTTTCCCACTTGTATTTACCCTGTGTGTATTCAGGTAAGGAATTCTGATCAACCACCAAAACACGCTGCCTACGTCTTTTTAGCCTGCACAATACATTGAAGGGCAACCCACAAAGATTGTTAGTACTAAAAAAAAAAAAAAAACAGAGCGCCGTGTTTGTTTTTTTTTTTTTTTTTTTTTTTTTTTTTTTTCGTGGGGAATGTGCCATTGTGGTGCGTGTGGGCAAAACCTCGGGTGGAGGGGAAATCCTAGCGGTATGCTTAGGCAGGTGGCGTTTGGCCCGATTCGGGGAACATAAGAACGCCGACAGCATCTCCGACAGCAGCCGCCTTCCCAAGCCAACAAGTAGCGACGAAAGGCCGTGTAAGCGAACCCGTACGCACAGACTGAGAGAAGAAAATGGCGCGAAAATTCGTATGCCGTACCAAATGCAAAAGAGGAGGAGCCTGGTAGGGTGCGTGCGACTTTGCGTACACAGTGGAGCTCAGCTGGATGTATCAGAAGTATGCCCGAAACACACCCGAAAGGCGGGGGTGATGCAATCTAAACGAGTGTAAAAGCACACCCGAAATGCGGGTGTGACACCCGCTATAAAACTCGGGCTTTACCTCCAGCTTCTGAACTCCGTCGTGTAGAGGAACAGGAGAGGAAATCTTAAGTTAATGCTTGGGCAGAACATTGCCTCTCGCGAGGGGTGATCGCACTCGTATCCCCCTAAATCTAACTCCCACCCCGACACTCCTCCGGCAAACTAGCGCTGTCGGGGCACTGGGCCCGGGATCGTCGTTTAGGTCGGGGAAAAGAGGCTGCGATGGCGTTCGAAACAGTGGGTCCAAAAAGCGACACTGGATCTGATGCGGAAACTGCAGCGGCGTCAGAGCCGCCCCTTTTCCGCCCTAGGTTCTCGAACTCTTAAACACTGAACGCACTGCGATGGGCGCCCCGCCTTGTGCAGGCGGGGCTTAGACCTGTCGTTTCATGCAAACCGTGCTTTCGATAGGAGGCATAACATCTTTCCACGCTTCGACGGAGATGAGAGATGAGGCGAGCCAAGTCCAAAGCCAGCAGTCTGTCCTGACCAACAATGCATAGTGGTAAGTGGTAGTAGTAGTAGTTGTCGTCTCACCCCCGCAGATACGGAAGTAAAACAGAGCAGTGTTTGCATGGGGTACAGCGATTATTATGGGCCGTCAGCGGAAAATGACAATTGATGCAGTGTTCTGCGCAGGCTTTAACATTGCACCGCGGCGCCGAGCAGACCAGTTCATCGATGTAGCGAAGGGCCAGAAAAGACAACGATGCATAACACCCATTCCACGAAAAAGTGTCACAGATTTCGGCTTTTTCCGGATTTCTGCCGAAAATTTCCATCTGCAGGTCCGAAAATGGTCGGTTTCGAGATTTTGAGGACACGTTTGAATCCGTTGAGGACAGGGCTTTCCGAATATTTGGTCGGATAAAATTTTTGACCGACCCCCTTCCCGGAAATGGAGGTCGGCACCCGAAAAAATGGGGTCCTGGAGATCGGTTTTTTTTCTCTCTGCATCCAGGAGGGGGTCAGATTTTGATCGCTGGGCTAGCTGGCAGCTTGCCCATAATCGCGCATCCCAGAACTACTCGAAAACCAAAAGATTTCCCAAAAAGACCTCGAAAATAATTTCCAGACGGCTGCTTTTCACACCGAAAAATCGCAAAAAAAAAAATCGGACCGGGGGAATCGAACCATGGCCTACAGGGGCCCAGGAGGGTGCGGTAACCGTTAGGCTATGTTGCCAAACCTCGGGCCAAAATTCGCTTTTAGCGCCTGCTCAGTTGGAATTCTTATCGGAAAGTGCGAGATCGTCATTTACTCGTTTCCAGTGTCCCAGGACGGTATTTCTGCTCTCTCAGAGCTTATTTCGCCCGGTTTGCGAAGAACTCAAAATGAGTCCAAAAATTCTCACTCGGTAGTGAACAAAAAAAAATTCCGCCGTTTTTTTAGCCCATGGTCCAGAGGTTACCACACCCACGCAGGGGTTTGAGTCGGTGGTTCGATTCCCGCCGGAAATCGTTTTTTGGGTTTTTGAAACAACCCCAAAACCGACCTTTTGTCCATCTGCACGCCAGATTTTGGTCGCCACGCGAGCTGATTGCTTGCCCATAATCGCCAGGGATAGCTCTTTCCATCCCAAAAAAAATTTCCCAAAAATTCCAAAATTTTGACCCAAAACGGGCTGCTTTTCAGACGGAAAATCTGTGACACTTTTTCGTGGAATGGGTGATAAAACAACACAAATTTTGGTTTCGCCCAGTCTGTGGGCCCATGGCCCACGAAGAAAGTGGTGCCGAGGAGCGGCCTGGCCACGTGCCTTTTTTTCTTTTGACCCACATTTTTTCGACACGCGCGAGTGTTGTATCAGGACTGGAAGGCCGGTAGCGGCTTTCTTGTCGTCTCTACGGCACTTCTGGTGCGCCCAGGCAGTATTCTTTCCAGGTCGCCGGGAAGGCACTCAGCTTGACCTCCTCCCAGTCAACGGCATCCGGGACGCAGTCGTCTTTCGACTTGAGCAGCTCAGCCATTTCTAAGAATATTTCTTTGTTGTGCGTGCCGGGTGATCGTTTTCCCCCCTGTATTTACCCTGTGTATATTCAGGTAAGGAATTCTGATCAACCGCCAAAACACACTGCCTCCGTCTTTTTAGCCTGCACAATACATTGCAGGGCAACCCGCAAGATTGTTAGTACTAAAAAGACAGGCGCTTCGTTTCGTTGTTGTTTGCGTGTGCCGGTTGATCGTTTTCCCCACTTGTTGCCCTGTTTTCCTTTTCAGCACAACACGTCGTAGGGCAAACCCCGCAAAGTTGTTAACTTGCTCTCGCAAGGTCGGTCGTAAAAAGAATTAGTACGGGCCGCGTGGGGCCATTGGCGCTTCCTTTTGTCTGCACGCGCTAGCGAAATTCACCTGCTTCGGTAAGTTTCATGCAGCACGCAGCCAAATACTAATTAGTACCAACGATGCCGTGTAAGCGCAGTAAGAAGTTACGGTCGAGGTGGTGCGGCCGGGTTCGAATGCCGGCAGCTGCGGCCGGCCGTTCGTCGCGCTCAGTCAAGCTCGAATATGTAGCGGTTGGTGAACGGCAGCTCCTGCTGCTTGCGGTTGGACTCCAGTTGCACGACCTCGTCCAGCTTCGCGGCTTCGAGCTCCTTCTTTATCTTGCGGAGCATCTTGGCGTGGTCCTCCTCCGCGGACCGGCGGAGCTCGGCTTCCTGCTCGTGGATCGACGCCTTCGTCGCTTCCAGCTGCGTCAGTTTCTTCTCGAGCGCGGCTAGCTCCTTCTTGCGCAGCTCTTCTTCCCGCGCCTGCTTTTCGCGGTCGCGGCGGAGTCGCTCAGCCTGCAATTGTGGGGCGGGGTGAAGAAAAAGACAGCTGTGGATACACTCGATTACGCTTGTTGATTACACTCTGCCAAACTCGAATGTGGGCCAGCGATGCCAGGTTATCGCCACAGATTCTTTCGTAGTGACAATGCATTGTAAAAACGAGAGAGAACGCTGGCAGCGTGTTTGGGAGAAGATTCGCCTAACGAGCATATTCACTCACTTATCATCCACTGCCAGGCTAATCCTCCCCGCACGTACAAACAAACTGACCCAAACTGCAACGCTCGACAACGTTCGATCAGGCAAGGGATCGCATCACGTTTCCCTTCTCTCTTAGTATTTCCTGCAAACTTCGAAGGAGGCTAGAGGGGGAGAAACAATACAACTACAAAGTGGGTCGTTTTTGTTGAACGCTTACGCCCACCACTAAACCCAGATTCACCTGGGTTTCGTGTGGGCTACAGCACATTTACCTCCTTTGATCTTTTGCAGCTGGCAGCCTCCTCAAGTATTTCCTACAAAGCAGGTGCTTATACAAAAAGAAAAACAACGTTAGCCCAAGCAACTCCGCCTGTAGTAGAGACGTGTCATCTAACTCCGAGATATGTTTGCGTGCCAGGCTGCAGGAGTAAATGAATGAGAAAGTGAACTATGATCGGTTGGTCAATCTCCTTTCAACGCTGCCAGCTTTCTAGACTGTTCCTCTATTCTGGTCACCATTCATTTTGGCTACGGAAAAAGAAGGGGGGGGGGGTTGGGACCTCGGCAGCTTTCTCAAGCAGCAGCTGTGCCTCTTCCTTGCGAGCCCTCTCGGCGTCTTCTTTTTGGCGTTCCTCCTTCAAGGCCTGCTGCGCCTCCTCGTGCCGCTTGCGGTCTTCGGCCGCCTGTTCGGCGGCCTCTTCCGCGGCTTGCCGCGCAGACTCTTCGGCGAACTGCCGTCGCTTCTCCGCCTGCTCCCGCTTGTACTGCAGTTCGAAGTCGGACGCCTGCTGCAGCACCGGGGCTTGCACGGTCAGCACCTTCTTCGCTACGTCGTACTTGGCCTTCGTTTTGTCCGCGTCCACGGCATAGGGGAGCGAAATCGTGCCGTCGATGCCTGGTTGTTGTTGGTGTTGTTTTTGTGTTGCCGGCATAGCTTGAGCCGGATGGACAAACTATTTGGAGCGAATGGGGACGCTGTCTCTTCAAATTCGTGTTGCCGGCATAGCTTGCCTCTTCGATACGAATTCGAATTCCAATTGTGTTGCCTGCATAGCGTGAGCCAGATGGACAAATGATTTGAGGCGAATCGGCAACACTACCTCTTCGATCCGATTTACAAACTTCAAAACGGGCGTGAGCAGAGGAACCACCGTCAGTTTAACCGCGTTTTCGGAGCACACCCTTGTAGGTGAATCTGAATAAATTCCAGCTCCTGAAGCCGGACTAGGGATAGCAGGCATTTCTGAGTGGAACGACTGAGTTTGTGGACAGGCTTCCCTTGCTTGTTGTACTGCAATATAGGCTCGCGTCTTGTTTTGCAAAGCCAAGTCACTTCAAATGAGCCGTTTCAGGAGGGTGAGAGGTCGTGCCACGGAATACCGGCGGGTTCGTAAGGTTGCCGTGTTCTCCGTCGGTTGGGCAGTTCTTGCGAGGATTTTCGAGGTTTGAAGGGCCTGTTCAAGGAAGGCACACCGAATTTTTCGGACTTCAGGAAGACGTGTCGGTCCTCGATCTGCATGTCCAGGTCGCTTGCACGCGCACCGTTTTCGAGGGTGATGAGAACTTTGAGCAACTTCGGTAACTTCTTCTCCGGACGTTCCGTCGAGTTCCAGCAGTCGCTATATTCTGCCCGGATGTGATGCGTTTAGAGAGAGGGGACAGAAACCAGGGAGGGTGGGGCGACAATTGACGGTCATTGTACGCCCACTTATGTAGTTCGAATTAGAATGCAAATAATCTGTGGCGAGAATCTGCATCGCCGGCGTCGCGGTTACTTCTTCCGTGATGTGTCATGTTTTCGCCTCTTCAGCTCGTCGCGCTCAGGCGCGCGCGTGTGCTTCTCCTTCGATTGCAGCCGGTCCATTCCCTCTTGATAGACAGTGATAGACCGTGGTGGACCGTGATTCACTGTGATAAACAGCGGCAGGCAGTTTCAAGAGATAGGGACGGACCGGCTCAGATAGCTCATCCAGGTGCATTGGTTGCGCGTCGAGCTGCTTCTTCGCGGCGCTTGGGCGATGGTCGGGATGTCTTCTGTGGTGTCGTCTGCCGGCTCGGGATTCCTTCCGTATGTAGAATCCGTTTTATCGTTTTGCCTAAAAATACTCGACGTAGCCGCTTTGAATCGGAATGGAAGGGAGGAAATATAGAGGTAGAGGGGCGAATGAAATACAAACACGAACTGATTTGTTCTTCGCACAACCGTGTGTTGTTTTTTCACTCAGGACTTTTTACATGCTGTGTTTGTGTCTTGTCGTGTAGGGATCGACTCGCATAACCTCACGTCCGTTCAAGACGTGGTTCGGTATTTACAGCACTTGGGATATCTTCGGTTCTTTGTCTGGCAGCTTTGTCGAGCATTTCCTTCCAAGCTGGCGCTTATGTAAAAATACTCGACGTAGCTGCTCTGACTCCGAATGGAAGGAGGAAATATAGGTAGAAAGGCCAATACAAACACAATCGGATTTGTTCTTCTCTTACACCACCGTGTGTTGTAAGGTATCGTATTTTTAGTGTGTTGATTTGTGTTTGTGGCTTGTCGTGTAGCTGTACACCCGCATGGCCTTCGGTAGTTACACCACTTGGGATCCCTTCGGTTCTTTGTCAGGCAGCTTCGTCGACCATGCTTACCTTCCAAGCTGGCGCTCATAATATACACTGTTTCTTGGAGTAAGCGGTCAGTTTTTTGAAGTCCGTTTGACAATATCTTATACACTTGTTTGTGCGTGCCGGGTGATCGTTTTCCCACTTGTATTTACCCTAGGTAAGGAATTCTGATCAACCACCAAAACACGCTGCCTACGTCTTTTTAGCCTGCACAATGCACAATACAGTGAAGGGCAACCCGCAAGATTGTTAGTACTAAAAAGAACGATACCAATGGAGCCGACCTCGACGACGGTGTAAGGCGGCATGCTGCCCGATTTCTTCGGAGCAGGAGCCGCAGCGCCGCCCTTGTCGCCCGCGAAGCCTTTGGCCAGGTTCCGCTTGAATGCCGCCGCGGCTTTGGCCTCGGCCTCCTTCTTCTCGTCGGCCGCGCGGCGGGCCTGCTCGGCGCGCTCCTCCTCGGCCCGCCGGAGCGCCTGCTTCTGCGCGGCGATCTTCCGCTTGGCCCCGTCGTTGCCCATCGACGCCGCCAGCCGGTCGGCGAAGCTTTCGTCCGTTTTGAACGCGTGCTTCGCGCTGCGCTCCGCGTCCTCCCGCGTCGGCGGCCGCTTCTTGGGCTCGATAACCAGCTCGCCCTCCTTCCCCTTCACCGCCGCGATCCGGATGGTCTGCGCGGCCGGGTTGCCGATGCTCGGCGGCGACGGCAGCCGCGAGAACTCCATCGGCAGCGGCTTCCCGCGCGGGAGCTCCTTCAGGTAGGTGTGGTTGATGTTCTCGACCGCGATGTCGACGAGGAACACCATGAAGCGCTCCGAGTCCCGCGCCAAATACGTCGCCTTCGGGTGGTAGCACGCGTCCACGACCTTGACGTCCTTGTCGTTGAACACCTCGTCGCGGATCTTGCCCACGCAAACAGGTACCTGACGGGCAGAGGTTGGCGGTACAATCAAAAAAGATTTCACTAGGAAAAACGGTGAGGGAGGAGGGGAAAATCTTGTTTTGGGCAGGACACTGCCGTCTCATGCATGGCTGATGCTAGCATCAAGTCTTTTCCGAAGAAAATGTAAAATAGAAAAATAGAAAAACGCAGCGGTGGGAAAATGGAAACGGGGAGTGTAAAACTCTGCAGGGTATGAGGGACTCTTTCTCTTTATTCTTCGCTTCTTCATCGCAAAAAGTAGCCTTGCAATACTCTGCGGAACCAACAACAAAAGTGCGCGGCCGACCTCAGGGTGCAAGGTTCAGGTATGGCACATCACGCAAGAGCGGATGATTTCACCGACTATATTTGGGCCCACAGAAAGCGCGAACTACGCAAGGTCCTTCCCAGGTGTGGAACGCTGTACGGAGAGAAGACCACGCTGCGGAGCAGGCGGCCACATCTGAGCTGTTAGCGTTCTGAATATACTTTGAGAGAGAAAGTTCGCTTGAACACGGCGTACCTGCCACTGACTCGCGCCGCGGTCACCCGTCGTCTCTTCACTCGGCTCCTGCACTTTCTCGTCGTCGCAGACGTTGATGTAGAAGCGGTTGTCCTTGTCGGCGGTCTGGAGCTTGACGCAGAAGTTCGGCTTCGGGAAGATGAACGTGAACGAGCTGTCGCCGGCCTGCTTCGCTTCAGCCTCAACCTGCTTCAGGTACTCCTCTTGCTCCTTCAGGTGCTTCGGATCGCTTATGTCTTTCGCATAGTCGTTCCACAACTCGATGAAGTTCGGGTCCTTCATGCACTCCTTGAACCTGCGGAGAAGAAATTGGTAGGTGCGGTTCATCAATCCCCATGCCGCGACACGGGCTGCACAGCTGCATACAATGGCACAAGGGCCCGTTCGTGGTTTGATTAGCACGGAAAGCACGAAAAACGGCTGATGATAAGAAATCCGGCTTCGGTTCTCGATTTGCACTCAGTGGTTTGGTCCGGTTTGGGGGTGGTTTTGTACCATCGCCGTGTGGAACCGGTAACCCCGAGTACTCAGCTGTGGTTTCACCCACGAGCACTACGTGCAGGTGTGACAGGTCTGTCAGTCTTCCAGGTGCTGGTAAGATCGCCGGGTTAAATGCATCGTTACAATCTGCACATTACGCTTGCTTTGAGATACATACCGGTTCATCTCCTGAGGCGTCATCTCCAGCTTTTCGCTTTCTCCGGGTTTTCGCGTCATGTCGACGGTCGTCATGTTCGGGAGCTCGGTGCATGCCTGAAGATTTGTTGCCGGTACACGACCTTCCCCCGACTCTGCTAAGGCACAACTTAAGCAACGAAGATGCGAGCAAAAATTCGTCGAAAAAGGTCTGCTACGTGGACCAGCGGGAAGATGCTACCAACCAGGTTATTCACTACAGTGTGAGCCGCACCAGCAAACCAGAAAAGCCAGAGACAGGCCCGATTCTGGGAGGAAAATGTTTCTTGGGTTTGAAGAGCGCGTGGTGCTTGCACCACTGAGGCCAGGTTATTTAACCGCGGATTTAGTGAAGGATTGTTCAGGAAACGGTCGCGAGCGAAACCCGACCATGTAACGACCATTTCACTGTCTTCTTTGTTTTGCGATGCGAACATCACGAGGTGCTGTCCGAAGACACCGCCCACGTGAGCACTGTTAAGCATTGAGTTCTTTTAAGTACATGAACCACATGGATTAGCATGCACTGCCTTGAAAGTCAGGTTATCGGATGACGTCGTCACCTGCCTGTTAAGCAGCGGTTGCCAGATACTCCCGCAGCGCCTATTCACGGGTTTGCAGGGGTAAAAAGGAAGCCCGGGTTGGGGGTGGTGCGTAGTATTCTTCTTTTTTTGTTCTTTCTCGGTTCTGGTGGTGCTGCTCCTTCCTTCTCGTCCTGTGTTGAAGGAGGGGGGGTCGTTGTATAATGGTTTAGCTTGAAGGTAATTGGAAAGGTTGAAAAGGGTTTTGGGGGTCACCATCGGTTTGTGTTTTTATTTTATTTTTTTCTGTTTCTATTTTTTTGGGGTAATTATTTTTTCGGGGGTTCGCGTGCCCCTTCTTTTCCGGAAGATAACGTTATCTTTTCTTTTTTCTCTGGCGCTCTTTTTCTCTCTATCTCTCTCGTTGGCTAGCAAAGTGACTATTGCGACAGACACCACGACCACACCCGCAATGAATGTGATCAAGGGCCCCCCACGTTCTACATGTTGAGCATTGAGTTCTTTTAAGTACATGAACCACGTGGATTAACATGCACTGCCTTGAAAGTCAGGTTATCGGATGACGTCGTCACCTGCCATTGCGTCGTCAAGGTCGAGCATTTGTGGAGCTAGCGGGGTTTGGCTTTCTTGCGATTCCAGAGACTGAGTCGGCGAGTACGAGGGCGGGCACGTGTGTCCGTTTTTCACTTTCGAGGGCGTTGGTGTGCCCGTGGTCCCCGGTCGTTTCTGAGAGCTGCCTGCCCTCGGTACCTTCTTCTTCCTTCGATGCACCCCTGAGTCGGGGGTGGTCGCCTTCGTCTTCTTCCGCTTGCGGCCGGCGATCGGGCCTTCCTTCGGGGTGCCTAGCACCCTTTTCTTCAGCGCTGGTCGTTCGCTGGTTCCTGGCGTTGGTGGCGGCCTTTTGGTCGCCCGTCCGGTCGTCGCCGTCTCCTTTTTCGTTGCCGCGGGCGGCGCTTGCGCCGCTCGCTTTCCAACTGGCGTTCCCCGTTGTACGCCCACCTGGGTGGGTGAGGAGGGCCTCTTCTTCTTGTTGCGTCCGGGGGTTGACGGGACGTTCGGTTCGTTGGACTGGTGGTGGCCGCGGCGGCAACATGCCGCCGGTCGCCTCTGCGTCAGCGTAGGGAGCCTCTTGCACTCTTGGCAGGTTCCTCTGCCATGCGTGCGGCAGGCATGATGCCCGCTGCGGCAACACGCCGCCGCCGTCTTGCACTCGCCGCACTTCGTCGTGCTGTGCTCTGTGCACACCGCGATCGGCTGCCCATCGTTCGCGTGGTGATGGTGCCGGCAGCACATCTCTACCGTGGGCACGTCCCTTCGGACGAGTGCTCTGCACGCCTCACACTTCCCTTTGTGATGGGTCGCGCACGTGACGAGTGCCTTCTCTATATCGACACCCGGCATATGCACGGGGTCTGGGTGCAGTTGTGGTGGGGCAGGCAGGGCCCACCTCGCCGCTCTCCCGATCGTCCAGTCAGGGTACGCCGGGCACTGCGTCCCTACATCGCTTCCTTTCACTTGTTCCTCAAGTATCGTCCCCGTGTGTGCCTCGCGAAAGCGTGGCCTGGGCCGTACACCCGATATCCCCGAGATGCCCATGAACGACAGCGACGTCGTCGGGCACACCCTCTCCCCTCTCATGCAGCTTCCCAGCCCTTGCTGTGCCGCCAGCTTGTCCAACGCGCTCATCATGCAGCGCAGGACGTTTCCCCGTTCTCTCACCCCCTTCGGCGCATTCCCGTGCAGCGGCATGCTGAGGCCCGAGAAGAGTTCAAAGTCGATCGCAAGCTCTAGCATTGACGCCTGCCCGCTCTCGGTCCACTGCATGTCAGACAGCCACGCTACCAACGCATAAAACGTCGGTAGTCCCCAGGTCTTGTTTCGCTCCCACGTCCATGCCGGGGCAATCCGCGCAAAGGGGTGGTCAAATTTCTCGGCAGGCATCGCATCCGCTCTCGACCAGGGGGTCGTGGGGTTCCTGGCTACCCAGCCACGTGCTTCGAGCCCTGCACGTTCCGTAAGGATTTCAGCCATCATCTCCTGGAGCCGCCTCGATAAGTGGGCGTTCCCCGGTACAACCACACCATGTTCCAGCGTGCATCGGGGCCACTCGGTTCGGTTGGCCGCCATCAGCCCGGCGTGTGCTTCCCGCCGGCGAATGTGTGAGTATGCGTCGCAGTCCCAGTAGATATGCTGTTCGTTCTCCATCACGCCGCTCCCACAGTGCTTGCAGCTGGGCGCCTGCGGCTCAGCTCCAGCCTGCCTCATCCGCGACGTGAACTCCGCCGTGTTCACACCCCCCGCAATCGCAACTCGAATTAGCTTCGCCGTGTGCGCGGAACATTCCCTCGTCTTCCAGAACGCATTCGTGCGCTCCAAGTCGGCTCTTTCCAGCCCCTGATATCCTGGCCTTCTCGCCATCAGTCGGGCCCACGTCCTCGTTCTCAGGTCCGCCCTCACTTCGTGCCCCCTCTTCGAGGGCGACGAGGCCAGCGGGTCGAACACTGCACCATTCCGTCGTAGCGTGCGAGATAGGGGCCCAGGCTCCCATATGTGTCCACACTCCTCCATGCTCCTCATCGCCAGCCCGACTGGGCCGAGGGGTTGGTCCCCCTCGGCGTACCGCCCCCGGATACTCTCCATCAGAGGTAGCAGTCGCGGCAGCCTCTCGCACGCCGCGTAGAACGCCGTCGTCACCCGGTACGCTAAACACGTACCGGGGTCCGTCAGGTGGCCCTTCTCCTGGAAGTTCAGGACCATTTCTCTCGCGCGCTTCGGGTTTGCTCCACCCCAGATCAGACCCATCACCGACGTCGTCAACCGCTTCATCGCCACCTTTGACGTTGAGCATTGAGTTCTTTAAGGTGCAAGTGCCATCAAGGCAGGCGAGCACTGTTGAGCAGTGTGACCTTGAAATGCAGGTACCACAGGGGTAAGCTTGCATTTGTCATAGGCTAGGGTTATTTCAATACGTCGTCCGAGGACGATCTCAAAGCGGACGAGGACGGTGATAATAGGCTGGTGATAACCAGCTCCATTTTTCGTTTGTTGCGCTTTCGCGCCGGCTGTCCTGCCGAAGCAGTCGCTCGAGGGGGCGATCCTGACATGGATGAGGATGAAGTCGAGGTGGCAGGGCTGGTGATATCCAGCTCCATTCTCGAAATGTTGCGCGTTCGCGCCGCGTGCTTTTTTCCGGGTTTTCCCGCCGGGTCATTCGGCGGTGTCGGGAGTCGGGCTCTTTTCTGCCCCTTTCTTGGTGGTGTCGCTCGGGCCGGCTCGGTCGGAGCGTGCTTTTTCGCGATCTTGGCCGCCTTTGGGGACGCTTGACGCGTCCTCTTCATGCGCAGTGGTGTCGTCGGCTTCGAGGGCTCCCGCTTTCTCTTTGGGGCATGCATCAGGGCCTGACTGTTTCTTTGTTGCACGTAACAACCCTTCTTCTGCTGCAAGCTCAGTAATAGCACAGCATGGGCAGCTGCGTCGCAGGTTGCAAAGGTTGCTTCTGTATCCATTCAGCCTCTTGATCTCTCTGACTTGTCGGTGTGATTCCTTTCCAGCAGCCAAAGAATAGATGGGGGAGGGTCCTGCTTTTTTAAAAGGTGGTGGTAATATAATGGACTACGAGCTGGAGTTCGGACACTGCGCACACGTCAGAAAGGATTACCGACCAAGATAAGGAGCCAGGTTCTCCATTTTGGAGTCATGAAACTCGTGAGCGTGACCCAGAGTTTCGACGGCTGTCTCTGGCGGCTAACATTCAATTGCCGCTGACTTAAGAGGTACCGGCATTTTGAATGTTGGCCTCGGGCCGCCTTTGCAGGTGCATTATTATGGCAGGTACGTCCACGAGCCCTTGGAATCTAGTGAGTCCAGCGACAGCGAGTCAAGGAGACCTACTCCTCAAACAACGCTAAAAGCACAAGCAAATCCGGGTTCCGAGTTCACAAACAGCTTTGAAAGCCTGCATCCACCTGCAGCCACGTAAACAAGTGCTATCAAGGGTCCTGTACTGTGTACAGACCCGGTCCATCGATTGGCAAACGTCACGTTTGCACGGTTGTCAAACGTTTGCGTTTGATAAATCTTGTCGAACGTACGTTTGCAAACGTTTGACAACATGCATCCTCTTCCCCCCCGTTGAAGAACTGTGAAAACGGGTTTTTGCCTAGAGGCTTTATGTGTTATTCGCTTTGAGCTATCTTTGTGTCTATGCTTTCAGTCGTCTTCTTAACCATGGTTAAGTGCGCAAATGGTGTCAGCCGTTCAGAACGTTCACTAATCACTGCTGGCAGCCCGAAGCCAGGAAACCTCCTTCTGGAGGCTGCCTGGCGGGTCTGGCAGAAATGCATACCGTCATCTTGATGAAAGCGTCGGGAAAGGCGGAAAGGGTGCTTCGTTGTCGAGTAGCGGCTTGTGTCCGCTTTCCAACTCCCCCTCCTCCCTCCAACCTGCGCCTTGTGATTGCTGGGGTTCGAAGTTGAGAGTATTACCATCATTTTGAGTGATTTCGCACAGCACGCTGCCATCCGACACTTTTTGATACATACAAACAAGCTTGTTACCATAAGTAAATGACCTTGTTCACTCAACCAACGCTGCTGCGGTATGGCAGGACTGGATCCATGGTCGGCATCGCTGGCAGGGCAGATTAGCTTTGGAAAGCCAATTCTTATCCGGCTGATCTACATTTGAGCAGCACGGTTGCTGAAGATTGCCTATGATGCAACACGTTAAGCCGGCCCTACCCCCTGGAACTGTGTCACCATAGATTCTTTGCATTTGAATCCAAACTACTCCTGCCACGGTCTAATACGGGTCCGTCCCTATCTCAGCTTTTATCTTTCATCGTATACTGCACATGCCACGGTCTATCAGGAGAACCATACACATGTAGCGGCTTGTACCGATCCCGTGTCAGATGCGTCCCTCCTCTGGCGCCTTTCAGCAACTAGGAAGTGGGGTGGAATATCGTTCGTTGTCATCGGCACTTCTTCGGAGGCGCTCTCAAAACTAGACATACGTGCACCCTGGGGTCACAGATTCTTTAGCCACTGACACCGGCATCTCTTTGGACACGAACTACGACCCTGACGGGGACTTAATGGCGCGCAGCAACACATTGCGGAACGGAGAGGCGTCGTAAGAACCGAAGAAGGGGACACGGTATCTACCAACCCCTCCCCCATATGGTCGTGGCCACGCGAGCGAAGGCTCGGGCTGATTTGGGAAAGAAAACAAGGAGCTCCAAAAATCTCGCCGCCGTCGCTGTTTTGTGTGTTTCCGACGATGCGCGCCAGTCTGTTTGCGAGCGACCTTTCTTTCTAGAGTAAAGTTCGCTTGAGAATCCGAGTCACCGGGTGACCGTCGTCAAATGGGTTTTTTGCTTGTCTTCGCGTCTTGTTCTGTGTGCTTGTTGGCAGATGTACGAAAAGAGCGAGTTGTAGACTGCAGCGACAACGGGGCGAAAGTAGCAGCAGCTGACGACCCTGCAAGCGCTGGTAGGTGCGGCTGACGAAAAAGCTCGATGAAAGGCGGCACGATGGCCTCCACTGTGCCACCGATGGCCATTCGCATGGCAAGGCTTTCATGGCACAGGCTTGTGGACGAATCGATGAAATAGACACTGATCTTCTGCACATAAGGCATCTACAGTGCATGCGGGCGGCCTGGCAATAGAATGCGGATGCATCGGCGGCGGTGAGCCTGAGACTAGGATGGCAAGGCTTTCAGCACAGGCTTTGGACGAATCGATGAAATAGACACTGATCTTCTGCACATAAGGCATCTACAGTGCATGCGTGCGGCCTCGCAATAGAATGCGGATGCATCGGCGGCTGTGTGCCCATGAGACTAGGATGGCAAGGCTTCATGGCACAGGCCTGTGGACGAATCGGTGAAATAGACACGATCTGTTGTTCCCCAGGTGCGTGCACGACAGCCGCTACCTAAACTCGTGCAAGCAGGAAGCTATGTTGAAGAACACTTGCCGCTGCAGCAGCGGCTGCTCGGCATGGGCAAGACCTGTCACCAGAAAGACACTTCT
The DNA here is from genome assembly GCA_030068145.1 of Diplonema papillatum. NCBI lineage: Eukaryota > Euglenozoa > Diplonemea > Diplonemida > Diplonemidae > Diplonema > Diplonema papillatum. Next base: position 322,764 of record JAPJBO010000061.1, read on the forward strand.
GAAAGCCGCAAGCTGCTGATATGCACACTGCTCCAACGCTTCACTTTTGATGTACTTCAGAAAGCTGCAAGCTGCTGATATGCACAGTGCACAAACGCTTCACTTTTGATGGACAACTGATCCAGCACGGTGGCGTAAGATGTGTCATGGGGCAGCTCGAACGTGAGGTGGATGTTGTGCGCCCCTTCTTCGGGCAGTGCGGTGTCAGCGAATCGCGACAGCAACCGGGGAGACGGGCAGAAAGCCGCGGGATGAGCTGCCGGCCGTCGGCGGCAGCCCGCAGCGTCGGCGCCGCCGGCGGCAGCATCAGCGGCCGGAACCGCGAGAACCGGACGGCGCCCGGCCCGCAGCCCAGCGTCGCCGAGAGCCGCTCCAGCACCCGCACCGCGCGCTCCGGCACCACGCCCGGGAACGCACCTTCCCCGGCCTCATCCCCTCCGGCGGCATACTCGCTCTGCTCGCCGGCGGCGAGAACCGCCTCCGGCAGGACGACGTCGCACAGCGAGTACAGCTCCGCTTCTTCTCCCGCGTGGTCGCTAACTTCACGAGTTTCGGGGGTTGACCGCCGGCAGCACGGACCGGCCCGCGTACGGCGTGGGCGAAAGGGCGTCTTCCCCCCAGGCCTCCCCACGCTTTCCCCCACCGACGGGTGTCAGAATACTTCGCTTTTGATGCACAGCTGATCCAGCACGGTGGCGTGGGACGTGTCATGGGGCAGCTCGAACGTAAGGTGTACGTTGTGCGACCCTTCTTCCGGCGGCGCGTTGCGTCAGCGAAGCGCGACAGTAAGCAACAGGGGAGACGGGCAGAAGGCCGCTCCTTAAACTCCTGCTGATCTGACACACAGGGCTGTAAGCAGGAAACCATGTTCAAGATCACTGCCACTCGAAAGACACTTCTCACACGCCGCCTTGGACAGGTGATGACCCGCCACAACACAAACGGGTGTCAGAACACTTCACTTTTGATGTACAACTGATCCAGCACGGTGGCGTAAGACGTGTCATGGGGCAGCTCGAACGTGAGGTGGATGTTGTGCGCCCCTTCTTCGGGCAGTGCGGTGTCAGCGAATCGCGACAGCAACCGGGGAGACGGGCAGAAAGCCGCGACGTGCGGCGGGATGAGCTGCCGGCCGTCGGCGGCAGCCCGCAGCGTCGGCGCCGCCGGCGGCAGCATCAGCGGCCGGAACCGCGAGAACCGGACGGCGCCCGGCCCGCAGCCCAGCGTCGCCGAGAGCCGCTCCAGCACCCGCACCGCGCGCTCCGGCACCACGCCCGGGAACGCACCTTCCCCGGCCTCATCCCCTCCGGCGGCATACTCGCTCTGCTCGCCGGCGGCGAGAACCGCCTCCGGCAGGACGACGTCGCACAGCGAGTACAGCTCCGCTTCTTCCCGCGTGGTCACCAATTTCACGAGCGCAGGGTCGACGGCCGTCAGCACGGACCGGCCCGCGTACGACAGGTCGTGGACAAACGGCGGCGGCGGTAGGAGGGTGTCCTCACCCAGGCCGCCCCACGCTTTCCCGAGGCCCGGGACGACGAGGTCCCCCGGGAGGACTTTGTGCCACTGGCTCCGGCGGGCGGACGCGGAGATGTTCCACGCGATCTTGCCCAGGTCCAGGCGGGGGGAGGCGTCGGCGGCTTCGGCTTCGCACTGGTGGCGGGCGAAGTAGTTGACGGCACCTTCGCGGCGGAGGGCTGCGAGGCGGTACTGCAGCGCCTCGACGGACCCCCGCACGCCGGTCGACCGCACGTTGTACCGGACGCCGGCCAGGCCGCCGACGTCCCAGCGGGATGCTACACCGCTCTCGCCCATGCGTGCCGGGTTGAGCACCAGCGACTTGGGCAGGTCGGTCGCTGTTTTCGCGTCGTGCCGCGCCGCTGCGTACTTGTTTTTGCGCAGCTTCGCCGCGAACTCGGCCGCGGGGACGCGCCGATCGGTCGCCTTGAGGTACTGGGCGTGCAACGCGTTCGCATCGCGGATGGCTTTCACTGTCACGGGGGTCGGCAGGGTCACCTCCTGCGTCGACGACACGCCGCTGGGGTACCAGTTGTCCGCCTTCACCCGCAGCAGCTGCGCGGCTCCGCCGTCTTCGCCTTGGTACAGCAAACCGGCCACGTCGGACAGCGCTTCCTCCGTGGAGATGCCGTGGGTGTAGAGCATGACCCGCGTCACCGGCTCGCCGGCGGCGCTTGGGGGGGGCGCGGCGAAGGTGAAGTCCTGCAGCACAGGCCGCCGCTTCAACCCGCGCAGCTCGGTCGCGGTCACCTCGGCCGCCGCCAGCCCGGTCACCGTGCCTTTGCCCGTTTCCGGGGAGTACAGGCCGAGCAGGTGCCCCAGGTGGACGGGCCGCACGGGGCCGGTCCGCCAAGGGGCGAACTTGAACAGCGGGTACGTGTTCGGAGACGGGCGTGGCATCGTGTCGCCTTCTTTTTGCGCCCCCTCCCTCTCCTCCCACTCCTGTTGCTTGAAAATTAAACGGGCCATACCCGATAGGAGGAACCCCCCACCAGACACCGCCTACCTTTACCGAAGGCTTCTGTGCGGGCAGGAGCCATTGCAACACTACAGGTGGCTCTCGTATGTCTCTGCTCGCAATCAGACAGACACAGCAAGCCGAGCCATGCACAACTCTTGAGTGTGAGGTGGACACACCCGCTCGGTATGCAGATTAAGTCGCGCAACGGTAGTGATCGGCCACTGTGGATTCGGTCGATCACTCTGCCCAATTCAGTCGAGTGCAGGTCGATGAGTCGACCTTGGCGAACGGGTCTAATTGGGTCCGGCCACCACGGACACGTAGCTTGTACCCACGCCGTGATAACTGTGTACCAACTTCTGGCAAGTGCCGACAGGCTGGGCTTTGTATCCTGCTGTGGCAAAATACTAACTGTTCGCCTCGAACGAGGCTCCCCGAGAGGTAAGAGGGAAGAGATCGAAGCCAATTCTGTGGTATGTCCGGTTGTCTCCCGATTACGAACGAAAAAGCGAGAGGCCTTCAGAAGGTCGCTCGCTGGGGCGTGTGAGGCGAAAAGGCGAGAGACACGGAGAGAAAGCAGATGCTGGCGGTGGGCCAGGCTAGTCGGTATACGTTACTCGCGTTGAAACTACGAGAAAAAAAAGAGAGAGAGAGAGAGAGAGAGAGAGAGAGAGAGAGAGATACGATTCCTTGTTTCCCACCTTGGCGGCGGCGGCGGAGCATGCTAGATTCGGGACCGCTGGAATCCACGTTTGCTTACTGCAGCTACGCGCGCTGACACCATTCGAGAAGAGACAAAACACATAAGCAAGTCAAAGCGTGCGGGTCACTCACGTGCATGTGTTCTTATGGTCACGCTACCGTGCTGACCTTTTCCAGAGAGATAGAGGGAGGAGTGTGTGTGTTAACGAGAGGAGGGGTGCTGACGTGTACTTCATGAGAGCTGTCCCTGTCGCTAACTTCCAGAATCACTTGCCGTGAAGACTGGTTGCAAGGTCGTAAGTTGCATGTAGCAACTACGAATTCTAAGTACCAACAATGCAGTGTTGACCCAGAAAAGGACCTTTCTTAGAGGAACTTGAGGTCAAAAGCGGTAGTTAAGAGCCTCCGGTCCGTTGAAGCGGTGGAGAAGCAAAAGGAGGCTGCTTCTCTCAACCGCTTCAGCAACGAACGACCATCTTCCCCACGTTCCCGCCCTTGAAAAGGGAAATGAAAGCCTCAGGCATCTTGTCGAAGCCATCGACGATTGTGTCCAGCGACTTCAGCTTCCCGCTGGATACCAGGCCGTAGAGGGCTTTGATCGCCTCAGCGTACTGGTCCTTCCAATTGGACACGATGAAGCCTTGCATTTTGAGGGACTTCCCGGTGATGGATGTCGTGTTCTTGACGCCGTACGCTTCACTTGGGTTGGCTACGTTGTACTGTGAGATAGCCCCGCAGGAGACGATGCGGCCGTGGCCCGCCATGCAGGCGATGGCGGCTTCGAGCGTGCGGCCGCCGACGTTGTCGTAGTAGAGGTTGAGACCCTTCGGGGCGAACGCGTTCAGCGTCTGCTCCAGCTCCGGTCCCTCGCCGACCGTCTTGTAGTTGAACGCGGCCGCCGCGCCCATGTCCTTGCAGCGCTGCACTTTTTCGTCCGTCCCGGCGCTCGCGATCACTTTGACGCCCTTCGCAGCCAGAAGCTGGATGACCGCACTCCCAACGCCTCCCGCACCCCCGGAGACGAAAGCGTGCTCGCCTTCTGAAATGGGTTCCGCGATGTTCTTCAGCGACAGGTACGCGGTGAGCCCGGTGCCGCCGAGGATGCCGAGGTGGTGCGTCAGCGGCACAGCGTCCGACACGGGCGCCGGTCGGATGGCCGCCGCGGAAATGATTTGCCTCTTGCGGTACGGCGCGCTGCCGGCCCACGAGCTGCCTTCGGGGAACCCCTCCGCCTTGCTCTTCAGCACGGTGCCGACCGCCCCTCCTGTGTCAGTGGGTTTTCGTTCTCCAGCGTTATTCGTGGATGAGAAGGTCGGTATTCTAAAGTCTCCCGATTCATCGAGGGAATCCTTGAGGCCCCTAAACGTACAGGGTGCTTGGGTTGCTTGGGCAAATCAGTTTGCTTTCCCACCCGCCCACTCTTGATTGGCATGCCGGAGCTTTATGATCTGTTGACCCTTTCGCTTCGTGTCTTGCTTACGTATGTAGCTTGCACCAAGTAGTCCGTTGCTTGCAACGAGTGCCGGGGTAATGCCCACCGGCCATCCGCAGTAGCCTTCTTCTCTCACTCTCTACACGGTGCACTATCATGCCATTTACGTCACTTGGTGAATGAGTCCACTTTTGTGGGAAGAAAAAGTACGCCTTGTAAAGGGATTCCTTCACAAAATGCAGTAGTCACTAGTAAGAAACAGTAGAAATCACCAGTAAGAATGACTGCTGCAGCAGTCATTCTGACTACTGCAGTAAGCACTCTTCAGTATAGTAATATGACTAGTCACGTCAAATCAGTCGTAAGCAGTTTCTAGTAGTACTATGACAAGTCATTACGCTGTTTTTCAAATGACTAGTGCACCGTGTAAGGCCTCTGTGGGGGTCCCCATCGCTAGCTATGCCACTGCCTTTCTTGGTTCAAGGTGACAAAGTGCAAGGTGCCGAAGTCGAATTCTCCGGTTGACCGTAGAGGCTTGAGTAGGGAGGAGGGTTGAAGGAGTTGAAAACGCGTGAGAAGGTGCAGCTCGTTTCGGGCGATGTGTCACACCACGCATCAGCCCTTCAGATTGTGAGCACCAGTCCTTCAAACCTTGTGGGGCCCCCTAACGCGTTTGGGGCGTGTTTGTCTTCACGCTGAACGGCGATAACCTCCGCTGAGAGTACCCCTTCACGGTTCAGATTCCAGGCGAAGGCTGGGCCCCAGGAGCGAATTCGCAAAGGATTCGCACATGTTTTGTCAGGGTTGACTGGCGGAGGACTGGTCCACGATGTGGGACTGGTGGAAAACTGCACCATGATGTGAGGTTCACAATGTAGGGATTGGTGCATCGATATATGAAAGACTGATACATGATGTGAGGTTCACAATGTAGGGATTGGTGCATCGATATGAAAGACTGATACATGATGTGAGGTTCACAATGTAAGGAATGGTGCATCGATATGAAAGACTGATACATGATGTGAGGTTCACAATGTAGGGATTGGTGCATCGATATGAAAGACTGATACATGATGTGAGGTTCACAATGTAAGGACTGGTGCATCGATATGAAAGAGACTGTTATGTGAGGTGCACGTTCTGAAGGCCTGGTGCAGGGCCAGTTCACGGTGTATATGGAGGACGGGCTTCTCGAGGAATTTGCCCCAGCCGGATCATGGCTGCTACCCCGAGTGTATCTAACAAAGGATGGGCCGTGTTTTACTGCAGGAAAAAAAGGGTGGAAACCACTCTCAGCATTACACACCTTGCATTGGGGCATTGAGCTTGAAAGCCGGCACGTACGAGTCAACGCCTGACAGCCTGCCGCGCATGTATGGGTCGACACTGAGCGCTTTTATTTCGACGAGTACCTCGCCGTCCTTCAGATCACGCTCGTTGGGCTCGTCTACATCGACGCACTTGAACAAGTCCTCCGTCGGCATGCCTTTCGCGAATTTCACGACTTGCCATTCTTGGTTTTTCGACATGTTTTTTTTTTTTTTTTTGACGTGTCTGTGGGAGTCTGTGGTGTTCTTTCAGATTTACAGTTTACTTTGCCTTCGGGCCAGCACCGGCAGGTGGGGCAGCGGCACCCCACCCACGGCGTTTTAGAGTGAAAGTTCGCTTGAAGCTCCGGGGGTTTAAAGTCTCCGGGTGACCTTCGTCAATATGGGAAGATATCCTTTGTGACCTGAGTGTCGTAAAAGTGGTGGTTACACGAGGTAAGTTTTCGTACAAGTGTGTGGTCCTTTTAAGATGGATTGTGTCTGGCGCTCTCTCTCCCTTAGAGTTGCCGCCGAGGGAACCGGCTGTGAGCCGAAACTCGACGCCGGTCTCTCCGGATTGCACCAGGAGAGAACTTCGCGGCGGATCAAAGCACCCGCCCTGCACGAGGCACGCGCCCAAGACCCGTGCAACACGCCGTGTGATGCTTTGGTTTGAAAAAGAAATGAACCGGGGTAAACCCCGAAGTGGGAAAACGTATCAACGGGCAATCGGCTGTGCGCAGGCGTGTCGTGTTGCAACTAGCTTCAAACTGGGACTAAGCACGTACGTCCTCAAACGGACACGGGCGGCTGGCCAGTGGTCTGCGTTGGTGCGAGATGGCGGCGGCCTTCTTCGACGAGGCGCCGGGCGACCATCGACGCCACTTCCCGCGCCCCGCTTGGGAGCCGTACAAAACGGATATCGCCATGGCCGGCTCCTTCCCCCCTTCCCCGCGCTGCAAGGTGCCATCAGGTTGAAAAACACAGGTTTTGCCATTGTTGGCCGGAGTGGGGCTCTGCAGTACGATGTGTAACAACTCACCTGCCGAATGCACCGGTCCCGAAAATGGATGATGCTCAAGCGATTCACCAAGAGGCAAATGGTGAAGTCCGGCCTTAGAAGCTGGTTTTCTTTAGAGTAAAAGTTCGCTTGAGAATCCGGGGTCCTAAAGTCGTCGGGTGTCCATCATCGAAAGGGTTCCCTTGTGAATCGTATATTGGTATGTAATCGAAGCGGCGCCGAACTGCTTGAGCCGGTTGTGGAGCATGAAGTTGTACGTTTCGTACGAGCTGTCGCCCAGGGCCAGCACGGCGTCCGCGCGACGGCCTTCTTCGACGAGGTGCCGGGCGACCCATCCACGCCACTTCCCGTGCGCGCCCCGTTTGGGAGCCGTACAAAACGGATATCGCCATGGCCGGCTCCTTCTTCCCCGCGCTGCAAGGTGCCATCAGGTTGAAACAAACAGTGTTTGCCGTTGTTGGCTTAGATCTTTGCGCGCGGGATGGGTCGGGATGCTCGAATTTTCCGACGGGCCGTGTTTCAATTCCTGCGTCTTCCGAACATAGTCGCTGGTTCGATTTGCTTTTTGCGCCGGGCTCGAGGGCAAAGGTAGAAATGATTGAAGGCGCTGCTGTCTTTCGGTTGAGTCGACTTCCACCGACCTGCGCAAAAGCGAGGGAAGCGCACTTCACGGGATACTGCGCTCGCTGTCGCTGTCCGTGACAAAAGAGAGAGAGAGCGAGAGAGGGTGTGTGTGTAAAGGGGGGGGGGGGTCGAATACTGACAGTTATTTGACTCGCGTCTGGTTGTCTAAAAACACACTAGTAGTCTACCACTATTTGATCCTGCTACTGCTCGGCTACTCTGTGTGTGTAAAGGGGGGGCGTCGAATAATAACACCTGTGTTATTACCGTCTTCGGAAAAATATTGGATAGGAAAATATTTGGATAGGAAAATTATTTGGATAGGAAATATTTTGGATAAAACGGCCGTCCGCGGAACATTTGGATGTTTTTCCGGAAATTTTGTTTTGAATTTATGTCTCCTCTGAGTGCCCGCACAGCAGTAGCTGCTTTACCCGGACGGGATTTTCTGTTCAGCTCTCTTGATGTACACCCCGGACTCCCACTCCGGATTGCGGGGTAGTAGTTTTGCGGTCATTTGTGCGGTCGGCCTCACTCCCTCGATGCGGGAGTGGGACCTCCTCAATGTAAGAAATGGTCAAATAAGAAGGCTACGCATCAGTGCCATGCAGCAAAAAACGAACCAGGGATATCAATCAGATATACCGCACGAGCAACACCGCAGAACGCACCGCAGAAAAGCGCGGGAGTACAGCTCGTGGGAGGAAAGAGACCTTGAAGCAGGTGAGCTTGTTGCCGTCTAGGACTCACGGGAGAGATGCAGAAGTGGAACAGCATGCCAGGCAAAAAGAAGGTTTCGCGTGCAACGACCACTCGCGCTCGTACGCTGTACGGGAAAAACTAACTCCATTGCGCACGCTCTAGGCGGAAGTCGGAGTGAACCGATCGACGTTGACGAACAAAAGGCCAAGAGAGGCCGTCTATTGTCATTAAGAAAAAAGGAGACCGTGATCCTTTTAGAACTGATCGAGCGAAAAACGAACGAACGGGGCCGCTGTCACTTACTCGCTCGTGAGCGTGCTTGCGCGCGCGACCGTCACCCGAACTACTGGGTTGCCAGTCATGTAATCTCAGAACTTAGCACAGAATGGGCTCGGAAGTGGTGTCGGAAGCACAACTACGTACAGACGACGAAGACAAGCAGAGTACTGGATGAAACCCAGACGGAACAAAAGAAAGAAGAGATGCGGCCAGCTGTTCATCCTGCTTTAATGGAGTAACGATGTCCGACAAAGCTGCGTCTTGAACTGCGACCATGCTGCGCCGCATTTCATGCCATGCGACACTCGCCCCGAAAGGTACTCGTGATGTGCACATTGACTATGGGCGACACTGTTGTGACTGGTGGGGCTGCGGACGGGACACCCATCCCCGTAGTACCAAGTGATCTTTGCGGGGAAAACGAGCCGGATCATTCCCCAGGTCGCAGACACGAAGGGGTTCCACTTGACCTCGACCCCGAATAAATGGGCCAACACCGCGACAACAAAGCAGTACATCGACTGGTGGGCGAAGATGGTGAGGGCGCAAGAAACGGTTCCATCAGCAAGCGCTTTTCCTTCTGCGAATCGAACCATCAGCGTCCCCGTTGCTTCCTAGTACCGGCCGCGAACCGAGACCCAGACCCGCTGGGTCGGAGCGTCCAAAGCGCTCTCAGCCTAGGATTCCGTGGCTCATGAGGCGCGGGGGGAAACCAGAATTAGGGGGCGGGGGAATACGTTCTGGACTTAACAACCGGAAAATCGCCTTGAACTTTGATCGGACCGGAAAAATATTTGGATAGGAAAATTTTGGATATTTTTCCTATCCAATATTTTTCCGAAGACGGTATTCGATTCGTCGAACACTAAAAAAAAAAAGAAATTACGGGTGAGCAGGATCAAATAGGGGTAGTGTTTTTAGACAACCAGACGCGTGTCAAATAACTGTTAGTAGTCGACCCCCCCCCCTTTACGTTAAGCGCATGCTTAAAGTGCGCAACGCCCGAAGCGAAGTATAGCCCACTAGCCACGTTCACCGTCGGTTGGAGTTTCCGACACGCTGCCTTTGGGCCCTGCGACTTGTGGGTGTAGACCCGCTTTTTGCGGGGTGCCTCCTTCACGGAAGTACGACCACGCTCGAACGCGGGGAGGCGCGAGGGACGTGTGGTTGCCCCTTGGTGGTAGAAACCCACGAGGCTAGATTTGAGACGGCCGGACCTGTCCTTGCGTCCGTTCTCAGAAAGGGAGGAAAGAGGGGGGATTGCAAGAAAGTGCTTGGAATGGATGTGTGCTCAACGCCGCGCTGGTCCCGCCACGGACACATGAGGCGGACCATCATCAGCGCGGAACCTGAGTGCCCGCAGACGGGACAGCGGTGTGAGTCTGGTTTGTCAGGCGCTGTTCGTAGCTCGTCACAGCCAGGACCACCCGTACTACCAGAGCACAGGCGAAGGCCCCTACAATATGAGCAATCAGTTAAAAGGGAGGAAAGGGAGGAAGGGCAGAGGACACAACGCGCCCGGCTGTAGCATCACCCGCTGTGTAACCTCCTCGTGGTGTGGAGGTGCTGTGTATGCACACACATACGTTGCTACTGCTACGTGCACTCATTACATCGGAGCGACGTTCCCATTAAAAAGGGCACCGACTGTGCCAACTGTTTGCACCGCATTCCACCTCGATGGGTGATTGCGGAGAATGATGGCTCCATGCTGGCCGTACTCGGCGAGGTCGTGGAAACAGGCGTCGGTGGTACTGTTCCAACAGATAGGCATAACGCAGGCGTCGGTGGTACCATTCCGACCAATGCCGTTATCAGGTGCTGACGGTAATATTGGAACATGTGCCGTGTAACAGGTCTCAGGCACGGTATAGACGGGCTTGCCCCCGCTCTGGAAGCGGCAAGCTACGAAGGGGCTTGCCCGCGCTGTTGCTGCACGGGTAGTCCCGACTGCGGCGCGCACGCAGCACGATGCATGCAGTACTCTCTGTTGGTGGTACTCCGTAGGTGCAGGTGATACTACGCACAGAGCGGTGCACGTAGTACTATCCTCCCCTCCTGTGTGGTGCTACTCCACAGAGCGAGGTGATGCTACGCGCCTTCCGCGGTGCATCGATGTCGTGTCCTTCGGTTAGCAACAGAGACGCTCTCAGGTAGGTTGAAAAAACGGCCGGGAAAGAATGGCCGCAGAATGCGAAAAGGGCCCACGCAAGCAAGGGAGTCGACGTCCGGATAAGAGTCCCCCACGATTGTCAGGGACACGAAGCGACCCGGCCGCCTTCTCATACCAATACCGCGGGAAAACATGCCCCTTTGGCGTCCCTTCGGTTGTGGAACTCGGCACGTGCTGTCGGAAGGGGCGCCATCAAGCAGTGAAGGCCGGAGGAAAGCCGACAGCATGCCCGCAATACGAGTGCTGCACGAAGCCAAAAAAGAAAGCACGATGGGGTTGCTGTCTCTGGACTCAACGAACTCAGCAGCGAATGCTGTTCCCACCTTCGAACAGGGCAACGAAAGCCGCGAAGCCAAAAAGAGATACATGAAGCCGAAAAGGGTCGTTTTTTTGTTTCTGGACTCAACCAATTCAGCAGCGAACGACCATCTTCCCCACGTTCCCGCCCTTGAAAAGGGCAACGAAAGCCTCCGGCATCTTGTCGAAGCCGTCGACGATTGTGTCCAGCGACTTCAGCTTCCCGCTCGATACCAAATCATACAGGGTCTTGCGCGCGTCTGCCCACTGCTCCAGCCAATTGGTCACGATGAAGCCTTGCATTTTGAGGGACTTCCTCGTGATGGATGACAGGTTCTTGACACCGTAGGCTTCACTTGGGCTGGCGGTGTTGTACTGTGAAATAGCCCCGCAGGAGACGATGCGGCCGTGGCCCGCCATGCAGGCGATGGCGGCTTCGAGCGTGCGGCCGCCGACGTTGTCGTAGTAGAGGTTGAGACCCTTCGGGGCGAACGCGTTCAGCGTCTGCTCCAGCTCCTGTCCCTCGCCGACTGTCTTGTAGTTGAACGCGGCCGCTGCGCCCATGTCCTTGCAGCGCTGCACTTTTTCGTCCGTCCCGGCGCTCGCGATCACTTTGACGCCCTTCGCAGCCAGGAGCTGGATGACCGCACTCCCAACGCCTCCCGCACCCCCGGAGACGAAAGCGTGCTCACCTTCTGAAATGGGTTCCGCGATGTTCTTCAGCGACAGGTACGCGGTGAGCCCGGTGCCGCCGATGATGCCGAGGTGGTGCGTCAGCGGCACAGCGTCCGACACGGGCGTTTGCCGGAGCGCGGACGCGGAAGCAATCTGCCTCTTCCGAAACGGCAGGTGCCCCGCACACGAGCTGCCTTCGGGGAACCCCTCCGCCTTGCTCTTCAGCACGACGCCAGCTGCCGACCCTGTCAGTGGTTTCGTTCTGTCTAGGCAGAAGGTCGCGAATTCGAGAATACTCGACGTAGCTGCTTTGACACCGAATGGAAAGGGAGGAGATATAGGGGCAGAGGGGCAAATACAACGCAAACACAGCCTGATTTGTTCTTCGCCTACACCACCGTGTGTTGCTTTTTTCACTCGGTACGTTTTCCCCTGTTGTTATTGTGTCGTGTCGTGTAGAGGTAGACCCGCATATCCTCACGTCCGTTCAACGCGTGGTTCGGTAGCGCAGCACTTGGTACCCTACTAAAACACGCTGCCTACGTCTTCTTAGCCTGCACAATGCATAGGAGGGCGCTGTGTTGAACCTGCAAGGTTGTTGGTACTAAAGGCCATGTGTGCTGTTGGTGCGTGTCGCTTGATAGAATTTCTCGCCATGTTTCATTTTCATGGTTCAGGAGCTGCTGGTCAACCCTCAAAACGTGCTGTCTACATCTTCTCAGCCCTCACGATATTGTAGGGCACCGTGACGGTGGGTGAGCGTGGCAAATGAAGGAGCAGCTGCCGTCTTCCCATCATTGGATAAGTAAAGCGACAACAACGGCCTCCCACCTATTATACACCTCTCGTGTCACTGCACAAAGTCAGACCAGGGTCAAACTCTACAGGGTCTTCTTTCCCCGCTGACAGTTTCAAGTCCGTTCCCTTGACTGCTGTTTCGCCAGATAGTAGGTAGGGACAGAAGGAATCTCATTGGTCCTTTCATTGCGCGTCTTTAATTAGAAGACGAAGCGTTTGGCTACCTTAATAGAGTCATAGTTACTCCCGCCGTTTACCCGCGCTTGACCTGCTCTCTCAGCGTTGACATGCAGGGCACTGGGCAGGAACCTTCCCCTCCGTCAACAGTTAGCCACTGGTGAGTGGTGGGGAGGTTACACACCTTGCATCGGGGCACCGAGCTTGTAAGCCGGTGTGTACGAATCAACACCTGACAGCTTGCCGCGCATGTATGGGTCGACACTGAGCGCCTTCAGTTCAATGAGCACCTCGCCGTCCTTCAGATCACTCTCGCTGGGCGCGTCTACGTCGACGCACTTGAACAAGTCCTCCGTCGGCATGCCTTTCGCGAACTTTACGACTTGCCATTCTTGGTTTTGCGACATTGTTTGTATCGTGTGTTTTCAGACCGTTTCTTGCAGTAAGCGGTCGGTTTTCTTATTTTTTTCCTACCACCTGGCTTCTAACGTTGGTTGGGTTAGAATATAAAACAATTTCTGGCGATAACCTCATCGGGCTTCTAACAAAGCGGCAGGGGACGCACGATTCCGATGCCCCGAAATGCGAGTGTTACAAGGATATCCGAGATATCTGAAATGTGGCGCAAGCTTGCTTGGAGTACGTCTCCTGGAGGAATGGGGAATCCACAGATCGGGGGGTGAACTGAATCCCGTGTTTGAGAGCCACGCCTTGCCAGCATGTTGCATCGGGTTAATCCTCACTCCGTCGGGAAGCCGGGTTGGGCGCCGGTGCCACCTAACGGATTTGGGCTTGTGGAGGAAATGGGGGAATTTTCAGAGGGTGAAGTGAATCCCGACTTGAAACTGTCAGCGGGGAAAAAAGAGTTTGACTCTAGTCTGACTTTGTGCAGTGACACGAGAGGTGCAGAATAGGTGGGAGGCCGCAACAATGAAATACCACTACTCTTGTTGTCGCTTTACGTATCCAATGATGGGAAGACGGCAGCTGCTCCCTTGTGGGGTTAGGGTCTTCGGATCCGTAGCTTATCCGTTTCCAGCGACAAACTTCGGGCTTCGGCTCGCGAATCCTCGTTTGGAGACACCAGTCAGGTGGGGTGTTTGGCTGGGGCGGCACATCTGTTACACATTAAACTTGCTTCGGGACACATCCTCACTCCGCGGAAGCCGGGTTGGGCCGGTGCCACCTGTCGCATTTGGGCTTGGGCGGGCGGCGGCAATTCGGGGTTCGAAGGCCGGAAGACTTTCGGACACTTTTAAAATTTTTACCGGTGCCCAACACCTCTCTGGTTAGCGTTTCGTTGTGCGCTTAGCATTCCCGCGATAAATCGACAGACACCAAGTTCTTGAAAGGGGTATTCCCTCCCCTCCCTCAACCAGGTTGGGTCCGCCAGCGCAAGGTTCGGTGTGTTGTCTGCAGCAACCATCCATTACGATGCATGGGAGAAGTGGTCGGCCAATCTCTCGCCGCGTGGGCAGGTTCATCACCGACCGGTTTCCAGCATGGCGTGGACAACCTGGATCGGGGACCAATCCACGGCCTTGAACTCACAAGCCATAGCACGAGCAAATAGGTTTTTGTTTGTGCGATTTAACCTACATGTGTTCTGGTTAAACCGCTGCCAACAGTTCTTTTAGCTGTAACAAATACTGTCTCCCGGGGAAGCAGACATTGGTTGTCGCAAAAAAAAGTAGGAGTGAAGCGCGGAAGGATTGAAGCCGCCCAGGGAGTCGTTTTCTTTTCCTTTTGTTCCGCACGTTTTCGAGGGAGGCGCGGTCCCGGATTCCGACAAATTTCCCCTTTTTCCGGTTGCTATTGGCTTGATCCGGAAAGTCGGGTGAGAAGAGAAGACGATCGATGGCGGCCGAAAGAGAGCCAGGACTTATAATTGAGAGGCAATGGACGCCAACGCTTCGTTGTAATGTTCGCGACTGAGGGAACTAAGGTCCGGATTACAGGTGGGGTCGACTTCGATCTCACTTGTAGCTTGCAACGCATGCCTTTGGAGTGTGCATCTCACAAGACTGAACGATGTGGGGAATCGTTATTCGCACTCACTCAGACCCGTTGAACCAAGCATCGTGCTTCATCCGCTTCATGCGAGAGAGCCTCACGCTGAGAACAAGTGAGCTGCCTGTTATTGATGCTTTCCGAGCTCGCTGCACCAACTTGCTGGACAGCAAGCGGGAGCACGCTTATGCCGACGCAGACAAGCTAATCGGCAACGGTTCTGTGCCGAGAACGAAGAACAGTTGGCTGCGCAGCCAGGAAGAGCATTGTCGAGCCAGTAGGCGCCGTACACAAGATGATTGCCAACGGTGGTGCGGGCCGAGAACGAAGAACAGTTGGCTGTGCTGCCAGGAAGAGCATCGTCGAGCCAGTAGGCGCCGCACAAGCCAACGGTGGTTCGGGCCGAGAACGAAGAACAGTTGGCTGTGCTGCCAGGAAGAGCATCGTCAAGCCAGTAGGCGCCGTACACAAGCCGATTGCCAACGGTGGTTCGGGCCGAGAACGAATGGTGTGGCTCCTAAAGAAAGCCTGAATGCTGTGGCCCCACGGGGCGGGTACTGAGGTTGAATGGGTTGCCACCCCCGATACAACAGCTCCGAAAGGAACCTGGTTGACGTAGGCTAGCACCAACCGAGAAGTCCGGAACGTGCGCATCGGCATACGCGCCAAGCTAGGCGGATAGCGTGTGAAACGGCGTCCGGCCGCAAGGCGCTGTTTTCGGCCCAAAGCAACTGCAGCCGGTACATGTCAGTGATCGCCACCAACAAGCTTGTCGGCAACGGCTGCGGGCCGAGGACGGTCAGCTGCCCGCCGACCCGCAGCCTCTGCGCGGAGCGGAAGAGGTCCTGCGACGTCAGGATGGCCTTGCCGCCAGACCCGGTGACCACGACGATCTCGTCGAAGAGGATCGAGCTGTGAGCTCCGGCGGCTGAGCTGTCGAAGTCACCGCAGGTCAGCACCACCAGCGGCAGCTGGTATGCGTCCGTTCCCGACCGCAGCAAAGGGTTTCCACCCGGACAGGTAGCCCTGCAGTACGACGAAGCATACAGCGGAGTCGGGACTGCAGCGCCAACCGAGAAGCCCCGGAACGTGTCGAAACAGGCGCATCGGCATAGCTAGCCGGATAGCGTGTGGAACGGCGTGTCCGGCCGCAAGGCGCTGTTTTCGGCCCAAAGCACCTGCAGCCGGTACATGTCAGTGATCGCCACCGACAAGCTCACTGGCAACGGCTGCCGGCCGAGGACGGTCAGCTGCCCGCCGACCCGCAGCCTCTGCGCGGAGCGGAAGAGGTCCTGCGACGTCAGGTTGGCCTTGCCGCCAGACCCGGTGACCACGACGATCTCGTCGAAGAGGATCGAGCTGCGGGCTCCGGCGGCTGAGCTGTCGAAGTCGCCGCAGGTCAGCACCACCAGCGGCAGCTGGTATGCGTCCGTTTCCGACCGCAGCTCGTACGCGTCCAAGACGAGGGTTTCCACCCGGTGGTTTTCGCGCAGGTAGCTCTCGTACGACGAGGCGTACAGCGGAGTCGGCGACTGCAGGAGCACCCGCCTGGCCCCGGCCGCCACCGCCTCCGTCACGATCCTGCCCGCGGCCGCCGGCATGTGCGGGACGGTGGCCAGGTTCGCGGACGGGAGGAGGTCGCTCCCCTTCTGCTGGCACTCCGCCTGCCACTGGAGAATCACGCGCGCCGCTCGCTCTACTTCGACGCCGGGTCTGTCGCCGGTGGACAGCCCCGCTAGCACGTTCTGCGCGTTCCTGGTTGGTGTTTCGTTGCGTTGCACAGAAGGCGCAAGTTTGGACCCTCTCCACGCAGACTTTTCCTTTCGCATGCTTGGTCTGAGGTACCTTCATGTGAAACACACACGTATGTAAACTGACGCCGTGAAATGACATTCTGGAATGTTGCTAAATTTAGTTCGCTCTTAGCCCGAGCTTGCATTTCTTGAGACGCCGGCATGTGCGGACGGTGGCCAGGTTCGCGGATGGGAGGAGGTCGCTCCCCTTCTGCTGGAACACCGCCTGCCACCGGAGAATCACGCACGCCGATCGCTCTACTTCGACGCCGGGCCTGACGCCGGAGAGCCCCGCTAGCACGTTCTGCGCGTTCCTGGTTGGTGGTTCGTTGCGTTTTACACCAACAGAAGGCGCCAGCTTGGACCCTCTCCACGCAGACTTTTCCTGGAGGCTCTCACACGCTTGGTTCTCGTGTGGAGGGAGGTACCTCCATGTGGAGCACACACGCGGTAAAAACTGACCGGTGAAATGACATTGTAAGAAAAAATGTTGCTAGTTCGCTCTTTGCCCGAGCTTGCATTTATTGAGAACGAGGTCACATCGCCGGTTCAATAGACATGTCCGTGCTTCACAAGGAGATCACTCACACACAAGAGGACCCAGGTAAAAGGCAACCTACCTGAAGACAGGGCCCAAACTCGTGTGGGATGCGTCATGCGAAAGTCAAGTGGGATGCGGCAATGCAAAAGTCGGGGGAAGTGTGAAAGGACAGCGAGAGCGCAGGCAGATGTATTGCGAGACACTGCAAATGCAGTGTGGTGTTGATTAGCTCATGGTGCAAGCTTAGTGGAAAAATGAGACCCGCCCGACACGTCGATATTCTTGTAGCGAAACAAACATTGCTTGGATTCGGGCGCTGAACTTGTTGCCAAGAACGAGCTTCCCTCTGCCAAGCTCTATCCCACAGCTAATCGGTAGCAACAACGGGCGGTGTGTGCAAATGGCAGGGACGTAATCAGTGCAAGCTGATGACTTGCGCCTACTAGGCATTCCGGTTCGATGGACCGGCCCAAATGTGACAGCAACAGAACCCTCAGGACGTGGTAGTTTAATTAGGATGTGCTGTGAAAGGGTAATACCTGACGAGGTCCCGACACTTTTCTTTCGCCGCCTGGTAACCCGCGTGCTCGCTGTCCGCGACGTCCGCCCACGCCTGGGACCACAACTGATGCTTGCACGTATCTGCCATCTGGCGGCAGGCATCGAATGCGTTGCAACCTTCCCTGCGCAACGGTATGAACACTCTGCGGTGGTTTGTGCGTCGGGTTCTGAGGCAGGTACCCTGAAGCGGGTAAGGCCTCGTATATATTATTCGATTTGTCGAATGCTAAAAAGAAAACCCGGGTAGCCGGCAGTAGCAGGTTCAAATCAAAGTGGTAGTGCTTTCAGACAACCAGCCGCGTGTCAAATATGTGTTATAATTCGACCCCCCCCCCCCCCCCTTTAATTCCGCAAGCATGGTAGCTAACGTCGCCCACTCTTGAGGATAGATGTGCGAAGGGGGGACCAGTTAACGTGTCCATTGACCACCGAACTCAAACCTTGCGCAAGGTTCCCCACGAATGGCATTTACCGTACAAAATGGTTTGTTTGTGCGCACTAGCGGAACTCACCTGCGTTGGTAAGTTTAATGTAGTACGCTGCCAACTACTAATTCTTAGTACCAACAATGCATTGTTAGCACAAGAAAATACGCTTCAAAAAAGACAGGGGGGAACCTTCGGGACGGGGGTCGCGCAGAACGAGCAACACAGGAACCGGCATACTCGGCGTCGGTCAGCTTCAGGAACAGCCGGCGAAGCTGCTCTTCGGCGACCGCCGTTTGCTGGGGCCGCCTCTCGACGGCGGCGAAGGAGACGAAGCAGTCGGGCGCGAGGTGCGGGAGCCCGAGGAACGGCAGCCGCAGGACGGCCGGCTGCAGCAGGCCCTGGGCGAGGTTCGGCGTCAGGAACCCTTCAAAGTGGACGGCGACGTTGCGGTGGTGCGCTAGCACCTGCCCCAGCAGCTCGGCCACTCGCTTCGGCCACGCGTCTGCGTACGTGACGAGCACCGCGCCGAACGAGAGGTTCGACACTTTTTCGTACTCCTCCGCGCGGGTGACGGTGGTCAGGTCATCGGGATCGACTGTGTTCAAAACGGAGTCCAGAAGCGCTCGGCTGGGCGCTATGACGAGCACCTTCTCGCCGTAGCGGGAGACGAGGTACTTCACGAAATCCGACAGCACGGCCCGGGACCAAGGCAGCGCGGGCAGCTGGACGACGAAATTGCCCGACTCGGTGTTGTGCAGCGCCTCGAGGCACCCGCCGCCGGCGACCGTCCGCCGGTACCGCTCGTAGTCAGCGGAGCTCCACCCGGGAATGTGCATTAATCGGGGAGAGCAACCCCCTTCTCTCCCGATATCTCTGCCTCTCTTCCCCTCCTTCCTGGTTTCGAGTAGATGATTCTAGCGCTATTTGTGGCCTAGAAGGTCGGTATTTTAAAGTCTCCCATGCAGATTTCCAAATCGGTCAAAGGGTGCCAATCGCCAGGAATATTTGTAGACTCCTGTCATTTGTCGACAAATGCCGCTATCGAGGTCTCGCGCTACTCTATGCTTCGGATGGCTTCGGTTGTCATTGGAATGATCCCGCGCACCGCTGTGCTTCACATGCAGATTTCTTAATCGGTCAAAGGGTGCCGAGCGCCGGGGACACTTGACTTCTTTTTTTCTTCTTTTTCTTTTTCCCTCACGCAGATGCCAGGGCTAGCCACTTTTGATTCCAAGGAGGTAACTTCGCTACCAGTCGGACTTTTTCCTTCTTTGCTTGGGTCTTGTTCTTGATGATGCTCTTGTTTTCCTTCGTTATTTTCATCTCGACACGCGGATCTGTGAAGTGATGCGATAGTTGATCAATTCTGACTCTCTCGGATGTTGTCATCTTGTTTTTCTTCCCCCAGGGGCTAACTTTTGCGCGCATTATGTGACGTGGGCTAGGAGAGACGCGGTGAGGAAGCTGGCGGCACGAGAGAGTTTCCATCTTCATATCCTTCACGAACGGAGGGCGGAGGGAACCCTGTAGTGGCCCATGGTTGGACAGAACATTGCATCGCGTGCACGTGTGATGTTAACAGCCAAGCAACGCACAAAGGCGTTTACGCACGTTCAGGACAGGCGGCTTGGTGTTGTCTATTTCGGTCCAAAGAAAAGCGGGTGTCCCCGCGTCCGCAAAGAGCTGATGAAAGAGAATGCTCCGGGGGAAGGGGCGATAGGTCACCGTCTCAGCAGGGTTTGTGCTTGACGCGGGCCGGTGCAGGAGCTTCCCGGCGCGGAGAATAATTCCATTATCCTTCACGAACGGAGGAGACCCCTGTAGTGGCCCGTGGTTGGACAGAACATTGCACGTGCACGTGTGATGCTAACAGTCAAAGAACACATAAAAGCGTTTACGCACGTTCAGGACAGGCGGCTTGGCTCTGTCTATTTCGGTCCAAAGAAAAACGGGTGTCCCCGCGTCCGCAAAGAGCTGATGAAAGAGAATGCTTCGGGGGAAGGGGCGATAGGTCACCGTCTCAGCAGGGTTTGTGCTTGACGCGGAGCGCCGAACCCAAACTGGGGTGTTTGCCACGCCTTGACGATTTTGCTTGTGGGGGGGTTGGGGTGGCGATCTGCCGCCCGACAGCTTGCTCGGACGTGCGGATTTGCCGACAGGGAACGCGCGAACATTGATCATAAGGGCGACGGTTGCAGGGAATTGCCACAGGTGCTGGCAACAGACTTGTCCACCATCTGTGTTCATTGACAGGTTTAGATACCCATCCATTGCGTCTAACGTGCTAAGCACATATCAAGGCTATTCCGCTTCGCTGTTGCCATTGGGCATATTGGCGTCACCCTTAGATGTGGATCAGTCTATCGGGCACCCTGTCCCGGTATCGAATCCTTATTCCCCCCCAGAATAAGAGTAAAAATATTGGAAAACGACACCTCGAAATCTTGCCTGGACACTCTGTATTAGGCGATGTTCACCCCTGGCCAGGGAATCTTTTAGGAACGAGGGTCATAGCGCTGTCGCGCATAACTCTGACAGCACGCGCCAGCACATCTTGGAGGGCAGCTGTCCTGCATATGGGAGTTCGGTATACACGCACGAAGTCCGCCAAAAATAGCTGATGGTTCCGAGGTCATGTGACACGGCGGATTATCTGACGGCCATAGGCGACACCGGTCGCGACGACGTGGTCGTTCCGAGTAGCCCCAGAAGAAAACACATTCCATTGGCGTAAGAATGCCAGAGTGCCTGGCCGATGCGCCGCGAATTAGGTCGACCGGGGACAGGATCATTGATCGGCGGTGATTCGTGGGCACGGTGGCATGGTGGCATGGTGCCTGCTGCGAGTAGCCTCAGGGGCCAAGATGGGTGGAAACGCCGCCCGAGCGACTTTCGTCTTGGGAAGGTGAAACACGCACGGAAAACGTTCCCGGCGCTTGCAAGACGTAAGTGAGCGGAAGCATTGTGCACATTGTCAACCGTCTTGCCTGCCAGGCATTTGCTGTATAACCGAGGCAGTTTGCTGCTTCAGTACCTTGTCCCTGCGAGCAGTTTGGGCCAGTAATGCGTTGCTTGTCGGAAGACACTTGACGTCGTCCAGCCGTCGTCCTCTCGATTCGGTTCTTGCTGGACTTCCTCCGTTTCGCCTCCTGCTGCCGCTACTGCTGCGGTCCACCACCCAAGATGAGTTTGCACTTGGATCTGGCACTGCGTTGCTTGCCAGGAAGCCAGCCGTCGTTCCGCATCTCCTTCATTTCGCTTCCTGCTGTTGCTGGTGCTACAGTCTTTTGCTGATCCACCCATGATGAGATGAGCCTGCTGCACAAGACATCGAAGCCGGCGGCGCGCTGCCTGTCGGGAAGTCACCCGGGTTTACTTGACGGTCGCCCAGCCGTCGTCCTGCATCTCGATCGTGTTCTTGCCGGACTTCTTCCTCCGCTTCGTCTCCTGCTGCTGCTGCTGCTGCGGAGGCGGTTGCTGCGCGGGGCCGACGCCGTTGACGCACGGGACCTCGACGCCTTCGTTCTGCATGTGCTGGACGGCTGCGGTGTAGATCGTCCGCAGGATGTCGTGCGGCGACTTGTACCCCTGCAAGTGCGCCGGCGACGTGATGTCGTTGAAGAACCGGTCGAGCACGTCTCTGATCTGCTGGTGGTCCATGGGAGGCAGCCCGGACGTGTCTGCCGGCGGCGCGCCCGCTTCATCTTGGTCGTCATCGTCGCCCTTGTCGAATTCCGCGTGGCTGTCCTCGACGCAGGCGGAGCCCACTGCTGCCCCCTGCGCGTCTGCAGCTTGCATCAGAAGCTGGTCGACACTTTCGTAGTTGCTCACGGCGCACTCTCGGAACGTCTTGTTCAGCAGCCGGCTCACCTCGTCGACAGATCCGTCTTCCAGCGTTGCTGACATCGCGTCGTCGATGGCTTCCGTCATGTACAAGGACAGCTCGTCTGCATATACTTCCCCGTCGCGGTCAAACCACGCCTTCACAGCAGCCAACATTTCATCGTAGGCCTGTCTGCCCTTTTCGGCCGGGCACGTGTTCTCTCGCGCCAGGTGCAGACCGGTCCAGCTCTGTGGGAGTTCTTTTCGTACTGCAAGGCGCTGTTAGCAGGGTATTAGCTACACATCTTTTGGGCGCTGCCAGATTCGGACCAAGCGTCATGTGTTGTGTCTGAAGGAGTATTCCGTTCCTGTTTCGGGGACCTGTACAAAGGGAGAAAAAGCACAGTAGAGGGTCTTCAGTCCATCGTGGACTTGAGCAACCCGTAGTCGTGTAATGTGCCGAACTCTCTAAAAGAGCAGTGCATATCCTTGTCCACGAGATCCTGGTCGACATCCTTGTCAACAGGCCGCGCTATTTTTCCTTTTTGTTTACTTGGGCCACACCGAGTGCCAGATTCGGACCGCGGTCCGAATCTGGCAACAGTGGCCAATCCCCCCCCTAACGCTAGTCTTGCCAGCCCCTTCCCGCACTAGATGATTTTCTTTTTCGTTGGCCGCACTATTCTAAACCATCCTGGTCGCGTATTCCGTTGGCTACTCGGGCGGGTCATTTTTTTTGTGTAAGCACCTGCTTTGTAGGAAATACAGCTGCAAAAGATCAAAGGAGGTAAATGTGCTGTAGCCCACACGAAACACAGGTGAATCTGGGTTCAGTGGCGGGCGTAAGCGTTCAACAAAAAAGACCCACTTTGTAGTTGTATTGTTTCTCTCCCTCTAGCCTCCTTCGAAGTAAGCACAAGGCAGCCCCTCGAGCATTTTTTCACGCATTGCATGGTCGGGCTGAAGAAAAAGCGGGTGTACAGAAGGAGACGCGCGGTCCGACTCATAGCGAGAGTTCCCCCAATCCGGTACTAACCGGGTCGCAACTGCTGTCGTCGTCAATCCGGACGCCAAACAAGGTGAGAGAGGACAACGGTTGCGATACCTGGAATATTGCGTCGACTGCGGAGTTGAAGCGCTCTGTCTGGTCGCCTACGCACCTCGCCTTGCTACCTGCAGCGGTTGGTTGTAAATTGTTGCACAAGTGTGTGGTCCTTTTTAATTGTGTCTGGCGCTCTCTCTCCCTCAGGGTTGCCGCCCGAGGGAACCGGCTGTGAGCCGAAACTCGACGCCGGTCTCTCCGGATTGCACCAGGAGAGAACTTCGCGGCGGACGACAAAGCACCCGCCCTGCACGAGGCACGCGCCCAAGACCCGTGCATGGCTACCGTAGCACCCTCCATGTTTGCACCTTCCTCGGATGCGGACGGGAAGGGGCTTCAATGTAGTTGGGAAAACACGTTCCCCTTCCCCGCGTTCTGCGTGTGGCGTTGCCACCGGGCAACTGCCGCAGCAGCCGCAGAAACGTCCTTCGCCCTTGGCTCACTTTCCGGAGGTGTCGCTGCTCACCTACCAGTGTGTTCCTGGTTGTTGCCCAATTTGTTGCACAAGTGTGTGGGCCTTTGAAGCGTGGACGATGCCTCTCGCGCTGCTCCCCTTGAGGTTCCTGGCTCATGCCAAAGCGCCGCCGCCCGGGTTACTGGGGGGGGCTAATTATTATTGAACCGTATAATACAATTGAACCGTATAATACAATTGAACTTTTTTTTCTGGGAATCGGCGCATCCCAACCGTATAATACAATTGAATTGTAATGTTACTGTACGGCTGACACTTTCGCACTGCCGTTGAGTGTGAGCCAGCCAGTGAGGCGGTTTCAGGGCCGGTTTCGTTTCGGCTTTTTTTGGAAAAGTCATGTTGGACCTCCAAAGCGGAGAAGAAATCTTAAAACGAGGTTTTGGTGTGCATTCCGAACCCGGGGCTTCCTAAGGTTTTGACATGATGATGTCGCTGATGCCGTTGCTCGTGCCAAAGTCTTAGAGCTGGCTGTGTGCGGGGGAAGCACAAACATGGCCATGGGCCGGCAATCGCAGTGTGGCGGTGGCTCCGGAGCAGCTGAGCCAGCTCCGGAGTTGAGCTTCGGAGCCAGCCGGAGACACTGCCAATCGTGACCGTGGTCCGGCTCGTCCACGTCACGCGAAAGCGAACGCGGTCGTTTCCCCACACACGCCCAGTTTTACTGACCGCGCAACGCGAAAAAGCAAACGGTGGGAGCTGCCCCGCTCGCCTGGCTGGTCGACTGCGTGCCTGATACCTTTTTTTTCCCCCTCCGCCGCGCTGCTACTTTGAGCCGGCAGCACCCTGACGCGCAAGGGCGATGCGCGCTGCAACCGTCTTCAGCGCGTGGATGGTGCTCTCGATCCCGGCACGGGGGCGATGGCCCATCGGATGGGACATCTTTGTTAGCCCCAGATTTATCGGTGGTGCCCGTCTGCCGCCAGCGCTCTGTGTCCAAAAGAGAAGCAGTAAGTTCGTCGGACTGCGGTCGCCATGCTGTTGGAAACTCTGATACTGAGCAACCGCCCCAGAAAAAGTGAACCTTGGGCCCAAGTTAGGGTACTCTCTTCCCAAGAGTCTTGGCAGGAGTCTTGCCAGGTGTTGGTGGAAACACCCACGGCATGCACCAGTTGGGTATTTCGACCCGGTGCACGAGAAATCAGGGCTCGGAGTCCTAACTGCGGGCTCGAACCTTTCGCTTGTTGTGTGAAGGTTTTCCCTTCAGTTTTTGCTCGGAGTTGCCACCGTGACTGTGTCATTTAGTCACGACAACAACGTGTTTCTAACAGTCAAGCTGCACTTCAATTGTAATACACTAGTGTTTTTGGGGGGGGTCTGAGACCCCCCAATTCCACGCCGTGTATCGTTATATTACAATTGAACTCAATTGTAATTGGCCCCCCCCAGTAAGGGGTTGCGGCATCAGTGGGCCAGGGCCAGGGAGGCTGTTCGGAGGGTTCACCATTGCATTAGTGTGATTGTCAGGCCTTCGACTACCCTGAGCAACGCACGGTTGGTTCTGTTCCGAAGGAGGAGCCCCGTCCCCTCTGACGTGGGCGCGTTTGCAACGCACATACTATGCTTTGGCTATCTGACCACATTGTGGGAAAGTTGTGGGTACACAATCGAGCATGTGGCATGTCATTCATACTCATTCTATTCGGCATCCCTCTTCTTGAATCGCGAACGATTCTTTCCGTGGAATGTGAATGTCACTACAGCGAAGTGCATGTCCGTTTCAGAATGGGTTTGACCTACTCTAGTGATTAGCGTACTACGTCACACTAGATTCGTAGAATTTCATGGGTCACTGTCGCGGAATTTTTACGAAGTCTTGTGGAAAACTAATTTTTGCTGCACTGGGATTCGGTACAGAATGTGAAAAGTCAGCATTACGCGTGGGGGTTTTCTTAAAAAGGGTTGCCTCCGACTATTGAACGAGTGCGAACACTCGGCTTGCTGACCACAAAAGGCTGACGATGTGCGCTTGCTACGAGGCTTTCTTCGCTCCCACAAAAGGCTGACGATGTGCGCTTGCTACGAGGCTTTCTTCGCTCCCACAAACGGCTGACGATGTGCGCTTGCTACGAGGCTTTCTTCGCTCCCACAAAAGGCTGACGATGTGCGCTTGCTACGAGGCTTTCTTCGCTCCCACAAAAGGCCGAACGG
The DNA here is from genome assembly GCA_030068145.1 of Diplonema papillatum. Lineage (NCBI taxonomy): Eukaryota > Euglenozoa > Diplonemea > Diplonemida > Diplonemidae > Diplonema > Diplonema papillatum. Next base: position 348,313 of record JAPJBO010000061.1, read on the forward strand.
TGTAGGAATTTGTGTAGCTCCAACCCGCTTTGTTGTTCACCACCTTCGCGATGGGACGCGCTTTTCTGGCCGGAAACACTTTCCACAGCACGTGCGGGTGAGAAAGGGTAACAAAGAGCTGTGCTCGCAGACCTGTTGGGGCAATCATTGCCATTTTGCTATGGTGAAGTGATGACGCCGGACTGATGATGCGAAAGGCACCCTCCCCTTCCTTTGTGGCATCCTGACGGGTTGCTTGATTGGCGAGACTAACGCCGTCTCGGCATGGTCTGAATGTGTTGAAAGAATTGTTATTAGGATGTTGCGAGCGCTGGCATTGTAGTGAGGATGTGGCGCAGATGACGATTCGCGGGATGTGGAAGGCCCTTGGGACCGCCACCTGGGCTTGGGGACGCTGGCGCATCATGCACTGGCCACAGTCTCTCTGGGCTGGGTACCCAGCGGATGCCATCTTCTGTTATGCGGTTCCTTGCTGAGGTGAGGCGGCGTCCGTACGGAAATCACCACGAAGATTTGAGGAAAATGCAGAATATCTGCAGCGATGGCCCGCAGTAGTCACTGGGTGACTACCTCTTCGATCGTACCGTGTCGTGCTGCAGGCGCTTGCACGCATTCGAACCATCGTCTGCGCGCGGTCGCTTCCGGTCCTCTTTCCCTTCCTCGCCGGTGTGCATGCTTCTGCGAAGAAAATGTCATGCGCGGCGCTGGACGCGTCTTCTTCCGTTGGGGAAACGTCGTCCCTCGTCTTCGTTTCGCGGGCGCCGACGTCATCGTCGCTGGCGACGAAAGCATTGTGCACACACTTAGCCATCCTTCTTGCCTGCCAGGCACTTGCCGTGTACCGAGGCAGTTGGCTGCTCTCCGGTACCTCAGCTCGGAATGCTGCACTTTTCGCCAGGCAGCCGCCGCCCGAGCTGAGCACTTCGGCGTTGCTTGTCGGAAGACACTTGCCGGTCGTCGCCCAGCCGTCGTCCTCTCGATTGCGTTCTTGCCGGGACTTGTGTCCTCCTGCTGTTGCTGCTGCTGCAGGGTTTGCCATCCACCACCCAAGATGAGTCTGTGTTGCTCAGCAATACGATCGGGCCGGCGCCCGCCCGTCCACGTTCCGGAGCGGTGCTTTCTGCATCTTCGCGTGTTCTGCCCGAGGCGCTGGTTGGTCGGCCTCTCTGCACCTGCGGTCGCTGCCGGGCTGTCGGTCTCACCCCTTTGCTGCGGCGTCCTGGCCCCCTGATCCCCACCAACCACGAAAGGGCGGATGGGGCGTAACTCTGAAACACCACCAGAAAGAAGCTCCCCAACCGGATTTCTAACCGGAGCCGACAACAAGGCACCCCGGAAACCGTTCCTCCTCCCGACCTAACGGAGCTAAAGGATGGCCAGGTACATTCATGTTCCCAAACGCTAATTTGACGGCCCTGCTAACAACTTGTTACCATCTACCGGTCCTCGGTCGCATTTATTGACAACGGACAACTTCCTTGCGTTTTCGTGCATTGGGCGAGCAGGTTCAGAGAGCAATAGTGGAGGAAACCGGAGGTGCGTTCTTCTTTTCTCTGTAGCAGTCGCGAAGCGGTTCTCTTCGTTTTGATTCCCGTTTTTTTTTTTTTTTTTCTGACTCTATTTTGGTTCGACTGACGATGGAGAGGAGCCGGAGGAGGAAGGATCGAAGGGGAAACTACGGCGAGAGACGTGTTCTACTTGAATCGATTAGAATGAGGACGTGAGCAGCTCGCAAAACAGGCGTCGTTTCTCGTTTATTTTCTCGCGCGTGAGCCTCGGCGAGAGATCATTGTGCCAATGAATCCCAATTTGTACTGCAAACGCGAGACACATAAGGACTGAAAGAGGGAAGGAACTACGAGGAATGGCGCGAATGGCTGAACAGCGGGCGTGGCATCCGCTTTTCACGCGCGCGGTCGCCACGTATTTCCCCCTGTCGCAGCTGAACCATGCAGGTGTACTTTGTGTGTGTGCATCAGTAGAACTGCTGCGACATGTGACAAACGCTGTCACAAATCAAGAACCAGAGCGTGAGGATACCGGCGTAGTCCTCCGCTGTGACCGAAATAATTTTGACACCCGTGGCAATCCCCGACCGAAAAAACAAAGACTAAGCTCGTTCCTTGCCGAAGATGAACACCGGGCTTTTCTGCTGAGCTCGCCGTGCGGTGGGCATCATCGTCAAGTTTTGTGGGTGAGACAGCGAACGAAGACGGATCGAAACTGTTCTAGACTGTTTCTTGTATACGGTTCCTTGTATTTTCTGCTAGCTCCTCAGAAACGCTTGCCCGTGAGGGCTCGAAGCAGTTGAAATGTGTCGAGGATGCGGAGATGAGAGTGGTTATGGGGTGCAATTCACCCTTGGGATGAATTGGGCCTCAGAACATGAAGTGTTCCCGCTCAAACCCGGGTGCACGCTTACTGAAGGGAGGAAAGTGCGAAGGGAGTGGACAGTGAGGTTCATTACATTCGGTAAACTGGTGAGAACGGTGTGTGTGGTCCTTTTTAAGATGGATTGTGTCTGCGCTCTCTCTCCCTTAAGGTTTGCCGCCCGAGGGAACCGGCTGTGAGCCGAAACTCGGCGCCGGTCTCTCTGGACTGCGCCAGGAGAGAACTTCGCGGCGGATCACAAAGCACCCGCCCTGCACGAGGCACGCGCCCAAGACCCGTGCACGGCTACCGTAGCACCCTCCATGTTTGCACCTGCCTCGGATGCTACGGTCGGGAACCAGGGGCTTCAAAGTAGTCGGGAAAACACGTTCCCCTTCCCCGCGTTCTGCGTGTGGGGTACCACCACCGGGCAACTGCCGCAGCAGCCATACGTCCTTCGCCCTTGGCTCACTTTCGGGAGGTGTCGCTGCTCACCTGCAGTGTGCTCCTAGTAGTTGCCCTCAAACTGGTGAGAACGGTACTCCAGCCCCAGAATCTGAAGCTGAAGAGCATGTGCCCGAGTCACACCCGAAAGGCGGTGGGCTACACCCAAAGCGCGTGTGAAAGTACACCCGGGAAGCGGGTGCGACACCCGCTTTTTAACTCAAACTTCAGCTTCAGCTTCTGAGGTTGGACTCAACCACGATGCACACACGGCGGACTCACCAATGCAGAGGTTCAAACCATTTGCAGACGGGTGCTTTCATGCTGAGTATCTGCCGCCCCCCCCAAGAACTGAGACTCGTGGCATGTTTTTGCCTTCACGAAGGGGGGTAATCTTATTTGAGCTGGGGGAAAATCGTAGTTCAACGTTTAGACAGAACACTGCCTCTCATGTGTTTAATGCTAGCATCAAAGGGCGCGGAGGAGTAGCTATGCCACACGTGGGGTAGCACTGCTCTTGGCTCAGAACTGCCGTTCGGCCTACCCTGGGGCGCTCGGACGTCTTGCTCGCGGAAAAGAAAGAGGGCCGGTAATTTTATTTTCAATCGATATATTGATGCCCAGCGGCTGCTGGTATCCGATGGCTGTGTGACGTATTTTGCGACTGAGTTCACCCCATTCGGGTTGTGTTCTTTTTCGGCAAGCCTTCTTTGGTAATGCAAGCACTGAAGCGGCGAGCGCCTAGGGTAGAATTCCAGAACGACGGCACCTAAGAAGCGCCAAGGCAAGAGCGTGCCCGCGCCACGGGTGGCACGCTCCGGACGGGGGGTGCGTCGGGAGGGAAACCTGAATTGAACGTTTAGACAGAACACTGCCTGTCATGCATGGCTGATGCTAGGGTCTTCTTCGGACGGTCCTTTCCGTTCGGTTTGAACATCCCCAGCTTTTTACTCGCGGGTGGTTCCATAATCGCGCATGGAACAGAGCTAGCAATTGCCATCGTCCTTGTGTCTCCACGCGCTATTCTTGTCTCTGGTTGGCCGCCGAGGCTTGGGGTGGGGTGGAGAAGCTGGGAGGAGAAGAAATGCGTAGTTTTGCTTTATTTTTTTACTTAGGGTAGGCGGTTTTTTTTTTTTGGCCCATGTCCGCGCGCGCGTAAATTTTTGGAACCCCCCGGAAAAAAAAAACTTTTGCAAAAAAAAAACTTTTGGGATCTGTGCATTGGAACCGGTCGTGAGAGCGACTGCAGGCGTAGTCACGAGCGTGTCCGGCTCGGGAAAAGTCGAAAACCTGTTCCTCACACCGATACTTCACGGCGATGCAAATCGCGTAGACGTTGTTTACCTCAGTGTGTATTGACTTTGAAGCCGACTATGCCCGGTGCTGGGTTGGTGCGCTGGGCAAGCAATATCGTGATACTTTGACGTTGGTGCCAATCTAAACAGCAAGATTTGCGTAGCTTTAGCCAGCTCCTGCTGGACGCAGTCGAAGCACGCGGGATACAAGCACAGCCTCAGCCTCGAAACCGTGCGCGGTTTTACCGGCAAGGCATGTCGGGGGGTTTTTTTGCCGCTGTGGTGCGATTATCACACAGAACCAGTCCGCGGGCAGTGCACGCGTCTATGCCTTCCGACGCCTGGAGCAGCTACTAGTAGGGACGTATCTGAGACTCGACTGAGGAGGCATTAAAAGGACGCAGGGCAAGCGATGCGTTCGCGGTGCTTGCGACATAGTGCTTTGCACTTGACCGGCGGCAATGCTTGTGCCGAGGTATATTTGCGAAGAAAACGGCACTCGGACCGTGACATCGCAATGGGGCATGTCAGAAGAGAGATACAAGATTGACGGACACCCGCACAATCGACAGTCCTCTGGTTCACTGCTTTATCGTTCGCGGCGTACCCGGCGAACCGCGATCTCGAGTTTAAACCCGAGTGTTTTTTCTCCTGTGGCATCGTCTATCCTCTGCAGCCTTCGACTATGGAACTGTTGAACTCTAGACTGCCACCGCAACCCCTCGGACACATCAAGCTCACCACATTCATCTTTGAGCTCATCGTCCAGGAATTCCACCAACAACGGGCACAAAAGTGCCAACAGCGGACCGGCCAGTAGTATAGCCGGTACATACGGTGTGAAGCGGTAGGTAGAGCCGGTACATACGGTGTGAAGCGGTAGGTAGAGCCGGTACATACGGTGTGAAGCGGTTGGTAGAGCCGGTACATACGGTGTGAAGCGGTAGGTAGAGCCGGTACATTCATACGGTGTGAAGCGGTAGGTAGAGCCGGTACATACGGTGTGAAGCGGTGTGTAGCCGGTACATACGGTGTGAAGCGGTGTGTAGCCGGTACATACGGTATGAAGCGGTGTGTAGCCGGTACATACGGTATGAAGCGGTGTGTAGCCGGTACATAGGTATGAAGCGGTGTGTAGCCGGTACATACGGTGTGACATCCAGTAGCAGAAAGTCTTGTGGCAAAAGTTTTTTTTTTCTGAAAAGTTTTTTTTTTGCGCGCGCGCGCGTAAATTTCTGTGGGCCGACGGACATGGGCCAAAAAAAAAAAACCGCCTACCCTTACCGAAAGGTTGTCAGTCAGTCCAATGGCACCAACCACTTTCCCCCCGCAACTCCCTCGAGCCAACAGGATCGGTTTCAGCGACTTTCCAAAAACAAATAACAGCTCCGCAGCAGAATACCGTGGCTTTGAGATAAAGGCATTAGGGACGATAAACTGCTTTGCGGGCACTCGTATAGGGGCACATCAGGACGGGCTCGCAGGCGAAGCTTTCATTTTCCAACATGTTCGAGAGAGTGGATAAGTAGTGCAAACAGGGTAGGGAGAAGAAGGAGAAACGCGACAGCCTTTTACCCCATGACGTTTCGCAGTGCAGTGTCAAGGTACAACATTGACACTGGCCTTTCGTGCCAATGCAGTGCATTTGGCCCTGGTGCTGTTTGAGGGGCACTGGTGCTGTTGTGCCAACTGGCGGAACCCGGCGGAATACAGCTGAGAAGGAACAGAAGCAGATGGGCCAACGTTCAAGGTGACGGAGTCCCCCCGGCCACTTCGGCACCAAGGGTCGGTCGTCCTCAGCGCACAGCGCTATGCAGTGACAATGTACAAAGCGCTGCGCCTCCAACCCACTACGGGTGCCGCAAGGCGCCGCTCCCCGGTCCAAGCAAGGATTGGCTTCCGGGACCACGCGGAGCACACGGAAGGAAGCCGAAGCAGACGAGCATCCACTGCGCGCTGTTGCAGTGTCGCGTTGTTTGACAGTTTCTGACGACGCAGCACATTGAGGTGACAATGCACGTCTAGCCTGTTGCAGGTATCACAAGGTGGCGCTCGTCGGCCCAGGCAAGGATCGACTGCCACTCCGGAATCGCGCGGAACACAGCAGAGAACGAGCCGAAGCACACGAGTTTCCGTTTCGCGCGGGTGAATGCCACGTTCAGGCGTCTCGGAGATCTGATGAGGTCGCCCACGGGGTCCCCGGGATGCTTCGCGAGGGTGACGATGCAGACGTCCAGGTCCTTCCCTTGCGACTGGTCCACGGTGTAGGCCTCGACTCTCTGGCTGAGCTGCGCGTCCGCTTTTATCCGAGCTTGCAAGTCTTCCAGTTGCGGTCGGAACGGGGATAGCACTCCAATCGAATAATCACCCGACAAGCTCGAGGCGAACTGCCCGGACAGGCTCAGTGCCAGGTCCGCTTCTGCAGGACATGTATTCACCCGTCGCTGTCGGCGGTCGCCGAGGTTCAATGCAGACGTGTCAACGAACAGCACGGTGGGGTCCGCAGCCATCGCAAGACCAAGCCAAGGAGAGGAAGAAAGGGGTCGATGGGGAAGGAGGGGCAACTTCCGAAGGGAAACGGACTCGTCGGTGGTGATCAATCGGCCGTGGTACATGACGGTGTTCGCCAGCTCTGACACAAGGCGCGGCATGCGGTACTGGGTGTCGAGGCAGATGGTGGCATCGGGGTGCTGTTTCGTTAGCTTTTCGAGCAGGGAAACGGCAGCGCCTTCGCTGATCGCAGCTTTAGACCGGATGACTGGCGGAAGTTGTTCATGGTCGCCCACCAAGGCGAACCGTTTGCCGAGGAGGAGGGCCCCGAGTGCAACGGTTTGCAGCATTTGCCCGGCCTCATCGACGACGACAAAGTCGAACCTGAAATCACCCCCGCGAGACACAGCGGGATGGTGGACGTTCAGCGCGGTCGTGCACAGCACCCGGCCTTGCACACTTTGCAGCGTTTCTTCTACCTCTGCAATGCAGGAAAAAGCCTCCACATCCCGAAACACGTACGGCAGCAGCGCAGGCGCGCAAGCGTCCTTCACGGTTTTCCCCGTGCCAGCGGTCCCGGTGACTGACGTGGGCAGGACTCTGTAGAAGTACTTTTCTTCCGGTGGCCTTGAGCGGGTGCCTCCGTTTTGGCAGGCTTGGAAGTGGGGAAGCAGAGCGAGCATGCGGAGGCAGATGGAGTCGACGGCGGAGTTGGTTCCGGAGGTGACGAGGACCGTTTTGTGGAAGAGGATGGTCTGGATCAGCGCGACTGCGGCGATGACGCTCGTTTTCCCGCTGCCCGGCAGGCCTTGCAGGAGGGCGAACGAGTCCGTGCGCAAGCACGCTTGCACCGCTGACACCTGAGGCCGGTTCAGCCGCATCGCCGTCGCAATGCGCGCCACTGGGTCGCTTTGAGGCATCTCCTGCGCCGCACTCAACAACGGTCGTTTCCCTTCGACCACCACCTCCCGCAGCCACTGCCCATCGCCGGCGGTGTAGAACACCACCAAATTGCCCCGTTGCCGAGCCAGCAGGGTCTTGTGCCTGTAGCCCTCCTTGTCGCTCGCCCTCTCCGCCGCCTCCTCGTAGTCTATAATCCGGTTCCACTGCTCGAAGTACGCGGTCACCGCCGCGGATCGACCGAACACGCTGCCCCAGCCATCGGGCTCTTCGCTGCCTGCAGATGACGCTCGAGGAATGGCGCCTGGGGGCTCTCCGACTGAATGGAGGCTGCTCACTTCGTTGCTTCTGGAAGCCAATGACGTCGAGATCTTTTGCAGAAAGGGAAGGGTCTGGCAGGATGGTCGGTTGTTGGTGGGAGTTTCGGCTGCCGGAAGTTGTTGGTTCGTGTTGGAGAGCGCGGAGCAGGTTGGCGAACCAGCTCGCGGCCCTTGGTCAGCAGACGGATCTCGTGCACAACCGCCGCTCGGCAAGCTGGCGGCTCTATGCGCGGTGTCCGTTGTACGAGGCCCGCCTGGGGCCGGCATGGGGGCGGACGCGGCGCATTTCCGCCTCTTCCCTTCACCTCTGTCCACCGCCTCCGACGCGGCCTCCTTCCGCTTCGGCACGGCTATCGGCCGACCGATTGCCGCGGCCAAAGCCACTACGCTCAATTTTTTGCCCGCCGGCTGCGGGGCCCCCTCGCGGTGGTCATTCGGTGCCTTTCCGACTTCGCCAGACCATGCACCCGCCCGGGTTTCACCATGTGGGCTAGGCAGGCCGTTCGGGGTGCCTCCTTGCGCCCTCGGTCCCTCCTGCATCTCGACCGCGCGGGAGTTCTCGCACGCGCCGCACGACGGCGAACCCGCACCGCCCCAGCGTCCCCCTCGCCCTTCGCAAGAGCAGGCTACACTTTCGGCGCTGCCTCTTTTCGCTGCTTGTTCAGCGGCCCGCCGGCTCTCAAGCACAACAGACGACGGAATGACCCCAGAGCTCGATTGCCTTTGCAGCGGCGCATGCGCCGTCTGCGGCTTGGCTCCTGCTTTTCCGTCGGGGCCAGGGCCCCCAGATTCGGCGCCCTGCGGAGGCAGGATCTTCGCGACGAACTGCACGACGTCCCCGCCGGCCACTGCCGGCGGCTGCGCTTCGCCGCCTTCGGCGGCGGCCGCGGTGAGCGCGATGCAGGAGAGGGCATTCGAGCAGTACTTGCACGCCCGCTCGTTCCGGTAGTCCGGCGGCGGGTGCTCGCCCGCGGCGAGCTTGACCGCGAGCGCGTTGCGGAGGCGGACGATGTGCGCGATTTCCGGCCACAGCTTCGCCCACTCGACGCACACGATTCTCGCGCGGTCGGAGCCCTTCGCGATGTACGCGAGCAGCCCGATGTCCACCCGGGTGCCCAGCGCCCTCAGCAGGAGGAGGTAGACCAAAAGCTGTGCTTTGTGGTGCGTTTTCAGCACCGGCGACCCCTTCGACGGCACGTGCTGCAGCGTCTTTATCTCGAGAGCGAACACTTGCCCCTCGCGACCATCCAGGCAGCCGCGCAGCACTCCGTCGATCACCCCCTTCAGGCCGTAGTGCCGGTGCGACACTTTCTGCTCCTTCTCCACCATAACTGACCGCGATACCATGATGCTTCGCCTCCCACCGGTGTCTTCGGAGTACGAAGCCGACAAGGCCTGCAGGCAGTGGCCGACGGGGCCGAAGAACGGCTCGATGCCCTCGGCGGCGGAGGCGTCGGTCGCGCCGCTGTTGCGCAGGTGGAACGCGTTCTGCGCGATCCCTTCCGCGGCGAGGCGCCGCAGCCGCGCGCCCGGAGCCGGCCCGCAGCCGCCGCCGGGCCCGGATTTCGAGGGCGGGAAAAAATTCGGCCGGTCCTGCGCGCCGCGGGCGGCCTCCCGGAGGAGCTCGCCCGCGGCCGCGGGATGGCCGGCAAATTTCGACGGAAAAAGGGGGATTTCGCTTCGATTTTGGGTGAAAGTGGGCAGGGCCGGGGTCGAGGGGCGGGTGTCGTCGGGCGCCGCGTCGCCGAGGAGCTCTTGGACGACCCCGTGGATGACGACGCCGGCCAGCGCCGAGAGCGAAATGCCCGCCTTCGACACCTTCGAGCGGCCCGAGAGGAACGCCTTGCGCTCGCACTGGATCGCGTCCGAGACCTCGGTCGCCGACACGGTGACCTCCGGCTGCAAAATGGCCAAAACCCGGGTCTTGCCCGCCCCGACGCAGAGCGCCGACACCCGCACCGCCCCGCCGCCCCCGGCGGAGAGGCAGCCCCCCCCCGTGTACCCCCAGTGCTCCAGCGCGGCCCTGTCCACGGCGGCGTCGGCCAGCGGCAGGCCGGGCGCGGCACCGCCGCCCGGCTGCGCGCTGCAGTCGTGGGCCACCAGGTTCAGGCGGATGCCCTCGCGGAGGTCCGCGCCGCCCCCTTTCCTCCTCCAGTCCCCCGTGAACAGCACGGGGATCATCAGCCCGTCGCCGCTCACCACAACCTGCCCCACGGCCCCGTCCCCATCGTCTGTCTCCGGCTGCTGGTCATCGGCCACCAAGCTGCAAAGAGCAACGGTATCGTGAAGCTGCCTGCGGAAGGACGACGACGACGACGAAGCCGCAGCAAAGCCGTATGGGGACGCCTCGCCGCCGGTGGGCACCACCGGGAAATAAAAAGGAGAGCTGTCAGAGCAGGGGCTCTGAGGGGTGGTGGGGCTGGGCGGCTGCGGGGTGCTGAACGCACTCGGGTTCGGATGGACACCTGGGCGTGGCGGGGGCGTGAACGAGCTGGCGTTCTGCCTGGGAAAGGTCGGAGGCGGGCTGGTTTGATACGTCGGAGACGTCGACGCCGTGGGCTGACCTGGGTGCTGCGTCGGGTTCGACCTGCCGTTGGCTGCGAAAAAAGATTTACTCGGCGCCGGCGTGAAAGGGGCCGGGTCTAAGTGAGGGCGGGCCACGTTTGCAAACGAGCTGGGCACATGGTTCGGGCTGCCAGCACCGGCGACTGGGTGAGAGAGGGGTTGATTCGGAGAGAAGCCTGGATATGTGGTACGCGGCGGGAGCGCCTGGCCCGAAGGGGACGAGCTTGAGTCGAGGGGGACGGCGTCCAGCACTGCGTGCACCCGCAGCTGGATGCAATGGACGTCGGCGGGCCTCGCCGGCCCGTGCAAAGACAGCGAGCAGCAAGCGCAACTTCCGCCGGAGCTGCGGACGACCGACCCGAGCCGCCTCGCGAAGGCCACGCGCCCCACGGCACACACAACCACGGCGGCGGCGGCGGCTGCGCGGGCGAGGCACACGACGCGGAACCGTCCGTTCTCGTCGTCGCACGCCACGACCGCCGTGTGCGGCCGTTTCCCCACGTTTTGGGGCAAGGCTGCGTTCTCGCCGGCGTCGCATGGCTGGCGTTGCGGCAGGCTGCCCGCGGGTTGGTGTGGGTTGCAGAGCGCGACTGGAGGCGGGTTGTTCGGGAAGGCATGACACTCGCTGTGTAGGCGCGCGGACACCATCGTATTTGGCGGCACGCCCGTCAGGCCGGTGTAGGCGGGGAACGTGTGGCCATTGGCGCGGTAAGGAGACGCCTGCGAAACGTGCGGCATGACAGAGACGTTGTTGGCGTACGCACCGGATGGCGCAGACACCACAGGGGTCTGAGGCACTGCGCCCACGGTAGCGTTGTGAGCGGAGTGTGAAGCGTGCATTGCGATCCTCGCATCAGCCTCGGCACTTCCCGGGTAAAACACAGCCGCGGAAGACGATGAAGCCCCGTGGCTGTGGGGACCGCCAAGTGGCAGGGGGTTTTGAGCAGTTGCACTGTGCAGCACGGTGGTTGGCGGGTGTGCCGTGGCCTCGTTGGGATCGCGCAAAGGCCAGCCGCCCGCGGGCAAGCGGGGCGCAGCCTCTTCTTCCAACACAAACGGGTTCTCATCTGCGCTCATACTGCTCAGGCAGACCGGCACCGGCTGCGGCGTTTCACCTGGGCGGGGCGCAGCCTCTTCTTCCGACACAAACGGGTTCTCATCTGCACTCATACTGTTCAGACAGACCGGCACCGGCGGCGGCGCTTCACCTGGGAAAACGGAAACTGGCCGGTGTTGCATGGGGAGTGGTGCGGTTTCTGTGGGATACGTCGCGGTTTTCTCCTCTTCCAGCTCGAAGGGGTTGACATCGTGTTCGGGTTGGGCAGCTGATGCAGAATCGCTGGCCCGAAGGAGCGATGACGAGTGCGGCGCGTCGTCTAACAAAATTACGGCGGGCTGCCTCCCATGCGGGCCGAACGGGCCTTGTCCGACGGGAGGCGCGCTCGGCGCTGGAGCGACAGGGTGGCACTCCTCTGCCAGCACAAACGGGTTGTCGCATGAGAGACACGCTTCAACCTGCGCGTGCCCTGCACCACTGCCCGGGTGCAATGTGGCGACTTGCCTCGCGTTCGGGTGGAATGGGCCTAGTCCAAGGGGAAGCGCGCTTGGCTTTGGAGGGGGAGGGTGACACTCCTCTTCCAGCACGAAAGGGTTGCCGTCTGCGGTTGTTGCCTCCAACTGCCCTTCCCTTGCGGCGATGCCTTCCGCGGGGTGGACTGAACGCCGCGATGGCCCGCCCGATAAATCTCCGACCGGCGGCTCCGTCGGTCTGGAGGAGAGAGGGCAGCGGGGCGGCTCGGCCGACAACCCGGGTTGCAGGTGCAAATCGCGGTGATTTTCTTCCCTTGACACAAACACGCCTTCGACAGGACCAGGGTTGGGTTCGCCGAGTGATGCCCGACTCCCTGCGCCCGGCACCGCTTTGTCAGGCACGGCTGCCCCGACGTCCCCCGGAGTTGAAGTCACCGGGACCCGCCTGGGTGAGCCCGGCGGCACTGCGCAGCCCGGAGGCAGCCGCGGAGTCGCCGCCGCCGCCGGCAGGCCCCGCTTCGCCTCCGGGGCCGTGCTTGGAGCCGCGCCGCCGAAGCCAGCCCCGCCGGGGCTGGGTGCGGCGGCTTGGCTGCGAGCGCCGGCTTGCGGGGGAGTAGCTTGGTCGGGCGGAGGGCTGCGCGGGGCCGTGCTTCGAGCCGCGCCGCCGAAGCCAGCCCCGCCGGGGCTGGGTGCGGCGGCTTGGCTGCGAGCGCCGGCTTGCGGGGGAGCAGCTTGGTCGGGCGGAGGGCTGCGCGGGGCCGTGCTTCGGCGCGCCGCGGCGGCGGCGGGGGGAAAGGCTGCGGGCGGGCTGGCGCGCTGCTTGGAGCGCAGCTTCACCCTCCGAGAACCGGCGGGCGGCAGCTGCAACGGGTTGGCGCCGGGGTTGCTCGTTTCGGTTTCGGCCGGCGGCGCGCGGCTGCCGGGCGGTGGGCCTTCGGCGCCCGAACTCGGCGGGAGTTGGGTGCTCCGGTTCTCAGCCGCCGCGTCGTGCGGGGGAAAGTGGTCAGGCGGACTCTTGCCCTCTCCGACCAACTCGGATTGCTCACTTTTTTGGGAAACGGTGATCCGTGCGACAGCGCCGAGGTTTCCGCTCGGCGCGAGCTGGGTGCTCCTGTCGTTCTCAGGGGGAAAGGAGCCACGCAGGCCCTTGCCTTCAACCGACTCGGGTTGGTCGCTTTGGGAAACAGTCATCCGCGCGACGGCACCGAGGTTTGCATTCTCGGCCGCCTCTTCGTGCAGGGGAAAGGAGTCGGGCGGACTCTTGCGTTCGACCGACTCTCCGTGGGAAAAAGTGATCCGCGTGGCGGCGCCGATGTCACCGCTCGGCGGGGAGCGCCCGCACCCCGGCGTTCGGGGCGTGTGCACACCGGCGCCGGGGCTCGTGCCGCCGTCTTCTTCGGTGTCGCTCAGCACGATCACGTTGCAGCGGGCCGGCGGCCTCGCAGCCGCAGCTGCGGCAGCAGCCGCCGCCGCCGGCAGCACGAACTGCAGCATCGACGCCTCGCGGCGCGGCGGCGGCCGCGCCGCTTTCGCCCTTTTGGGCTTCGCCTTCGGCGGCGCCGCCAGCGCCTCGGCGGTCGCGGGCCGCTTCCGCTTTGGCGGCATGATGATCTTGCAGGGCTGCAGGGGGGTCGCTGGGGGGTTTGCCCCGTACCCTCTTCTGAGCCGCCAAACCCCGCCTTGCAGTAGCAAAGGTTTGAACATAATATGCAGCAACAACTTGTGAGCGACGTGCACAAAAACGCGCAGTCTGTCAGTGTCAACGATGACCGGTTGCGTTTCTACAGGGGGTGTTTCTGCATGCTTGCAGGACGTTTCCCCGTTCTCTCACCCCTTCGGCGCATTCCCGTGCAGCGGCATGCTGAGGCCCGAGAAGAGTTCAAAGTCGATCGCAAGCTCCAGCATTGACGCCTGCCCGTTCTCGGTCCATTGCATGTCCGACAGCCACGCTACCAACGCATAAAACATCGGTAGTCCCCAGGTCTTGTTCCGCTCCCACGTCCATGCCGGCGCATCGAAACAAGCGGGTTTCGAAACTATCGAAACAGTCATGAGTGTGTTGAAACAGACCGTCGCGACTAACCGCAAGAACGGTTCGGTAGAGGACTCCGAATGACTTGAGGAAGGGCATGGTTCGTTTACAGCGAAGGTGGCGGCCCTCCTGGCAACTGAAGCTCTGTCCGGTGGCCCGTTGGGCATCGCAAACGTGAGTCGGGGTTGAACAAATGCACGTGTAGGCAGGCAACAGATAAACGACCGCCGACGCCGGCTGGACCTTGATACGGAGAAGCTAGGAAAGGGGCTAGTTTTTTCTTTTGGAAAACAAAAATATCGAGTGCCCACTGAAGGGCCGGAATTGATTGCTTCGTTACGATGCCTGTGGTCTGTCCAAGGGCAGAGATGCCCCATCCGTCGCGATTTTCCCGCACGTACGGCGGGCCATTTTGACGGCAATGGCCATCGAACTTAAGACAGCGGGTTGAACCTTGACTTTGGGGTGAAGGGCGCTTGCAGTACTGCACACTCGTGCCGCAGTGTTTACTACCCACGGAAGAGAGATGGGCGTACTACGGGCGAGAATCCAAAGGTTCAGCTCCATGTATCGAACTGAATCCTCTTCGCCTTCTTCAGCTCTTCCAGCACGCCTCGCGCCTCTTCTTCAGTGGCCGCGCAGTGCTTCATGATGCAGAAAACTACCGCATTCTGCACCGACGCCGGCATGTTTTTGGATGACCCCGAAATGTACAGCACACCATCTTCCTGCAACAGGGTCGACACGATGGCAAGGCTCAAAGCTTCGGTGCTCCGAATCACGTCTTGCACGTAGACTTTGGCCTCCTGGTCCCGGCTGAAGGCGACGTGGTACCCTAGCTTGTAGGGGGCCGGCTGCAGCGCCGACATGTCGGCGCGGTACAGAAAGTCGCTGTCTCTGTTCCAGCACCCGAAGACGACGTGCGAGTTGACGCCGTTCGCCGCCTCCGGCGCCTGCTGCCCCTCGGCGAGCACCCGCGCGAGCTGCGCGGCCCGGTCCTGCGCGATCGTGCGGCACGGCGCGATGCCGGTGCCGGGGCCGACCAGCACGATCGGCGTCGTGAGCGGCGGCACCGACACCGTCGGCGCGTGGACCGAGAAGAAGACAGTGTCCCCGGCGAGGTGGGCTGGCTTCCTAATAAGAAACCGGCGTCTGGAACCACTCGGCGCGAATGCGAGAATTCAAAATGGGCTCAACTCCACGTATCGAACTGAATCCTCTTCGCCTTCTTCAGCTCTTCCAGCACGCCTCGCGCCTCTTCTTCAGTGGCCGCGCAGTGCTTCATGATGCAGAAAACTACCGCATTCTGCACCGACGCCGGCATGTTTTTGGATGACCCCGAAATGTACAGCACACCATCTTCCTGCAACAAAGTCGACACGATGGCAAGGCTCAAAGCTTCGGTGCTCCGAATCACGTCTTGCACGTAGACTTTGGCCTCCTGGTCCCGGCTGAAGGCGACGTGGTACCCCAGCTTGTAGGGGGCCGGCTGCAGCGCCGACATGTCGGCGCGGTACAGAAAGTCGCTGTCTCTGTTCCTGCACCCGAAGACGACGTGCGCGTTGACGCCGTTCGCCGCCTCCGGCGCCTGCTGCCCCTCGGCGAGCACCCGCGCGAGCTGCGCGGCCCGGTCCTGCGCGATCGTGCGGCACGGCGCGATGCCGGTGCCGGGGCCGACCAGCACGATCGGCGTCGCGAGCGGCGGCACCGACACCGTCGGCGCGTGGACCGAGAAGAAGACAGTGTCCCCTGCCCGCAGCCCGGCTAGGTGGGCCGAGCACAGCCCCGTCTTCGCGCGGCCGTACGGCGTCTTGTACTCGACGACGGCAACCGCGATCGAAACCGAGCCCTGCCGAGCCTCTCCACCACTCAACGGAGTGCACGGGTCGTTCGGGGAGACGGGCAGGGACGCGGCGGAGTACTGCCGGCGCTGCAGCCGCGGGATGCAGTCGACGATCCACGGGAGCGACACGGAAACCGACGGGAAGTCGTGGAGGCACTCGACGAAGGTCCGCTTCTCGCGGGTGCAGTAGAACCGCAGGTCCTCGGCGCCCTCCGGCGTCGCGGAGGCGAGCTCCCGGAGCTTTTCGCGCTGCTCGCCGTCGGCGTCGGCCTGCTCCGCCGCCGCGTGGGAGAGCACTTCGAAGAAGTACCGCCCGGGCGTCCCGCACACGTCGAGCACCGTCTCGAACAGCTCAGCCGTCGTCGCCTGGAGTGGCTCCCGCTCCTCGCTGCCCAGCAGCGCGATGTTAGTCGCGGGGTTCGGCTCCACCCGGACCACCTCGTCGCCGGTCAAGTTCAGCCTCCGCAGCAGCCGCTTCACGCTGGCGCCGGGGTTGACCGGCAGGAACCCGAGGGATCCTGCCGGCTGCAACTCCTCGCGCAGCCTCGCAGCGTCGCCGGGGGTTCTCGGGACGAACGTGACCTCCCGCACGTCTTGCCAGTGCGCCTCGGCGGTGAGCCGCGTGTTCGAAGCCACCGTCGCGACGACGTCCGTGTGCTTCCTCGCGGAGTGGCCTCCGACTTGCGCCTGGGCGCCTGCATTCGCGAGCAGTTGAACCGCGTACCGCGGGACGAACTTTTGCTTCGCCTCGGCTGCCGGCGTCGGTTGGTCGGGGGGCTGGGGGATGGCTTGGAGGAGGGACGGGATCCATGCGAGGTAGCCGTCGAGGAAGCCGTTGAGATCTTGGTCGTCGCAGAGGCCGCGGTCGGTGATCGGAACGGCGCCGAGCTGCTTGAGTCGGTTGTGGAGCATCTTCCCGACGAAGTTGTACTTTTCGTACGAGCTGTCGCCCAGGGCCAGCACGGCGTACCGCACGGCTCCGGGGGGGAACGGTTCGCAGGACTTCTTTTTGAGCGCCCGCCAGGTATCCTTCATGTCGTCCGGCTCGTCGCCTTGCCCGGTGGTGCTGACGACGAAGACGAAGCACGCGTGCAGGCTGCCCGGCTCGCGCAGCCGCGCCAGGCCGTAGCCGTCGATCGACCCGATGCCGACGCCGCGGCGGCCTTCTTCGACGAGGCGCCGGGCGACCATCCACGCCACCTCCCGCGCGCGCCCCGTTTGGGAGCCGTACAAAACGGATACCGCCATGGCCGGCTCCTTCCCCCCTTCCCCTGCGCTGCAAGGTGCCATCAGGTTGAAACAATCAGTGTTTGCCGTTGTTGGCTTAGAAGCTGGAGCTAACGGGTGTCACACCCACTTTTCGGGTGTGACTCGGGCTTTGATAACGCTGACAAAATACTCGACGTTGCTGCTTCGACTCCGAATGGAAGGGAGGAAATATAGAGGTAAGGGGCAAATGCAATACAAACACAATCTGATTTGGTCTTCGCTTACACCACCGTGTGTTGCTTTCTCACTCAGGATTTTTGACCTGTTTTGTTTGTGGGATTTGTCGTGTCGGGGTAGACCCGCATGACCTCACGTCCGTTCAACACGTGGTTCGGTAGTTACAGCACTTGGGATCCCTTCTGTTCTTTGTCGGGCAGCATCGTCGAGCATTTCCTAACAAGCTGGCGCTTATGTAAAAAAAGAAGCCTGGGGTTTCTTGAGTGAAAGCTCGCTTGAGGATCCGGGGTTGTGAAGTCTGTTCCCTCATGACATCGTATATATGGTATGCTCATCGGTCAGCGATCGGAGCGGCGCCCAGTTGCTTGAGCCGGTCGTGGAGCATCTTCCCGACGAAGTTGTACTTTTCGTACGAGCTGTCGCCCAGGGCCAGCACGGCGTACCGCACGGCTCCGGGGGGGAACGGTTCGCAGGACTTCTTCTTGAGCGCCCGCCAGGTGTCCTTCATGTCGTCTTTGCCCGGTGGTGCTGACGACGAAGACGAAGCACGCGTGCGGGCTGCCCCGGCTCGCGCAGCCGCGCCAGGCCGTAGCCGTCGATCGACCCGATGCCGACGCCGCAGCGGCCTTCTTCGACGAGGCGCCGGGCGACCCATCCACGCCACTTCCGGCGCGCGCCCCGTTTGGGAGCCGTACAAAACGGATACCGCCATGGCCGGCTCCTTCCCCCCTTCCCCGCGCTGCAAGGTGCCATCAGGTTGAAAAACACAGGTGTTGCCATTGTTGGCCGAGTGGGGCACTGCAGTGCGATAAGAGGCAAATGGTGAAGTCCAGCCTTTGAAGCTGGCGCTAACTGTCACACCCGCTTGTCGGGCGTGACTCGGGCTTTGATGACGCTGACGAAAGAGAAGCCCAGGTTTTCTTTAGAGCAAAAAAGTTCGCTTGAGAATCCGGGGTCCTAAAGTCTTCAGGTGTCCATCGTCGAAAGGGTTCCCTTGTGAATCGTATATATTGGTATGTAATCGACGCGGCGCCGAACTGCTTGAGTCGTAAGTTTGTTCGAGACTGGAGGTCCTATGAACATGCAATGTGAATAGCCTCTATTCGAGCCAACCCCACTTTTCTCTACACTAAAAAAGTGTATTGTTTTGAACTGGATAATAGCGCGGAGCTGGCTTTTTCTCCCCCTGGGAAAATGTATATGGGTGGCAGAGTGAGCGGGTGTCGGCCTTCAGGCCGGTGTGTCCGGGTTCGAACCCCGCCCATGACACTTTTCCGGTCGAAGACTATTTCGAGGTTTGCTGTCGTTTCGGGGCCTGATGTGCCCGAAATTTGCGTTTTTTGCGGAGTTTCTCAGCCCCCCGGAGAAATACCGGAGGGGGGGGCGGCGGGAAAAGGCTGCCCCAGGGCGGCCCCCCCCCGTGCTGGGCCCCGGGTACGAGGCCAAACTTTACACCCGAACTTAGCTTCGCCCGGACTTTGTTTCGCCCGAACTTAGCTTCACCCGAGCTTTGCTTCGCCCGAACTTTGCTTCACCTAACTTTGCTCACCCGAACTTAGCTTCGCCCGAACTTTGTTTCGCCCGAACTTTGTTTCGCCCGAACTTAGCTTCACCCGAGCTTTGCTTCGCCCGAACTTTGCTTCACCTAACTTTGCTCACCCGAACTTAGCTTCGCCCGAACTTTGTTTCGCCCGAACTTTGTTTCGCCCGAACTTAGCTTCACCAGAACTTTGCTTCACCCGAACTTAGCTTCGCCCGAACTTTGCTTCACCAGAACTTAGCTTCGCCCGAACTTTGCTTCACCCGAACTTAGCTTCGCCGAACTTTGTTTCGCCCGATCTTAGCTTCACCAGAACGTCCGAACTTTGCTTCACCCAGAACTTAGCTTCGCCCGGACTTTGTTTCGCCCGAACTTAGCTTCACCTTCGCCCGAACTTTGCTTCACCAGAACTTTGCTCACCCGAACTTAGCTTCGCCCGAACTTTGCTTCGCCCGAACTTTGTTTGCTTCACCCGAACTTTGCTTCACCAGAACTTAGCATTGCCCGAACTTAGCTTCGCCCGAACTTTGCTGTTCCCCGAACTTTAACTGCTGCCTCCAGTCTCGCCACGCGCCGGCCTTAGCCGAGCGCACTTAATTGCATTAGTGGGTGGGCCTTTGAAGCGTGGATGATGCCTCTCGCGCTGCTCCCCTTGAGGTTCCTGACTCATGCCAAAGCGCCGCCGCCCGGGTTAAGGGGTTGCGGCATCAGGCGTGGGCCAGTACTGGCCAGGGAGGCTGTTCGGAGGGGTCACCACCCACTGTTCGCGGGCTTCGTTACTTCACTGCCCCCGGCTCTCCCCGGCCTTCGTCATCCCGGGGAGGGTTCCACGGCCATCCCCCCCCGCGTCGGGAATGGACTGGTGCTGTGCCGCGGGTCCTTCCGTGCGTTCTCGCAACGTCGCCGCTGTCGATGTCGCTGCCGCTGTTGCTGCCGCTGCAGCCGCTGTCGGGCGGTTGGTTGACGATCCCGGTCTGCACCCACTTTGTTGCATTAGTGTGATTGTCAGGCCTTCGACTACCCTGAGCAACGCACTATGCTCATCGGTCAGCGATCGGAGCGGCGCCCAGTTGCTTGAGTCGGTTGTGGAGCATCTTCCCGACGAAGTTGTACGTTTCGTACGAGCTGTCGCCCAGGGCCAGCATACCGGCGTACCGTGCGGCGGCCTTCTTCGACGAGGCGCCGGCGACCCATCCACCGCGCGCCCCGTTTGGGAGCCGTACAAAGGAACGGAAATCGCCATGTCCGGCTCCTTCCCCTTTCCCCGCTCTGCGAGTGCCTTGCTTTTCTTATGGTAACAAGCTTGTCTATATCAAAAAGTCGAAAAGCGTCGGATGGCAGCGTGCTGTGCGGCATCGATATATTGATGCGTATTGTATTGTTCTAGTTGCAGTGCATGCGTGTCTTTGTTACCTGTTGCCAACGATTCGACGTTTAGTATGCGCGCCCGGAGCATGGTCGCGCAGGTCCCCAAAACCACTGCGGACGGCCGTCTTGCCCCTCCGCGTGATAACAACGGTTGGCGTTTAAAGAACTTCGGCACGTGTCAGTATCTTTTGTTTGTGGGTACGTGGGTACACCCTGTTTTGAGTGATTTAGCACAGCACGCTGCCATCCGACACTTTTTGATACATACAAACAAGCTTGTTACCATAAGTAATGTCGCCGTGGTTGCGTGCATGTGCTCAAAAAAACAAGGCGGGCCCCTGCATCCAGTAGACACCAACGACAGTCAATGCCGGCGGTGGGCTTCGTGCAACTCCTTAAGTGCCTGCCAGGTGCCACTCAGCAAGCGCCGGCAACACGACTCGGTGCGTCCAAAGAGGTAGCGAGTGGCTATCTTCGCAAATTGGATCTAACCCTAACGATTATCAGCCTCGGGGCTGGCAACGCTCGATACTGGTTGACAGCGTTTGTAAAAGATTCGGGTTGCAATCGACGTTGGCCTCTGGTTATGAGCCCGTTTCTCCGTTCGCCCAAGTGGCACTCAAGACGATCTCTCCTCTGACGCTAACGACGGTCACTTGCCTCGGCGAAAGGGAAAGGAAAAACGCGTTCACAACGTGCGATGCATGTGTCGCTTTGGATCGGAAAAAAAAAAGCTTTCAGGGCGGGGAGAAAAGACGCGAAAGGGATGGGGGGACGGGTAGATGCAACGATGTGTGTGGGTGTGTGATCTCAGTAATGGGTAACCCCTGAGCGGAGTCTAGCCCAGGATGTGTGTGGGTGTGTGGGTGCGCGTGCGCGTGTATGTGTGTTGGAATCCGTCTATTCCTTGAACGATTCCTTGAACGGCAAACAGCATGCCTGGGGCTTCCGCAATCTTCCAGCGAAGGACGGCACAAAAAGGGGCAAACGATGGGAGCGGTCAGTGTGATGCATGCCCATCAGTGTCGCTTTGGTGAGTGGATGACGAGGAGGTCGCTTAGGAATGTAGAGATTCCAACCTGTCGCCGAAAGCGCTCAAGATAGGGTACGTGCGTGTGAGCGTGAGCGGGTGGGCCAGTACAGAAAAGCTAGGGAGAGAGGGTTAGAGGGGGAGAAAATGCATATCGGTAGGGTTTCAGGGAGGATTGCAAGAACGTGCTTGGAATGGGTATGTGCTCAACACCGCACTGGTCCCGTCTGCGCCGTGGTTCGGTCCTTTAAGCCACGGACACATAAGGCGGACCATCAGCGCGGAACCTGAGTGTCTTGTCAGGCGGCTGTTCGTAGCTCGTCACAGCCAGGACCACCCGTGCTACTAGAGCACATCACAGGGAGAAGGCCCCTACAATCGTGTCTTGAGCAATCAGGTAAAAAACTCAGGGCACTCGCCCTGATTGTGACCGCGACTCGTTAGGCAGCACTGACTTCTTTTTACGGTGACAATCTGCGAATTAAACTCTACAGAGCACAGTGGACATGGGGTTGCCGTGTGCAGCACCAGTGGTTGAAGTACCAAAAGGAAAAAGAGTGCGAGTAGGGTTCCAGGGAGGTGGGCGTAGAGGAATGGAGACAAGCGGTACCCGCGTGAAAAGGTGAATGTGTGGGAACGAGTGTAGGTAAGAAAGGAACAGAGACCGAGAGAGAGGGCAGAAATGGAGGGGGAAAAAAGAGACGACGAAGACAGAAAGACAGAAAACCGCAAGAGCCCTGTCAAGCCTAAACAAACGTCAGGGTCCCGTCCCACTTCCAAAGGCGGCAAGTTCAGAGAGAGAAGAAGAGGGATACAAAGAAGAACAAGGACAGGGGGGTCATATTCGGCCATGAAGCCAGGCGGGTTGATTGAAGGATCTCAGGTTCGGCTTCCCAGCTCCGAATAACCGCCTTCCAACCTCAATGGTGTACAATTGGCGAGACGATTCTGTGCATCCTTCGTGTCGGGCGGTTTCTCTCCGGCGGAACGGTCAGAATCCCCCGGAGATTTGTGGGGCCGATGAATATTTTCCGTGGGTCGGTTGGGGAATTGCGGACCTCGAATAAAAATTGATCTGATCCCGTACTGTGGGGAAGGGTCACTCTATCGTGAGCAAACTTAATTAGCCCAGGGTACCTTCGTACATACTGGGTTTCTTCTTTTTCGCTCTGTCTTAGTAAAGGGGGGGGTCGAATGTGTCTAAAAGCACGACCGCTATTTGATCCTACTACTGTTCGGCTACCCGAAACCTTTTTTTAGTATTCGACAACTCGAATAAAGACACGAGTGTTATTATACGATCCCCCCCTTTAGAACGCAACAGCATTCTCCTGCTGCAGGATGGGTTATAGCGTAGCAAATACCGCAGCAAATCTTTGTGGTTTTCACGTCAGAGCAATGAGCCAAGCGCAGCCGCATTTGCAGGACAGAGCAACGAGTGCAGCGGAGTAGCTTTCCTGCCGAATGACGCAATTCAAAAATCAAACCCGAGGGCAACACGGAGAAGGGAGGAAACCTTGTCGGCGGTATGCTGAACCGCCCGAACCTTGCAACTTGTTGTGCAAGAGTGCAAGACGACAAGAATATGCACCAAGCCGGATCGTATGGGTCTTCAGCTGGACCCCCCTAGCCACAAGGTGCTACAAACGAGTGTGCTTAAGCAAGGGAGGAAGAGAAAGTGGTGCAGGAATGGCACAACGGAAAAAGATTCAACTGGTTACACCGTACTCTCCCCCCCCCCCCTCTCCGCGCGTCGTGTTTCCTTCTTTTTTTCTCTTTACTGGCGTGGGGCGGACGCGTCGCCCAGCCTGTCATGTATTTAATAGTTCCATCACTACCTCGGCGGCGGCGATACGAGAACATCTGAGCTGCGCCGGGTAACGAGGCATTCAGTCCGCTACCCAGCATCTTCAGTCTTGCTGTGGAATCCGCCCGCTACTACCCAGACGGTGGATGGTCCTTTGCTACAATACATGAACTCACCCCGCATTCAACTCCGTGGACTAAGCATGTGGCTACTGGCAGGATCAACATCCCTCCTCCTTCCCCGCGTAGATTGCCACCTATTCCATGCGCCGTCTGCATCCCCACGGGTAACCCATCTACTCTGAACTAGCGATAGCAGCGGTGTGTGTACACAACACGAGTCGTAGCACACTACTTCAATTCGGTGCAAGCCCGCAAGAGCTACTGCTCTATCAGCTCTGACGGTAGTGCAGTGGACTGCTGTGTGGCTGCAACGGGGAACCAGGGTTCGATTCCGGAGAGGGTGCTTGAGAAACGGCGGTGCCACGCCTGACACGGCAGCAGGTACGCAAATTGCCCAATAGCAACAGGACGGACCTTGTGGTTGGCTTCGTTTAACTTTCTCATGGGCAGCCGTTGATCCTGGAATGTTCCCTTCAGCTGCAGCGCGGCAGTACTACTAAAAAGACAGGCGCTTCGTTTTGTTTGTGCGTGCCAAAAAGAATAGTTGAGTCGCAGCCCTTGACAGATGGAAGATGGGTAGCCGGCCTTCTAAACCAGAAGCAACGCTTCAGAGACGGTGGTCGTACTTTGTATTATTTTCTTCACGCGAATGGGGGGGCAGTCCTTCGCCTCCCGCAAATTGTGAGCACAAACACAAGAGGTCTAGGCAACTATTCCTTGCAGTGTTCGCATACTTTAAACAAAAAAGAGACGTCCAACGATCTCTGGTTTGGTGCAGTTGTTTGCTTGTGAAATTCAGCTTTCTACACGCTTTGTGATCAATACGTGGGGCTGGGAGGGAGAAAGATTTTAGGCGGTTTCGTGTGTTTAATTTTCATTTTTTGTGATGACACAGGATTCTTCTGGGGTGGAATAAAGGTTTCGGACACTCTATTGCCTCCCCAAACCCGCCAAGTCGTCGCTTTGACACCCCCTTTGTACCTCCGGGCAAGAGAAACTCCAGAAAAAGGGCAGCCCAGGTTGAGAACACAAGTTTGAAAGTACAAACATGTCCTTCCGGTTATCGAGGCCGGTGGAAACACGTACCTGGATCAGTCCTCATTGGGACGGGGGTGATGCAAACATACGTTTTTCTCGGGATCGACAACGTATGCATCAGTCAAGATTCTGCGAATAAAACAGGGCACTTACTATTGTGACTCAGAAATTGAAACTTTTGTGGCATTTCTTCGGAATCAGCAGCTTGCAAAGATTTTGGCAGACTGCACTTCGTTTCCGCAGGGTGAAGTGGATCCAGCAGAAACAGCGAAAAATGCTCGAAAAGGACACAAAACATTTTCGGAGGACATTTTTGCATTCCAGTGCACTCTTGGGCCCAGGCTGTGTCGGGCACACCTTCTGGTATTGAACCAATTTATTAAGACTGTTTCTTGTGCCAAGCGGCCCGTTTTTGTATCCAGGGGAAGGGCAGCGACGGCAATTGTCAAACGAGCCCGGAAGGCGATTGGTTCTTTTTTGGTAGGTTTCTTCTAGTTGTTTGGTTGCTTTTTGTGTTTTTTTTTCGTTTCGTGCGCGCTACTGTTAGGGTTAAAGAACAGAAATACTCGAGGGACTGCCTTGTGCTCATTTCGAAGGAGGCTAGAGGGGGAGAAAACAATACAACTACAAAGTGGGTCTTTTTTGTTGAACGCTTACGCCCACCACTAATCCCAGATTTACCTGTGTTTCGTGTGGGCTACAGCACATTTACCTCCTTTGATCTATCGCAACTGGCAGTCTCAAGGATTTCCTACAAAGCAGGTGCTTATACAAAAAAAGATGTGGTTATGCAGTCTTCTCTCTTTAGAAATCATCATCTGATTCATCATGGTCGAAAAAGTGGCAAGCAAAATAACTATGGGGCAGATTCTACAAGGGAATGGAGAAAGTGGTTTCAGATTATTGGTGCATCGGTATTAGAATGTATTCAACAAGCAGACGCCTCTGCAGAGAGGAAAAAGACGAATGTGGAAGGAGAAACGAAATGGCACGGAAGAAGGACCTCGTTGACCATTGGGGCGATGATACACCCACGCCACAGTGCTACGTGGTATCCCGATATGTCGAGTACAACTGTGTTGATATACATGACTCGTAGAACTGTGATACGCGAGACGCATCACGACCACTGTCCGCTTTCTGGAGCGAACGCTCGCTGGAAACTCCGAGTAGTGAGCGTCCAGCGAATTTTGCAAACGGGTTCCTTCTTTTTCGCAACGCGCGTACGGTGATGTAAAAGCACGAGCACAGAGTATCGCCCAGCACCTTAGTCGCCTTTGTTTTGCGTGGGGGGCATTCGAAAGTCCAAGGGTTCTCTTGAAAACTTGGGCATGGCGCGCGTGAAGGGCAGGAGAGCCTACTCGCCGCCATCTCTACGTCGTTGGCGTTCGCAGCGCGGTGCCGTAGTAGGTGTCGTCTCGGTACGAACTCTATCCGACGCATCTCTCGTGTTCGTATGTTGGTTTGGGGTGTTGATGATAATGCTGATGACATATGACATGAAAGAGAGTGTTATCTTCAGAGTAGCTTGAAGGATAAACTTCCGGTACTTGAGAGTCTCCTTCAGGTTGAAACGGCGGCATGAAACACCGTAATCCCTATACGGACGGAGGTAGAAAACCTGGTTAACTTTAAGCAGCTGCCTTTCATGCGTGTTGACGCTAATATCAAGTCTTCTTGGAAGAAGAGGGGGCTGTTCAGGGCACCCGGAAAGCTTTCGAACTCAGAATTTTCACGGCAAGGATTTGATCATTTTGACGTAGAGCGCCGTGTCCGAACGCCAGCGCGTCGCAACGTCCCTCCGCCCGCCCGCAGGCTCGTTTCGCGGAATTCGGAACGTGTGTTTGGACGCGAAGGAAATGCCGCTCCTCGCAAGCGGGTGCTTCATCCGAAAGTTGAATGGTGTTTCATGTTTTGAACGTTGCGCGGGTGCTCAAACGAATTGCTTTTCACACTCCGCCCCACCTCCAGCCTCTAAGGCCAACTGAAGACTCTAGGACACCGGTCCTTTGAACCTCGAAATACACTTCAAACGGAAACGAGAAATACTCGAGGGCTGCCTTGTGCTTCCTTCGAAGGAGGCTAGAGGCGGAGAAAAATACGCTTACGCCCGCCACTAAACCCAGATTCCCCTGGGTTTCGTGGGCTACAGCACTGTTACCTCTTTTGATGCTGGAGTAGTGTTGCGATAGCGGGGAGTCATCGTCACGCCGATGAGTACCAAACCATATCTTTGATTTCGCAACTGGCAGCCTCCTCAAGTATTCCCTACAAAGTAGGTGTTCATACAAGAAAAAAAATGGATGGCGAGGGAACGGACCTCGCTTTTTTGGCGTTTATTGTGGTTTAGAGGTTCGGTGTTTTAGGGTCTCCGGTTGACCATTGAGGCTGTGAGGCGGGAAGTATGCGGGTAGTAGGTATGCTTATACACTTTAACTACGGCTAGCCATGTTTGTAAGTGTTGCGACTGACACCAAGAAGAAATTCGCTTTGAATTTAGTCTTGGGCCCCCCACGCGCATGCATGTTGAGCAGGGGTTGCCATGCTTTTTTTGTTAACGAGCCCCTGTGGCAACTACTATGTTCTTCGTCGTCGCGACCCTTTTGCGGAAAACCCCGCAGGCTCTTAAAACTGCCATCTACGTCGCGTTCGCCTTCGCGGAAGATGCAAAAACCTTTTTTCTTTCACTCTAAAAAATTAGTGTGGCGCACTAGCGGAACTCACCTGCTTTGGTAAGTTTCATGTAGTTCGCTGCCAACTACTAATTTTTAGTACCAACAATGCATTGTTAACGCAAGAAGGTAGAAAGGTCAGGCAGTGATCCGGGTGCGATCTTTTTAGAGTTAAAGCCGTTTTTTAGTTTGTGCGATTTGGTACGCGTTCAGGTTGAACCGCTGCCGACGTTCCTTACAAGTATGCTCTAAGGAGGCAGTTACTGGTATCGCAAAAACATAAAAAGCATCATTTTCCACTCCGAACCCTCGCGCTTCAGCCCAGATAAAACCCCGATTCGGGAAATGAAGCAGTTTTCGGGGGGCACGCATTTTCTTTCGAGTGTTTTCGGTATTTGGTTCATGTTTTTTGTAATCCGGAAAAAAATTACGCACGACCTCCGTGGACTAAGCGGAGAGTGTGGGACTACGTTTTGAGGACCCTCGAAAAGGTTAAAACGGAAAGTTGACAGCTCTCACCCTCCCCCATCCCCCCCTTCTTAGTTTCATTAGGCGGGTCATTGCAGCTCGGTGGTAGCAATGTGCTCGTAGCTGTCGGATTCAGACGTGGAGGTGGAAGGGGATAGCTGGCTGATGATTTCGTACACTTCGCCCGTCGGCGATGCCAAGGTGGACGGGGCAGCAACGTGTGTAGTTGAGTGGGGTGAATGAGAGATAGTGGGCGCCGGTTTGTGCGTCGACGAGGAAGACGCGGAGCTGGCCGTCTGCATCGACAGCGACGGCCGCGAGAACGACACTTCACGGCGCGTGGGGCTGGGCTCAGACTGCTGGGCGCTGGGTGACTCGTTGGCCCGTTTGTTTGGTTGGTTTTCTTCGGGAATGGACGAAATGCTCGAGTGGATGCGAGATACGTTCGCCTGGTCCCTCGTTGGCTGGCTGAGCTCGGGAACTGATGATACGCTGGGGCGAGCCAGTGGCTCGGTTGCCTCTTCCTTCCGGACGCTTTCGGCTGGTTGCACGAAAGACTCGTTGGTTCCCTCCAACGGTTGGTGGCCGCCTTCGGAGAGCAACGGGACGCGTTCTTCGGCAGCCATTTCAGCTGGGCTGGCGGATGGGCGATTTCTATCTTCGTCATCCCGCCGGGCCGCTTCCTGCTGCCTGTGAAGCCGCCTCTTCTCGCTCCTACCTTTGCCTTGCGTCGGAGCGCCGGCAGGCAGCGGTTGCACGGCGGCCTTTTCAGGCTTCCACAGGCTCGCCTTGGCTCTGCCTGCCACCTCCGAGCCTTTGCCTCCCTTGCGGCCTTTCGACGGGTACCTATTGTACGACGATGGGTCGACTGCCTGCAACCATGCCGCCTGCCCCCGCCCGAGGGGGTACTGCGGCTTCTTCGGGCCGGCTTTCTTCTGCGGCTTGGACGGTGCCGCGTGGCCCGCCGGCGGGTTGGACCAGGTGTCCTTGTGTCCTTTGGCGGAGGGCCACCCGCCCTTGCCGCCTCTGCCCTTCCAGGGCGCGATGAAGTCGGTCCACGTGCGGCCGGCGCCGCGGGACGACGGCTGCGCGGCGCCCCGCGCCGCCGCGGGGCAGTTCCGGACGACGTGGCCCTCGGCGCCGCAGTTGAAGCAGACCTGCCGGGTGACCATCGCGTACCAACAGTCGGTCACGTGGTGCCCGCACTTGTTGCAGACGCTGCACGGCTCGTCGCCCCAGGCCGCCCGCCGTGGCTCGTTTCCGTCCGCGACGCCGAGCTCAATGGCTCGCTGCGTCGCCTCCCACATGCGCTCCGACCGGCGTTTGAAGTACTGCGAGCCTGTGCGTGGGGTGTATGTGTCAGTGTGGGTAATTCACGCGGTCCAACATCTTCACGTCACCGCTGAACCTCCTGCGTCACACGCGCCGTTTGGAAGGGCGTTCCTGCTCCATGGCCCGTGTGCTGCTCGTTTCAACATGTGGGGATCTAAATCGGAGTTGCCAACCTCCTCGCGGTGGTCCCCGTCCACGTGCACAAGCACGGCTAATGGCAACAGTGCGCAATGCGGTGCTCAAGGTAGTTTAAGGCCTGTCAGTAGTCCCGAGGGACGATAGTACTAATGCAATCCTTACTAAACATGTGTCGGGGGGTGCACATGTGTGTGGGTGTGGGTGCCAGACTTCATGGGGCAGAAAGTGGCTAATGTCCGAAGCGGAGTTTCGTCCACTCCCGAGTACTAATGCAACCCTTACTAAATATGCGTCGGCCTGTCAGTAGTCCCGAGGGACGATAGTACTAATGCAATCCTTACTAAACATGTGTCGGGGGGTGCACATGTGTGTGTGTGTGCGTGCCAAACTTCATGGGGCAGAAAGTGGCTAATGTCCGAAGCGGAGTTTCGTCCACTCCCGATTTATCGAGGAACCCTAAAGGCACCTAAATGTACAGGGTATTCGGGTTGTTTGGACGAATCAATTTGCTTTGCGTCATAGTCAGTTTTCGAAAGCTGCAACGCTGTTCTCGGGTCCTGTGGACTCTCTCTCGGAGGGTGAGCGGGGCGGGGGGCGGGTTGAGCATGGGAGGTTGCCAGCTTTTCCATCCGGCATTCGGCTCAAGATTCCTCCTTTCTTCTTGCGCTTCGGCCTCACTACAGGGGGGGGCTAAATACAACGAGCGCCCGTTGTATCCAAAGCGTCAAGCTCAAAATGCAGGTTCGCGGCAGAACGTGGTCTTCGAGTACAACTGTCTTGGAATACAACTGTTTTTCCATGCTAATCAACCGTGGGTTTCCGTGCCCCCGTACAGAGGGAGCAGATTTCGAGCAGCATTTCGTACTTCGCAGTCGGTCTGACTCAGACCGACTCGGACCGGTGTTTTCGTACTTCTTTCCGAGTCGGAAAAAAGTCAGACGGCCGTCTGACTCGCACCCCCGCCCCGCTCGCCGTCCGGCTTTTTCGCAGCAACTTGGCCCGCAAGGGGTGCGTCGAACAGGCTGGACTCGCAGCCGGCGCCCAGGCTGACCCCGCCACCGCAAGAGGCCGACGAGGCCCACCACGCAGCTGCCGGCCAGCCCGCTGCCAGGTGGAACTCCCCTCCGCGAGCGGCAAGCCGTCACTGGAGCCGGAAGTAGCAGCGGCGGGTCAGCCACAGGGTCGACTCGAGCGTGAACCTCACCCTGGAACCCTTTACAAAGTTTCAGGACTCCAAGTCCGCCTCTAGTTCGGAATCGGACAAGCCCGAATCGGAAGTGGACTCGTCGGGACCTCCTCCCACGAAGTCTGAGGACGAGTGACGGAGGGCCCGGGCGGACCGCCGTCCGACCGGCTGGACAGGGATGGAAGTAGTATTCAACGGAACAAGGAGAAAAAAACAGTAATTGTATTTAGCGGCGGTAGTTGTATTCCAAGAAAGTTGTATTTAGCCCCCCCCTGTAGGTGTTCCGAACTCTTGCTGCAAGCACCTGTCATGGTCGGCAGCCTGGGCTACCTGGGTTTCGAGCCCTGTTCTGAATCTCGCTCGCACGGGGGAAGAGTCGCGGATCTACCGAAGTGCAGCGCCGACCACCACAGCTCAGCCGCCCCTACGGGGGTATGCGCGTGGGTGCGCATTTGACGAGCTCACGACCTTTCGTGCTCATGGGTTCTATGGTTCGCTCCGGAGGTAGATGCGACAAAAAGCAGGTCCGGAGCAGTAGGCCTAGGTCAGGTGTAGGTCAGAGCTAGATGCCGTATTTCGAGCTCTTGTTTCTAGCCTCCGGTCTTAGTAGCTACGTGAACAGGGCCCTTGATGTCACGATGTCACGGGATGGACTCTAACTGAATGCTGCTGACTGAAAGTGTGTCACACCTTTCGCGAGCCTCCTTGCTTTGAAGAGTGCTTCCGGTCGGTAGTTTGCTACATTAAACTGTGTCATCGTTGATGTCCGAGCGTGCACTGGCAGTCCTGGACCTCCGGCAAGCTGTGGAGTACACAGAGTCGCAGCGGCTGGGACCTGGCTTTGACTTCCACTTTCAGCTGTTTGAAAAACGAACGCGGATTTTTTTTTTGTTTGGGTGTTTAATGGGTGTTGCTGTGTTTTTATTCAAAAATGAGAGTTCAAAAAAATCGTGTTTAGGGTTTCGTGTTTTTTATTTGTGTTTTACTTTTTGCTTTCGCTTTGCTTTCCTGTCAGGATGTGCGTTAGGGTAACAGAGCAATGAATCGTCCATGTAGACAAGACCCGAAGCTCCGCAAGATCTCACGCTGGTGTGTGTAAGTCGAGGCTTGTGTGCGCGAGCCACTCCGGGAAAGGTCGATTACAATGTCTCACGCTTCTGCCACTTTCGACGAAGAGTCTGGCGGGTTCACTGTGAAGCCGCGGAAGGGTGCCCCTTTTAATGCGCGTTTGCCACGGCGCAACTCTTGACGGTAGCAGCCCCACACTCTTAGTAGCTCGCAGTAACTGTTCGCTTGCATGTTTCCCAACAACCATTTTTTGCACACTTCGGGAAAAGGGAGAGCGGGGAAACACTTCCTTGCTTCGTGGGGGGCAAGACCTGGTAACCAACAAACAGAAAAGAAAGAAACGACAGGGAGAGAGAGAGAGCCTACGGGGCCTCGGGGGCTGCAGCTTTTTGACGACCGTGTGCTGCACCTGCAATCAAAGTACTATGTGGTGGGCTCGTTGACGGTGTAGGATTCTGAAAGTATTTGGCGTTGTGCTTTACACGCGAGTAAGCAGGACCTTCCGCTTGCTCGCCACTCTTCAGAGCATACCACGGGTCGCATGAACGCATTCCAATCCTGATTTCGACCGAACGAAGGCGGCTTGCAAACAGTCTCGCAGTCGAGCAAAGCTTGTCAGCCTTCATCGACGACGCTGCAGGTCTATCCTGATCTATCCGAGCAAATCGAAGACAGCCTGCCAGGGACGATGCTCACAAGATAGACCACGTGAAGAAGACATGTAACAGTCAGAGTTAAGATTTGAAACGCATAAACACCATCTTGCATGGGTTCAGTTCGCCGGCCGGCGTTCGCAGGTTTACTTGGCTGCCGGCCTCCGGGAAAAGCTTGACATGCGTGATGCCCAAAACAAGCGCGCTGGCACTGATGGTCATGATCTCTTGAAACCCCTTTCCCGGCTGTTCCTGCCAGAGCGGAACGTTGTGGTTGCATCGTTCGATGGATTCGACCTGCATCTCCACACCACACACAACAGGCGTTCACAACATGTAAGGCGGAGCGTTCCACAAAGTGTGAGACGCGCTAAGCTCCCAAGCCACAGACGTTCTCCCCGGCAAAAGAAAAGGAAGAAAAAAAGAGACGAGGGTGCCGGAATGTAACACCTTTTTCTGGTGCAGGCGGACGCTCACTGGAATGCTGTCACCCGGTGTCCTCAGACGCGCTGCTTAATGAAAGCCCGCTTGAATAGGCGCCGCTTCGCCGTGGCCAGCAAAATCTGGAAAGAATGAAGTCCCATTTTCGAAGTGGGAAGGTGTCGGTCTCCACAACATGGTTTGCCATTCGCCTGGGGGGATTCAAACAAGACTCGTCGGAAAGACGAACAAACGCCTGCACTGTTAGACAAAGAACCCCCATCAACGGGTTTTACCTACGCGTGAGGAAGGCTCGCACTTTCTGTTGCCTGCCAAGACCGGGCGACCGTCTCAAGTCTACAACAACGAGAATTCGATTGAGCAATCCTGCTTGCTACGTAGTCTTGAAGAAGCGACTGGAGGACGGGCAGGTGTCGTCTACCGTGTTACATGCTGAGGGTTGTCACTTCGCTCGTTCACGACACTCTTCTCTATGTTCTTGAGAAACTAAGTGAAGGGAATGGTGTAACGTGTATTCCTTCTTCGCTGCAAACCCTGAAAGCTGCTTCTCCGCGAGTCTGCTCACGACGCAGCGCTATTTTAGTCGATGTTCTTCGCTTCCTGAATGTTGATTTTTCTCTGTGTAACGTATGAGGGAAATCGCGCGAATCGAGGTTGGGGAAGGTTGTGCAGTAGTTCTATGGCCAACGCCGTATCTCGAATAGGATTATTCACATAGAAAGTGGCACACCTCGTCACTGTCGCTTCTGGGCATGCTGCGCTCTTCGCTCGGCAAGTCGTCGCCGGTGGCTCGCCCGAACCTCTTCGTCGGCAAGGAACGTTCATCCGCAAGTTTCAAGTTCTCTTCGGTGTTTCGATCCCTGGAGTGCCTCGACCCGCTGCTCCTGGCAGGTGAACTTGCGCCGCCAGACGGCTGCCGCCGAACTTCCTCGGACTTCTCCCTTGCACTGCCCGGGCCGTCGTCTCCTCTGCCATCTCTAGCGGTGTCCCTTCTTTCCGGACCGTCCCGACGGCCACCCTTGGCGCCACCTTTCTGTGTGTCGCGGTTCTGCGTATCCCTGTTGCCGCCTGCACCCGCTCTGTCTCGGTTGTTCCCGGCGAGGGAATCCCGATTGTCACGTTTCCCCTCACTTCC
Organism: Diplonema papillatum; assembly: GCA_030068145.1. NCBI lineage: Eukaryota > Euglenozoa > Diplonemea > Diplonemida > Diplonemidae > Diplonema > Diplonema papillatum. Next base: position 381,546 of record JAPJBO010000061.1, read on the forward strand.
CGCCTTGAAATCTGCTGCTCCTGACTTGTCCCGGGCGCCGCGGCCATCCCGATTCCTTCCGTCTCCATTCCGATCACGGGGAGTATCACGGTTGGAGTCGTTGGCCCCGCCTCTGTCCCGAGCGTCTCCTCTGTCTCTGCCATCACGACCCTTCCCGGAAGATCTGTCCTTTGTGTCGCGACTGTCCCTACCGCCGCGGCCCTTACCAGACTTTATCGGCGTCGGCCCGTCGTCCAACCACCGCATCCTTCTCTCGAACTCCGTTGCTTCACCTGGATTCTTCCCCGATCTCCCCGCAGGCGTCCCCAGAGGCGCACCGGGTGGCGGCAGCGGAGGCATTGGCGGTGCTGGTGCTGCCTTTTGTTGACCGCCCCCGCCCCCCACTCGTTTGCAGTCGAACTTGTGGCGCGGCCAGTGCTCGTCTTGGCAGGTTACGCTGCAGTAGTGGACGTTCTCGCAGCACCGCTTCACCTTCGTTTTTGCGCCGCACTTCGCGCACGGCGGACGGGGACCCACCAGCTTCTTTTGAACGAACGAAAGACGGTCCCGTGCACCGGGAATACTGAACAAGTCGGCCACCAACAACGCAGCATCTTTCTGCTCCATCGAAGACTCCATCCACTCCACCCCAACTTCAACAGGCAGTCCTAACGCATCGGCGGCGGAAGCGATCCAGTGCCTGGTCTCTTTGCTTCCCCCCTGGCCCAGGCCTTTTGCGCCGGCCGGTGGCAGTGGAGGTGGGTTCGACGGGTTCCTATCTTTTCCCTTTCCTCCTCCTGCACCACGCGAGCCTGGCTCGACTGGTCCACTGTACCGACCACCCAATACGGGTTGGGGCTTGAAATCGTCAAAACGATCCAGCGAACGTGGACCACGATCATCCCTGAGGAGGTTTCTATTCAGAGCCCCGGGCAGATACTCGTCTTTGCCTTCGTCCGACCCCGGGTCGCGTCCCCCCCTGTTCCGGCTGTCTCTGTTCGGTCGGTTGTTGTCTCTGTCCCTATCCCTTTCTCTGTCCCGAGGATCTCTATTTCCAGCCCGATCCATCCTGTCCCTATCGTCGTTTCTCATCGAGTCACCTCCTTGACCACCCCTGTCACCCCTCATGTCCTTCGAATCGCGGTCGTCCCGACCTGCATTTCCCCTTCCTCCGCGTGGCCCGTTCCACCCGCCCTGCATGCTGTAAACGCTTTGGCGACCACACCAGCCCTTGTGACACTTCCCTTTCTCTTCTCTATTTCCTTTCCTCCGTGCTTGCCTTCTATCGTTTTTGTGTGTGGTTTTAGTGGTTACCGACGACCCGACGAGTATTCTTTTGCTCGTCTTACGTCCTTATCTAAAAGGTGATCGGGGCGTCCCCAGTCACTTGCCGTAGCAGACAGTCCCGTGCGGATACCCGCTCTGAGCAACGGGGCGCAGACATGAAGCAGTCAGCGACGAAGTTGGAGGCGAAGTTGGTAGCAGCCGAAACCTGCGTACCACTTCTCGCATTTTGTGCACGCGGATGGTGAAAATACGATCAATTCAAACACAGCGGACCTTCTGTTGGAGGCGCCTTCACGATCTGAATATCACTGAATCAGTTGTCACTGCGGTGCCGAAGGAACCAAGCTTCTACTGGCTTTACAACTGGTGTGTCGAAGTTGATGAAGCCAACGGGCGGAATCGTTCTCAACAGGTAGCACCATCCGCAAGCGGATCAACTTACCACTACCTGTAAGAGGGATCTGGTGCGGACGCGCTTGCAATCCCCGGCCGGTGACCTGTCCGTGACCTTTTGCAGGACGGGAAAGTCATGAGTTCTTCAGGATTGTTGCCGCACCTCACTGGACGCAGGCCAACCAGACGGCAACAACGTCCCCATGGTCAGAACTATACTCGAAATGCTTCGAATGGTGGGCATCCGAATAGCAGGGTCCGCGGTGGAGAGCAGCCGGTCGGGGCGATTCTTTTTGGCGAGGAAGGTGATGAAGCCAGACACCAAACACAGTACTTCTCTTCCGTCAGGCTGGGTCGGCAGCAGCTGGCCCGAGACCGGGTACGGAAGCGATCTGTTTCCATCACCCGAGTGCCTCCACCGTTCGGCAGTGCAGCGACCATCTTAAGCGCCTTAACAAATAACAAGGCGCAAGACGGAAGCCTGTTGTCCAAGAAGCGGACTTTCCTATCGCGGCATGCTATTCCGAACCGGGACGTGTGCACTAGGAGTCAGGTTGGGCAAGTCTGACGGTGACTTGCGCGTGGAGGAAAACGTCCAGTCTTCTCGAGTACCTGAATACCGGAGGCAGACATCCACAACTCTAAACAAAATGTTTTCGGGAAGGGTAAATATAACGTGCGAGTCCTGCGGCAACTGGGCTCAGGCCGCTCGCAAGCATGGGCCCCGCAAAGCACTCGATTCAATCGAGTCCTTCCCACTTGTGTGTGGAAGACAAGCGCAACGACGGTGCTGTCGGACGCCCCCTAGGGGCTTCAGACTTCACAGGGAGGTACTTGTGCCCCGTATCTCCAGAATGCAACCCAACCAGTGCGAGTGTCCACAAGACGGGCCTCCTTTTGAGGAGCATCATTCGGCCAAGGCAAAGGCTTAACTGGATTGGTCACGAACCCAGTCTTTGCTAACAAGCCCCAATATTGGCTTCCTACTCCAACGAGCACATGATAAAGACCTTCGACCCAACTCGAAGCAAACGGCGTCTGCGTCCTCGAACACAGCATCAAGCGAAAGCTCCCCCGAGCCCCAGCTTGAGTATTCGGAACACGATCGGCAAGAACTCTACTCCAAGCAATCTTGGAAGTTGTCAGCTGGTTGAGCGGCTCAATCAAAGCTGGTGCTATGAACCCAAAGCCCGGGACACAAGCCGCACTTCCATTTGGTTGTGCGACTCGGTAACATCCGAGTGGCAATAACTTTTGTGTTAGTCTCCGGTGTTTCGAATCTTTGAACCAAATGCAAAGATATGGGTTTGCAAACCCCGACGTTGAGCTGCTGTGTAACCACGTAGCGCGTACGACCTGGGGACCGCCTGCTGACACACCGCAGCTACGGCAACAGCGTGCTAGCGACGGTGGTATGCCAGCAGAATGTCGCCTTTTCAGCAACCCGACCACAAGGACCACCAGCGACGCACTTTCGATAGCATGCATGTGGACGGACACTCCGATGCAAAAGACCATGGCGAGCCCTGAGCACCACATCATGAGCACGAAAGACAGAGGCCAGAGTGCCGGCAGACGACAAGCATCCTGGACCCCGATTGCACTCGCAAAAGAGTCGGCTACACGGCCCCTGCAATGCGGACTTCAGAGACGGTGTCTTCAGCTCTTCGTATAACAAAGCAAACGAGCGGAAAAAACGCTCGTGTGCACTCTGTCAGTCAACGCATAAGCAAAACCCCCTGTCTGCCGCATGACAAGGAGCTCGAGCCGATAGAAAAGTGACAACCGAGATCAAGGACAGCGAAACTGGTCAGTTGAACAAAGCATCCCCATGGCCCAAGGGGAAGGCGTGCTTGCGCGCGGAAGCAGTGGAAGCGGAAGTGCGAAGTCCCAGGTCAAAAAGTGTTGCCACCGACGGCCGGAAGTGGCTAACCCTGCAACGCTGAACGGTAAGCGGACTGTCCACCTACAGAGCTCTTAGTTGGAGCCTGGCGGCAAACGAACCCTCGTCTCGTGGGCACAAGACGGCGGCGTCCTGCACACAAATCAACTGCATGACCTGGGCATGACCGATGGGAAAGCGGCGGACGGGGCAGAATGCAAGTGAAGCACCTAAAGGCGTCCAACACCGCCACGTTCCTGCGTGCGTGGACTTTGTGAAAGAAGGCTTCAGCAAGGCAACTCAGAGCTGCTGGAAGTGTAAACTTTGCTCAAGGCCAAAGAAAGGAGCAGCCACTGAGCGTCGCGGACAACCTGTTCAGATCGACTTTCTGAGAAGGAACGGAGCGACTGCAACTCAAGAAGGAAGTATGGGTTGATACTGCTGAACTTGCTTTGACCCAAGCTCACGTTCCCCGTCAGTGGATGCCATTGATATCGCAAGTAGGGAGAGTCGGCACTAAAGGGTCTAAGAGCAGCATCGCTTCGTCCGCTTGGCTGCCACTCCTGTAGTACGAAATTTCTGTCTTGGACGAATGTACGAACAGAACGAGCAGCGCCCTACATTGGCTTTCTCGGGCCCGGCGCCATTAACGCTGCACTTGTGACCAGGAGAGCAAACGGCGCCCTTGTGGACTTATCGTGGAAACCGTGATCACAGAAACGGAGTTCCGACGTTCTGATGAAAGGGGCTGATGATGGCACGACTGCATTTTGGCAAGGAGGCTGGCAATGCGGACGCCTCCGCGGCACGCGTCGATCCCTCTTCCTTCGTCGCGAAACAGCAAGAACTGAAACGACCTTCCAACTGAAGTTGGGGCCTTCGAGCTCCTGCAAGTGGACTTCGCCAACACTTGGTACCCCTGCCCGGACCTTCCTGGTCCCTGGCCCTTCTTGTACGTCGAACCTGCTTATGAAAGCAGATACATGTACGACAACAAGCTGCTCTGAACCGGACATCGTCTCTCTGCCGGTGCGCCTCCTTCCATGTAGATCTCAAACGAGAGTGAAACCTGCTCTCCCGGGAGTCCGCAGCGGCGCGAGCAATGCGAGCTGCAGTTCAGAAGCGACTTTCAACTTCCCGTGCGCTCCGAACTGGTGCGGGAGGGGTCCGTTTCTGAAAAAGAACTTGCAGCCACTGCTGCGGCGCTTGAAATGCGTTGTCTGCATCGGCTCCTGAAGAAACTTCGAAACGGGCAGCCCCGGGTTGTCGGTGGAATAACGCAAAACGGCGCTTGGAATATGCTGTGTCAAAGTCGGGCTTCAGCTGCAGACCCGAAAAGGGCGGCACCGGGTTGGATCCCTGAACGGAACAATGAATGCTGCGGCGCTAGAATTTTTTTGTCTCAAGAGATACGGATCCTGATGCAAAACAACGCGAGCTGACGGAATGGATGGTGCTGTGGCGTAGCAGGCTGATGACGAGAATGTGACGACGGGCGCATGATCGGTTTGTCACGCCCCATGCTCACCATCATGGGAAGACAGGAGGAACGGAGTTGTTTGTCGGGAATTTGAACCTCCATAAACCAAACAAAAACAAAAAGACCGACCGCTATTCTGGAACAGCAAAGGTTTGGATGCCCGTCGGAACCCCGCTGCCCGCGCGCGTTGACCATTTTGATGGTGGTTCAATTGATGAGTTTAAGGCGATATCGAGCCGGCTCAAACAGCCGACGATCGGGTTGCTTCGGTGCACTGTGTACCCGAGATGCGGTGAGCCCTTTGGTGGACAGGTTGCCATGTACTGCTCTTGGATAGTCTAGTGCAGTAGCGGTGACTATGAGGACAGGCGGGTGAGGTGTGGAGGCCCCATTCACTCACTCGCTCACAACTATAGGCACACCCAGCAAGCTCGCCCGAGCGCCTTCGGCACGTCAAGTTGGAACCCTTACGTTTCCGAGCGAGCTCCTCATATCCACTCGCCAAAAGCGAGGTTGTAGGGGTAAAGCAAACACTGACAAACGCAGCCCCACCGTTTGCCCCTTTTTGTACTATCCCTTCAAAAATGTCCGTGGCTCCTGCATCTCCATTACCCGCTCGCGAGCCGACCAACTTTTCATTTCCGGCAGCCTTGACAGACCCCTACCGGCGAACTTTCGCCGCCGAGCCGGAGGACCGACGGAACTATTTGACGTCGGACCTGGAGGCGGGGTTTTGAAGGCGTTCGGGGTGCGCGACGAGCAGGCCCTTGCTCGGGATAAAGGCGTCGTCGCCGACATGTTGAAGGTTCCCTACGGCGAGGCGAACAACTGTCGCCCACACTGCTCGTGGGTGGCGTCCTCGCTCTCCGTGACAAGGACGCACAGGCAACCACACGATGAACTCTCCCCCGACGGCCCCACGCCTAGCCCGCCTCCTGCGGACGAGGTGTCAAAGCGTTGGGACCAGATGATGGTCCTGCTCACGGGGCTTGCGGCCAAGGTCGGTCGGTTGGAGGCAGACACGTCGGGCTCTACTCCACCCGGCCCGACTAAGATGAAAGGACTGGACCTCGGGGTGAAGATCACGGACGGGGAGAACATCGCGGTCGTGACCAACGTCGGCCCCGACGGTGCGACCTTTGTGGCTTTGGGGACATCCGTTTTCGAGGCCTGCCTCCCACGTGCAGTGGCACGTTTCTGGGAGTTGCATCGGGCATCGCAGGAACAGCAGAGACATCGCAGAAAGAAGTAGTCGACGCCGAAGCGCGGGATAACGTGACACTCACGTTGAAGAAGGTGGCGCTGAATGGCAGCACGTGGTTGTCGTGCTCCCTGATCCGCGCCGGTTTTTCGCGATGCCTTGGTGACGGACGAAAGGTGAGTGCCTCCGGACATTTCCAGCGCGACGGCCTACATGATGGAGCTGTCGGCGGCCCTCATTGGCGACGGTCCCCTGGAGGACGTGCTAGAGCGCGCAGGGGAGATGTTGGAACTTTGGCGTGTGCGCTCCAGCCAGGTTACGCTGCGGCCGATGCTTTCGCAGCGACCCTCAACGAGACACCGGCCTTGTCGCAACGGCTCAAGGAGGAGAGCAGCGGCAGAGAAAGTCGCCGAGAAGAAAACCGCAAAGGCGAAACAGGCCGCCCAACCAGAAGCGCGAGACGGCTTTCGCGGCCGTTCATACGAAATTCGCGCCTCTGGCCCCCGGCAACCGCTGCTACGGCAACCGCCCAAGATCGACCAGCAAAGGCAGCCGAAAGTCGGACAGCCGCAAGCGAGCCGGTCGACAGTGGCAGACATGACGCAGGTGCTCGCCGGAGACGCACGGGCACGCGCCGAGCTCGAGCACCAAGGGTTCCTGGTTCGCGACGGCCACGAGTTGCGCCGGATGCTGAAAGAGCGAATTCGTCGATTCGGCACACCTTTTCCCCGCGACTTCGACGGATGCCTCTCCTTTTGCTCTGCAGCAAAAACACAGCTGGGAGATAGCGGAACAGCGGAGAACGGAGCCACAGACGTGCTCTCGACTTCCCAGGAATAGCGAAGAAACAGAAGGGATCCCAACACTCACACACACATACGCACATCGTGGGCGTACTTTCGTGAAGGGAGGCGCCACGTTAAAACGGGTCCGCAACACACATACGCACACGCGCACACACATTTTGTCCCGCCGCCTCTGTTCCTCGATAATCGCCAATGCATTCCAGATTGTGAATCTCAAACCCCGAAGTTGATAAAAGTATCCCGCCAGGTTTGTAAGAAAAACTCCTGTGCGCAAGCCTGAGAAGCCTATTTGGTGTGGCCTTGGCGGATCACGAGCGCAGAAGGCCCGGGATTCCACTCCAGCAGGCACTCAGTCCTAACGCAGTGTCCCACCGTGAATCTGCACACATTCGACCTCGCCGCATTCGCAAGCTACCACTGAAAACGCACGCGGGCTACTGAGGTCGATCTCATTACTGGAACCAGCAAGCGGACAACTAGGGGGGGGCGGATCGCTTGAGCATCATCCATTTTCGGGACCGGTGCATTCGGCAGGTGAGTGTGTACACAATATCGGATGCCGAAGACCATGGCCGCGCCCGGCTATCAGGATGCGACACCCTAGGAGCAATCACTCGGACACCATGTGGAGCCGAGCTGAGCACAGCTCTGCAGCTAGGCGGAGTGGTCTTGAAACGAACGTGAAAATCGCGAGCCAGGGGTACTCATGCGCGCTGTGGCCGTGTGCAATACGCTGCGTGTCGTGTCAGTCGAGCTGCGTAGTCGCCAGTGTCGGGCGGTGCACATGTGCAAATGCCCGTTCGTGCTGGCTACTCCCTCGGCGAGGCTGTCCGCTTCCCGGTCAGCGAAGCTCCGTCTCGCTCTGGGTTGCGCGGCGACGCCGATGATTCAGCGGGTAACCATGAAGCACCAGCCACGCTGCTGTCTTGTTCCCCACTTGGGGGGCGCGGGGCCACCAAGCACGAAACGAGGGGTGCTGGTTCTACCAGCACCAGAAGGTGAGGTGCGGCACATATAGAAGTGCCGCGGGGCAAGTCGGTGGATGTTAAGACGGCGATGGCCTCGTGGTAAAATATGCGTGAGACATCGCACGACACAGTGCGCCATGTGCAAGACGAGGAACCTCGATGAACGCTTCAACACCGCAGCAGTCGCAGTGGTGTCCTCGTTCCCGCTGGTGCTCCTAGCAGAACGACGCAGCGCCTAACACGCAGCACCTTCCACTGGAGCGTTGTCATCCTTCCGGCTGGGTTACGTGCCTCTCCGATTGAGGGATCCCGCGGCGCGGACGAAACACCGAGCGGCGTTGGCCGTTGCGAGTCTCGATGCAAACCCAGAAAGCCATCCCCCATCCCAAGGTACCCAACCTCACAACGACTCGAAAGAAAGAGTCAAACCCGGAGGAAGCTGTGTAGACTTTATCTCGTCGAAGTGTTGCAGGCCTTCGAACGGGCATCGATCGAGGCACATGCTACGTGTTGCTACCTTTGTGAATCTCCGTCTGTGTTCCCAAGCAGCCTGAGCCTTATTCCGGATACCCGTAGAACCCCTGGTGCGTGTTCACGCACCGTTCCTACAGGACACAGGCACCGAAGAAAAACACGCAGTTGGTTTATCGCCGCGCCATAACTTGCCACTCGACTAAAAGAAAGACTGATCGCGAAGAATGTAACTTTGAACTCAATGCGCCGTCAGCCACCGAAGGCTGATACTTGCAGCCGATGAGCGTCGGTGATCGCCATCGGTAAGGAAGAAAAAGGCTCGAGCGGCAATAGCTAGCTCACCCGTCGCTCAGTAGTCCGTCCTTCGGTCATTGAAGGCCGAAGTGGTGCCAGAGGCACCTGCAGTCGAACAAAATGTGAGCAGCGCCGACCGGAACTACGTTGGAATGGAGACGACATCCACGGAATAGCGGCGCGATGGGAGGTGATGGGAGGTGGCGTGAGGGATTCTTCGAGCACGAGGCTCGCGAGGCGATGCGGCCACTCGTCACTTTCGATGCTGGCTCAACATGGAGCGACGGCTGCGCCCTCAGCGCAGGGGGCAGCGTGCTGGTGCCCAGCTAAAAAATGCTGTCCCGCGAAGACGAGAGAGAGAGAGAGAGAGAGAGAGAGAGAGAGAGAGAGAGAGACAGTGTTAGAGTACAGGGACCATCTCTCCGGGGAGTTTCCGGTCTCCTCACTTTCGGAGGAAGATGTAGGTGAGGGACGCCACCTCCCCTTGAGTTGCGGCTATTCGCTGCTACAGGGACACATGCTCGGAGTGCGGCCAATTGGACACTGACCGACGCAAAAAACAGTGTAACTCAGGGCAAAAGCCTTGTAAGAAAGATCGGCAACGTCGCAAGGGGCCACTCGTGTCAAGAAGTGTGGGGACTGGCCGGGGCTGGCCGGAGCTCAGTCCGGCAGTCCCGCGGGACCCAGGCTCTCCAGGGCTGGGAAGGGATCTACCGATAAAACAGTAGGAAGTGCCCCCTGTTGTTCCCAGTAGATACAGAGAGAGACGAGTTAGAGTGCAGGGACCATCTCTCCGGGAAGTTTCCGGTCTCCTCACTTCAGATGCACTCCCAGCCCCGGGGAGCCTCGGCCCCGCGGGGCTGTCCGGGGCTGAGCTCCGGCTCCGGCCAGCCCCCGCACTGCTTGTGAAGACAGCCCGCGGGGTGATGCGGTGCGGCTGCTACTCGTTCGTAGCCTACTGATAGAGTGATCTGGGCGCCATTCGTCTCACAGTGGTGCGGTTGCGCCTTTCCCGGGCGCTGGGCGCGCAGCCGTGACGACCAGCAACTCCGACTACGAACCAACGGCAGCTAACGATTCGTCGGTTCAAGCAATGCCGACGGAGGCACCCAAAACACACCATTGAACAGACCCGGCTAACGGAAACTGAACCCGGAAAAGTCGATGACCGTCGTTGGTCGCCGTTGGCAACAAGAGGCGACAGCCGGATTGAAGTCGGCACGCACAGGCCTCGGCCGTCGATTGCTGAACCTCGCATTCGATGAACGACGGCAGTCGTCATCGGCAATAAGAGGCGACAGCCAGCGGATAGGCCGGTGAAAGCCGTAGTATGTTGTAAATGAATGTAGTGGTCACTTCGACATCTCCGATCGAACAGGTGATGAGCTATCGACAACACAACACGCAGCTTCTGCCATTGTTAAGCCCCCCGGTAACATTCCGCAACCCGGATGCACAGATCTAAAGTGGTGGAACATTGACGAACCGACGTCTGCAATGGGTCGTCTGCTCATTTGAAGGAAGAGGCGGCCTGTGTGGCCGCTTCGCGCGGGGGGACAGGTGTTAACTCAAGCAAGGGCCTCGTAGCCACCTTTCCGAATGGTTGCATGGATGTTAACACAAGGTGTGACAGCGAAGCAACAGCTGCCGTGGGCGATAGTGTCCTTGACGGCACTGTCGACGCTGACACCGTAATGTCACATTATTTAGGGGGGTGGTACGAGTTCACTTCGCGAGGGACAGTAGTCTTGCTTCGCTGCGGGCTCTGACCTGCAGCGGCCACGGGCCGTCCTTCTCGTTGAGAAGGAGGGAGTGTTCGGCATTATTGGCCGTTCTCCTCCGTCAAAGGACGAGACAGAAAAGGGGCATTGCTACCAGTCGTTATTCTTCAACAAGGAAGAAACGGCGGCAGTGGTCGGTCTCCGCCGTGGAGGAGGTCGTTCTTGGAGGATTCCCGCTGGTTCTTCTTCGGCAAGGAAGAAGTGCGTAGGTTTGGTTTATTCTTTTGCTTTTTTGAAGATACCGAGTGTTCTGCGGCCGAGCGGCCCAAAAGAAATCGGGAGCCGCGGGTAGCACCCGAGAGCGCCACTCACAGCACCTTCAACCTGAGCCCGGACCTAAACCCGCACTGACAATTCCGCGTCCTCAGAGCCAATCCTTTTCCCGAAGTCACGGATCCAGTTTGCCGACTTCTCTTACCTACATTGTTCTGTCGGTCAGAGGCGTTTAGCCTAGGAGACCTATTGCGGTTAACGGTACGGCCCGATGCAAGAGAATAAGATCTCCATACTACTAGCGCGGGCGCGCTCTCCGCGAGTCTCCAATGGTTGTCGTGTCTCGTCTGCAAATGCCTCCTTGAAATGAACGAAGAAGCAGTAGGCAAGATAAAGCAGAACGGGATGGCACCCTGAATGGAGAGAAAGACAACCGGCCTGACTGGCACGCAGGGCAAAAAAGGGAATGACAAACGGTCGCTCGGATCAGGCAGGGACCTCCTACCGTCGTTTAAGCCCGCGGGGACGAGCAGAAGATGATAACTCCCGAAGCCGGGATATCGAACGCGATTGGCACCTTTTTTTTATTTTCGTCTTGCCTGTTTGTTCGTGCATTTGACGGCTCGACGCACCCGCAGCAGACCCCACCTTTTTCACCCTGCCAAACTCGGCTCCGGACAGGGCAAGTAAAAACCTCTGTTTCTTGACGAGGGTTGTGCGCCCACCGCCGCAAGAATGAACGCACGGTGAGCTCCAGCCGCAGATGACGGAGTGAAAGAGGGCGTCGGAGAAAAAGGTTTGTGTTTGTGCGCACTACCTTCAAACCTGTTTTGTCCATCTAACGGGAGTGAGGATAGTACGTTGCCATCGATCGGTTTTTGTTCTTGGCAAATTGCGTTTGTTAGACACAAACGGGTGTGGCACCCGCTTTTTTTTGTCCCGCATACTCTCACCGGTCGCACACCCGAACGAATTGGGTCTCGCTGCGTGCCCCCTTCCGGCAGCTGCCCTTAGTACTCTTGTTTTTTTGTTCAGACGCTTCTTTCGTTTAGTCTTCACGAGCCGCGACCGCGGGGTTCGTTGCTTTTTTTTTTTTTTTTTTTTTTTTTTTTTTCCGGACGTATCCTTGTTTTTTTATCGATTCTCGTGCTGAGGATCTGCCAACGAAGTCGCCCAACCCCCGACTTCTGACAAACCCGGAATACCGAATCCTTGAGGAAACACACAGAGGAAACGACGTGCCCGACCGCACGAGGTTTTGATGATCAGAGAATATCGTATCCACGGGTGCTCGCTGGAAGAGAAAAGAAAACGGAGAAGAAGTAAAACTTGACAGAGAATCCAACACTAGGCGAGTGTGCTTTTTATTTTCGAGGCAACACGACCCCTTCGGTCGCTGCATCCAGCACCGCCCTGAGCTGCTGCAAGGTGGCCTTACCCATTTTTTTCTTTATTTTATTTTCCGCAGGTGGGGGCGAATGGGGAGGACGCCTGGAGGCTGTTGTCACAGTGCTTTCCCCATCAGTTCACCTGCACAAGTCTTCCAGCGAGGAGCCACACTTCGTGTCAATATTCCCAAAAGTACTTTAGTACTGACAAAAAAAAAAGGGGGGGGCGGGGGGGGTTGGAAAACCAAAGGAGGAGGAAGCAGTGTGGAGTAGAAGGAAAGAAGAAAGGTGAACGGCGAAAGGAAAAAAAAAAGAGGTTTTGTTTGCGCGCTTGGGGATATGTTAACATGGCTTCCCAAACACTTCCAACGGTCTTTTGACGTGACAACGGGGTTGTTATCGGAGAGAGAAGGCAGGAGGCGAGACTGGGCGAGAAAACGGGAAGGCGAAAATGAAGGAAGGGGTAAAGAATAAGAGCGAAAAAGGGGGAGAGAGAGAGAGATAACCCCAGAAAATGAGCATGGACTTCGGCCAGTCCAAAGGGCCGGACGGGTAGCCCGGCGTCATTATCACCGGTCCACCACTACCCAGTGTAACCGGGGTTTCCTTGGTGACAGTGAGGTTTTGGCATTTTGCACTGCTCGGCACAATGCCGGCAAAGTGAAGTGTTCGCAAATAAGCCACCCAGGATAGCATCGCGTTCGCTCAACGCGTCTCCTTGGCTCGGGAAGCAGATTCAATACTAAAACTGCCGTTGCGAATGCTGCTATGCGCCTGCGAGCAAGCCTGGCGTCGGAAAGCACTACACACCCTTGCAGTTCTCCTCGGCCCACGGCTTGCGAATCGGTCACGGCCATCCACTGACACACAGAACACAGTCTCTTGTGGTGGCAATGGGAACACATGTAGAAGAGACTCTGGGTGGCTAAACGGTTTCACGACTCTTCCGAAAACGCAGAGCTTGGCGTCTGTGCAAATAGTCTGTCCCTTGTGGGACGTTGCATGTGACCAGCGGCCCCGAGGAAACGCGCTCCTCCACAACCGCTGGCCACCAGGCCCGTCGTGCTGAGCGGTATCCACTCTCTCCGCTGGCGACGGCAGCTTGCGGCACCTACGCGCCACCTGAAAGCGCCTGCTTCTGCGTGGGGGGGTGGTGGGGGAACGCGGCGGTGGTGGCTGCTCACTTATGGCCGCTGGTCTTCCTCTTCTGCGCGGGAGGCATGTCGGACACGTTGAAGTGTTCGGGCGCGGTGCCGAGGCAGTTGCGGAGGACCGCGTTGAACGTGAGATCGGGGCCCTCCTTCCACCCGAGGAGGGAAGCTCCCTGCTCGGTGAGTTCACCGGTGGTGACGGTGGCGGTGGTGCCGTGGAGCTTGACGAAGAAGTCCATGCGCATGCACGGGGGCGGCTCGGAGCACTCAGCCCGCAGCCACACGAGCCACAGGTTCTTCAGCTCGAGAATCTTGCTCTCGGCGTCACGAAGGGCTGCTTCGTTGCCGCTGAACCACTCTCGCAAGACGATGTTCCGGTCTTCGATACGGCGGAACGAGCTGAAGCTCCCACCGTTGTCGACACTGCTGAACCGCGAGTACAGCGTCTTCATCGGCTTCCCGTCGATCAGGTAGATACGGATCTCGCAGTCATTCGGCACCTGCTCTTGGACGTAGATGCAGTCACCCGTGCACCCGGCCTGCTCCAGCAGCCGCTCCAGGCGCTGGGCCAGCTGCGCCGCATTGCTGAAGGCGAGAACGTCCTGTGTGTGCGGTTGTGGGGGTCGTGTCATTTTACCCAACGCCCTCTTCTTGTTGGAGTGAAAGTTATTCCCAGAGGACGTTGAGGCCAACAGTCGGGATTTTCGAGATCCCCCGGTTGCCGTGAAGGCTGGTGGGTTGCTAGCTGCAGGAAGCTGTAACGGAAAGTAGAGACGAAGCAGTCTCCAGACGATCGCATCCTTGATATCAAAATAATTACACTCAGGCGCGTCTACAACGTCCAAAAACATGCGTCCCTGGTGGGTTTGAACTTCTGGTTTTGGTGGCAACTGCCAGGTTACTGAGTAGCGACTGTCCCGGGACCAGAAGCACGCGATCCAGTTGTTATGGAGATCCTTAAAACTCGAAGCTCTGGAAATAGCAAGCGAGTTCGCATGTTACCGTCCAGCCTCTAATGTATAGGCCAATAATATGCGCGGTTTATAATTTACCGGCCGTTAATTTATAAATCCTTCAATAATATTCTCGGCGCCGCTCTTTGTAGAACAATGAATTAATTTCTTTTTGGCGGCGCAGCTCTAGCGGCGCCGCAGGCCCACGGTACGGTGCAGTGTGTGGCGCCTCTGTTCCACAGGCCTTTGTTTTACGTAATTTTTAATCTATAAATCGTTAATTGCTTCCTTTCAAATTTCCCAATATTCATAAATTAAAAAACTACATAATTAGGAGCCAGACGGTATGCTAATAACACGTGTGTGCACATGTTGCGTCGTTTCACATGTTGTACACCAGGTGGTATGTAGAAACAAGGCAGTAAATCGCATCCTTTGATATCCACATGTACAGTGCATACCGACTCACGAATAGGGGTTCAAACTGTAGAAACTGCAGGTACTTGGAACGAAGAGTAGAAGCAAGACAGTGTGCACACAACTGCATCCCTTGTAATCAAATGCAATTCAGGTGCATACACGTGCACAAAAGATACGAACCGACCAACAAACACGGTTTCCTGCAAAATATGCAGGATGCTGCAACGGAAAGTAGAAACGAGGCACTGTGCAAACAATTGCATCCTTTGAGAAAAGTAGGGGGAAACTATTAATTTGATGTTTGAACAAGAGGGGGGGATCTTCGTTGAAACCGCAGATGTTTCCCCGCTACGTTCCCCTCGTTTCTTACTTTCAGGGTCGTGGGCTTCCCTTCCTTTTTAGAGTTAGAGTTCGCTTGGTACTCCGGTGGTTTTGTGTTTTCGGCGATAATCGCGCAGTCAGTTGCCTGTGGTTTTCCTTTTGTCGGCATTATCTCAAAACAAGCGGTATTTTTTTTTTTCTGTATCTCGTTGTTCGAAGATTTGATGCTGGCATCAAACATGCACGAGAGGTTGGGTACCAGGGAAAGCCTGCTACACGGGAGCCAAGCTTCACGTGTTCGGCGGTACTGCAGAGCCACGGGCCTACGGGTCAAGTGGCTACCGATTTCCCAAACTAAAGCATCAAGGCTTGGCGCACCTTGGGGCTTGGCGCTCGCGCTGAACACAAGCTCGTCGAGACGTTCAGCCGCAGGGCAGAGCGGATGGGGTTGTGGCACTGTGCTGCCTCCGACTCAAGCTTTTGCAAGCTGTGGTTGATCGTCACGTTCCTGGACCAGGAGCGGCCTTTTTCTTCTTCTTTCTTCTTCTTCTGTGTGCTTCTCGTTCTTCGAAGATTTGATGCTGGCATCAAACATGCACGAGAGGCCCTCTGCCTAACATTAAACTCAACCAACCCCTCTTGCTCGCCCCATTCCCCCGCTGCCTTTTTAGAAGTCGGGAAAAGGCGGAGTAAGCGGTTCAGGTCCCCCCCCCATCATAGTTTGATTTTAGAGTCCAAACCTGAGCTTCCCACGAGAAGCCGAGCTTCGCGACGCCGGACATCTCGTTGGTGTTGGTCGTCAGCGGGGTGCCGTACTTCTGGTTCTGCAGGAGGAGGAGAGCGTTGAGGGCCTGTGTTGCCGCTGCTGCGGGGTTGTCGAGGACCGAGGCGCGGTTGACCTTGGTAGTGCAAGGCACGTGGAACTCCTTGGACAAGCACATCGACGCTGTCCACGACTTCGACGCGAACAGATGGTACATATTGGAAGGGTGCGGGTGCTTCGTCGGGATGCCCGACGACTCGATCCCCCGCATGGCCTCGAAGAACTTCGACCGCTCGACGTAGCCGGGTTGCCCCTCGTTCATGTCCAACCAGGACACCGGCCACACGTAGTACATGCCAGCCTTCTTCTCCCCCGACAGCATGCCCGCGATGCCCGGCGCGAAGATTCGGCCGAAGTCGGCCGAGTGCGAGACGAAGCACGTGAGCACCTCGTAGATCGGTCCCAGCTTCTCGTGGACCACGTTGAAGAAGGTGGTGATGTACTTGTCGCAGATGCACGTTCCGATGTCTCCCCAGCCGCCGAACTCGCCGTCGTCGGAGTGCTCAGGGACGGGGTACGGTCCACCCCACCTGATGACGAAGAATGAAAGCTTCGGTCTCTCGAGGGGTGCCGGGAGTCGGACGTCGGTCGGCGGGAACATGACAGTCGTGTTGTGCGGGTCGGACAAGTCGAGGGGTGTGCCCTTGCGGTTGGACCAGCGCGTGTGCGACATCTGCACCTTGACCCACGTCTGCCGGTCCTTGGGGTTGTACTTCGCTATCGAGAAGTCATCGATCACGATTCCTGCCTGCCAGCTGACGGTGAACCCGAGCCGCGGGGACAGCAGCCCTGCGTCCGGGCTTCGAATCGGGAAGTAGCTGTTGCCGCCTCCTCCGCTCCCGTCATGCTCAAACCTGTAGAAGACTTCGACTTCGTCTCCTTGCTTCATGTCTCGCTGCCCTCCTTGATATCCTCCTCTTTTGACCATTGCAATGATTAGTGCTCTTTCCCGCTCGTTTGATATCCCCCGCGCCCCTTCTGCGTGTGCTGTGCTTGCAATTGTTAAAATATGAAGAGATGAAGGGGATAGGGCTTGCCTTCAACGTGTCGATTCAACGTGCCGGTTCTCGGAAGCCCTGGGCCCAAAAGGAACCTTCCCCGCGTAGATTGCCACCGATTCAATGAGCCGTCTGCAGACCCCACTGTTAATCCATTTACGCTGAGACTTGCACGGCTTAATCCTTGAAACAAACATACGACCACCGGCAGGATCAACCAGGTTTCTTGCCACTGGTCGTCATCGGTCCTTTCGCTGGTGGAAATGTCCTCGTCGGGTCCCACCAAAGGAGTCCAAATGAAGACCGCCTTGGGGTGCAGCCTCAGAGGCTGGAGTTAAAGAGCGGCTCTACGAGCGGGTGTGGTACACCCGAAAAGCGGGTGGGGACTACCGCTTTTTAGAGTGCAAGCCATTTTGGGTGTGGGTCCCGGGTCCTTTGGGAAGGCGAGGTCCCTTACGTATGCAGGCTTCTGCTATGCTTCTGCGAATCATCCGGACGCAGGGACGTTTTCATCTTTGTCGGGGTTTCTTCTTTTTTTTAGCAAAGGATTAACCACGGCTTGACGAGGAAATGCGGGACCGTCACTCACCCGCTGTTTAGCACTCCTATCCTGGCAAGCCGTCTCGCAACAGAAGCTTGGACGATCCAAATAGGTCCAAACGTCTCCATAAACCCCAGTGTAGGAGCAATGATTAAGATTTGAACGCATCTCCAACTCTTACCGCTCATCGGTTTCAGGGACTTCTAACCCTCTTTTCAAAGTTCTTTCCATCACTGTACTTGTTCGCTGTCGGCCTCCGGGAGATATTTAGCCTCAGCAGAGGGATACCTGCCGAATAGCTCAGCATTCCCGATCGTGCTAGCAAGGATTTAACCAACACGGCTCGTCAAGGACATACGGGACTCTCACCCTCTGTGGATACCCATTTCAAAAGACTTAGCTCGACGCCAGTTATGTCCCGAGAAGCAGCTTGCGCCATTCTCCGGATACCCGTAGAACACCGGTTCAGACTTGGGCTCTGCCCTGTTAACCCGCCGTTTCTTGGAGCGCAGTTGCTGCTTTGTTTTCCTGCATCACTCGTCTCCTTGTTTTGGTCGCCTAGTCTTGCATCCCGATCGTGCTTCCGCTTCGGCCGGGCTGCGCTCCTTCGTCGTTCCGTGACCTGAGGGTGAGACTTGCTCAATGAATACTGAAGGCCGACGACGAATACGCCAGAGCTCGCAATTTTGGAAAGAAACGGGAACGGGAGGCCTTTGAAGGAGGGGAGGGCAAAGAACAAGAGAGAACGCAAACACAAAATACTCGACGTAGCTGCTTCGACTCCGAATGGAAGGGGGGAAATATAGAGGTAAGGGGCAAATACAATACAAACACAATCTGATTTGTTCTTCGCTTACACCACCGTGTGTTGTTTTCTCACTCAGGATTTTTTGATCTGTTGTGTTTGTGTGATTTGTCGTGTAGGGGTAGACCCGCATGACCTCACGTCCGTTCAACACGTGGTTCGGTAGTTACAGCACTTGGGATCCCTTCTGTTCTTTGTCGGGCAGCATCGTCGAGCATTTCCTTTCAAACTGGCGCTTATGTAAAAAAAAAAGAAGGAGGAAAGGAAACAGCGCCAGCCTGTGGTACACAGGCTACGCGTTAGGTGACGCTGGTAAGGGTTTACTGCTTGTCGTTTGGGTGTTCGCTCGGAACTTCCGGAACATCGAGCCACCTTCGGTTATCCGATAACCGAAGGTGACTCGATGTTCCGGAAGTTCTCTGCTCACAATCAGGGATACGAACGCGAACAGAGTGTCGCCTACGTATTGCGATAGAGTCTCCACAACAAAGTTTCCAATTAATACAAGCATGCCGATGAAGGTTCCACTTCTTACGGTTCCCCGATAAAGATTGCAGATCTTACTGCCAACTTTCCCCGGTTGCGCAGGTTTTCACTCGATGGAATCGCTGCTGTGCACCGGGGATGATCGGTAAGGTAACCCCGTGGTTGTGTTCACTGGAATTTATCATCGGAAAACGAAAAGGATTGAGCCGGCCCGTGCATCCTCCCATAAGAAGGATTTCCCGCAAACGGGTGCCGTGTATTTCGCAACGCGGCCACAAAGGGGACGGTGGAGACCCGCCTGCGGTGTCCTGGTGACCTTCGGCAAATAACCCAGAAGTTCGGGTTGTCCTTGTGCAATACCTTGGTACACACGGTGAGCCCGAGCCAGAGTGATAGCGGAAGGGAGACAGTTTGGGAAGCAGAATTTCCTGCAGGGTTTCTGACGTCGCACGCTTTTTTTTCCCCTGGTAACAAGAGCTACGCGGGCACGTGCGCACTACCCGGAGTCCCGTGCTCTGTTTCCTACCCGCAAAAATACGCGAGGGGCTGCCTTGTGCTTACTTCGAAGGAGGCTAGAGGGGGAGAAACAACACAACTACAAAATGGGTCGTTTTTAGAGTGAAAGTTCGCATTTGTTGAACGCTTACGCCCGCCACTGAACCCAGATTCACCTGTGTTTCGTGTGGGCTATTACAGCACATTCTACCTCCTTTCATCTTTTGCAACTGGCAGCCTCCTCAAGGATTTCCTACAAAGCAGGAGCGTATACAAGAAATGCTCGAGGGACTGCCTTGTGCTCATTTCGAAGGAGGCTAGAGGGGGAGAAAACAATACAACTACACAGTGGGTCTTTTTTGTTGAACGCTTACGCCACCAAACCCGCCACTAAACCCAGATTTACCTGTGTTTCGTGTGGGCTACAGCACATTTACCTCCTTTGATCTATCGCAACTGGCAGTCTCCTCGAGCATTTCCTACAAAGCAGGTGCTTATACAAAAAAAAAAAAAACGGATAATAACAGACTAACGATGATACACCACCGCCGTTGTTGTAGCTGCAGCAGCAGTGAGTAGCAGGGCACACGCACATGGGCACAATAAGGATAGGACGAACCAATGACGCTGAGACTCAGAACAGTTCCGATGGTCAGGATGAGCAGAGAGCAAACGGTTAAAACGATGGCCACGGCTGTGGGTGGTGACTCTCAAGGCTAAGTACAAACGTCCGATAGCATACGAGAGTGGCGTGGTTCTATTTGTGTGTGCGCACAGCCGGGGCAAAAAGGGGGGTGAAGGGGGCAGAAGGATTCTGGAAAAGTATGCATGTGGGCTATGACCGATAGAGATCACTAAAACCATAAATCAAAATCAGGGTTTCATGCTCAGAAGAAGGCTAGCCGGCGGATGTGGGCCCTAGAATGCAGATTCTGGGGTTAAGCTGCATACCACACACATGAACAGCATCATTTGCCCTAATCCTTCGATACCCTTCCCCCCCCCCCCCCATTCTGGCCGCTGAAGGGCTTACTCTGTGTCGTTGGATGTTGCGACGGCGACGAGCTTGTCGATTACTCCAGCATTGCCGTATTGAAGAGAGGAACCAAGGAACCCTACGCTTGCGCGGCTAGGCAAAGGCGGGAAGTAGCTAGAGACCGGCCTTTTGCGAGCGCAAGTCCGGGGGGGGAGGGGAATCGTAGTTGAGTGTTTGGAGCAGAATCTTGCCTCACCTGTATGTTTGATGCTAACACACTCGCATGCACCACGTACTTGTCATACGTGTGACAAGTACGTTGTACTAGTGCAATGACAAGCACAATTCATGACAGACACGTAGGTTAGGCAGGCTGGTCATATGGCAGTTCATAGAGGGATTTCTCTCAGCTCACTTCCACCACCAAGTATGGTATGGAGCCCTATGCTCACACGAAATCTAACTCTCTGAGACTCAAGCAAAAGGAAATCTCGCTAGTACTGTATTAGTAATACGTCAGAAAATAAGAGCTCGTCACTCGCACAACCGCGGCTGATACAAAACTAATGATGCTGATGACGGGAAGAGAGAGTTGGTTTCGTTGAACGCAGTGCCTGATCGTTTTGTTACGTAAAGCTGGGTTCAGGACGCAAGTGAAAACGCCACGGTTTGCGGCGACGAGCTTCTCATTTCCTCCAACATTTCATGTTTGGTAAAAGAAAAAGCAACTGACTGGTCAAACCTCTGTAGCTGAGTTGAGGCGATCTCTGCAAGCAAGCTTTTAGGACACCGAGCATCAAACTCTCAGTGGAAAGAACTGCGTAGTTTTGAACCTACGGACACACAGAGACGAGGAACACAAGGTTGCTAGCAGTCTACAGAACGGTACAACGAATGGATGTAGTGGCCTCTGGGTGGGGGTGTGGTAGATCCAGTTTACTTCGTGTGGCTTCTTTGTTTTGGTTGTCCAGACACGGCAGTTGTATTGTTAGCATCCAATGCCTGTCTTATATTTCGCATGGCATGACTCTTTTGGGACCTGAGGGTGCTTTCCGAGGTCTTCTTTCTGATGTCACCGCACCATTGCAAGGATAATCAACGAGCAAACGTCCTTCGCACGTAAGCGCAACACGCAAGAGACGTGTCAAGCACACCAGAATTTTACCATTCGTTCCTCGCTGGTTTCACTATCGTTACGGGCGGCTTGATCCTTGGGATGTAGTCCTTGGTAAAAGCTTGTCTGCAAACTCCTGAACGCAGCTTCAAAGGCCTAGTGACCTTTTTTACCTTTCTTTTTTTCTGACCTTTGAAGTACTGTTCTTTGTACCGCGTCATTGACGTCACCTTTATCTGCCAATAGCACATGATCAAAAAGAACTTCCCGTGGATTTATTGTTACCTGACAAGCACTCGGTGTAGGGTGGTGGGACCAGTAATCTTTGCGGACGGGCGGACATCCACCCGTCCGCAGTTTTTGGGGTGCGAGCGGACGGCTGGTTGCACAGCGCAAGCCGAGTACTCAGGGGCTCGGATCACTCAGCTAAGACTTTGACGGGGTTCTGACGCACTTATGTGGTGCGGACGGCCGGATGCGTCGGCAAATTGCAGTGCCCTAGCCAAATGTTGCTTGCCGACGTGCAGACGCCCGCGTCTGCAGGTTTTGAAAACGCAGACAGCGGACGCGTCTGCAAGGATCGGCCTCCAGGTGCTCGGGAATCCTTCTTGTGGCGGCCGTGCAGACCTCAGGAATACAGAAGGCCCAGCACGGGGTTGTTTGAACTCGTTCCTGTGTCGAGGACGGCCCGTTCAGAGGCCTCGCTGGCCCGCGGTGCATTTGGGGTGCACTACGCTGACCTGATCGCGTAACTAAGCCGGTGGTCTTTTCTTCAATCAAGCTCGATGCCGAGGAGTTCTGCTTGCCAGTCTGCGCCTTGCGGCCGACGCTGCATATATGACACGATCCGGCGTCGCGGTAACGACTTTGAAGTCCGGAGTGCAAGTGCGCGTGTGGTCCTTTTTAAGATGGATTGTGTCTGCGCTCTCTATAAGGTTGCCGGCCGAGGGAACCGGCTGTGAGCCGAAACTAGGCGCCGGTCTCTCTGGACTGCGCCAGGAGAGAACTTCGCGGCGGATCACAAAGCACCCGCCCTGCACGAGGCGCGCGCCCAAGACCCGTGCAAGGCTACCGCAGCACCCTCCATGTTTGCACCTTCCTCGGATGCTACGGTCGGGAAGGGGCTTCAAAGGAGTTGGAAAAACACGTTCCCCTTCCCCGCGTTCTGCGTGTGGGGTTACCACCGGCAACTGCCGCAGCAGCCGCAGATGCGTCCTTCGCAAATGGCTCACTTTCGGGTGGTGTCGCTCCTCACCTTCCAGTGTGTTCCTGGCTGTTGCCCTAAGTCCGGAGTGCAAGTGCGCACGTGCAGTGCATGGCGCTGAAAGAGTTCCTCACGTTACAACTGCTCAAAAGGAAAAGTTGGGACTGACAGTGATGGTCGGAATACTGACAGGCAGCGTCTGCAGTTTTCCAGGCAGGGGGAGTTTGCAAGAACGTGCTTAGAATGGATATGTGCGCAACGTCCCGGTGTGCGCCGTGTTTCGGTCGTTTAAGCCCCGGAAACATAAGGCGGCCCATCACCAGCGCGGAACCTGAGAGTCTGCAGACAGGGACAGCGGTGTGAGTCTGGTTTGTCAGGCGGCTGTTCGCAGATCGTCACAGCCCTGACCACCCGTGAGCGCAGGCAGGGTGGGTGGATACGAACGGGCGAGGGGAGGTGCGCCGTACACAGACGCAGGTGACGGTTCAGGGCGAAACCTGTCACATGAATCTCGATCGTGCGGCAGCGCATCGCGCTTTCATAGCTCGTCCTACGAGAGCACAAGCAAAACCTGCCTCACGGGGAGAAGGCCCATACAACCGTGTCTGAGCAATCAACTACATTTAAAAAACGCGGTGTAAGCTCTACTGGGAAGAGAAGGGAGGGGCGGGGAATGAAGGGCTAGGTGGGTCAGGTAACCCGGCCTGTCGGGGAAGCTACATGACGAGCAATCTGACTACAGCTTTGATGGATTGCATGCTGATCCAGGACCCGGGCACGAGTTTTCACTTTAAATGGGCGTTGGTGGTTTTGTTTTTTTCGCAGCGTGAGCCGGTGCCTCTCGCCTCACCTTTCAAATAGCTGTTGTTGCGTTTTTGAGGACTGATGAAAACTGTTAGAAGTGTCGGAAAAGTATCACCGCAGTGCCCCAGGGCCGTTGTTTTAGGGTCTTCGGTGACCATCGAGGCTGCGAGCCGAATGGTGAGGGGGAAGGAGGGAGGGATGATTTCTCGTCGTGAAACCGGACTAGTATCGATGAGAGAATGCGAAACATTGGAAAGGTGCCTTGGGCTGGGTCGAAGTTCGGAACACACGCATGGCTAGGATACTACCTGAATTATTTCGTTTCGTTTCTATTCATCGAGAGCACAAACACGAATCGAATCTAACTCGTTCTGTATTTAGAA
Organism: Diplonema papillatum; assembly: GCA_030068145.1. NCBI lineage: Eukaryota > Euglenozoa > Diplonemea > Diplonemida > Diplonemidae > Diplonema > Diplonema papillatum. Next base: position 405,166 of record JAPJBO010000061.1, read on the forward strand.
ACAGAGTGCTCCGGTGTAGTTTCCCCTCGATGGGTTCGTCGTTGTTTCCTCGCAGTCTGCTAAGACCCTCAGGCCGCCGTAAGGTCGAAGCGACTGTGAAGACGAGCGCAAACAACAAGGGGCGGTCTTTCTCTTCCGGCTGAAAGCGAAGGGAGTGTCACTTTCCCCCGCCCTTTGTGGTTCAAAACCTGCGGGACCGCCAGACGGCGGTGCGGGCACGCTCAGCACGCGGGACACCCCTTTGCGCCACGTCCTGCACGCGAACTGTCACGTGTGTGACTGTCGGCGAATACAGGTGTGTATGTGTGTGCAAGCGAACTACAGGGCACACGGCCTATAGATGCGTACCCTGGACATAGATGGCGACTCGCCGCTCGCCTCTGAACTCCCTGTACTCGCTTGCTGTACACGGTGAGGTCCAGCCTCAGAAGCTGGAGTTGGTGTAGTTGGTGTAAGCCGGTCCATCCCCTCTTGATAGACCGAAGAATACAGCTCCAGGAAATTCGATGTAGTTCCCGGATGGGAACCGACCGGCCTAGTACTAGTGAGATCCCGGGATTCGGGGGGTTTTGCGGCATGTCAAAGCGCAAACATAAGGTACGGGCGAGTCAAATGGCTAGTCAACGGGGCTCGAGAGCCCGGGGCGAATGGGGGAGTGGCGACTCCGCCCCCTATGTCCAGAACGGCGGCACGTGGCACGGGCACGCAGAGCAGACGCGGCGCGGGCGACATTCGACGGAACGCCGTTTCGTCGTCGCCCCGACGCCCGCTGCTGTGAAGGCAGAGAGGCGCCAACACGCTGATCCACTTCACCTCTGCAGCTTCGGCGCTTCTTCGGTTTGGATGCGCAGGGAGTGGTACTCACTCGCGACCTGCACAAAAACTTCCCAAGACGCTGTGTGGCGGGGTGTGGGATCCTAGGTGCACGTGTTCGGGTGAAAGCACCCTCTGTTGGCCTTCTCCCGATGTAGGAACTCGTTCTGCGCCCAAAAATGACCTTGTGGCCAAAATACCCCCAGTAAAACCTCCTTCACAAAATTCTCGTCTAAACTCGTATGACGAGTTTAGACGAGAATCTGATACGAAAATACGACTCGTATGCACTGTATGCTTAGGGGGGAGATATCCATTTTAAACACGGGGCACGGTAGCCGCCATGGGCCGCCCCTTGAGCGAAGCCTCGTCAAACACTTGGCCATAGTCAGGCTTCAAATATAATGGATCAACGCAAAAAACAAGGGCAGGGGAAAGCAGCGGTGCTTTCAGAATTGCGTGTGCTGTTCTGCTACTGGATATCCTCGTTTGTAGTGATATAGAACGAGTACAGAATGCAAGACGGAAATGACCGAAAGTCTCGAAAGCGACTGACCAGCCAACCGTAACGCGAAAAGTGAAATTGAAGAAAGGCAGGGGTGGGAAATCATACCGTCAGCGGCCAGCATCACCGCCGCGTGCTGGTAATTCGACGCGGACTGCGCAAGAAGGTCCTTCGTGCTCCTTGCACGGACTTGCAGGATGGATTCAATATCACTCCTCAGCTGGGCCACCTCGCTCTTCAGCTCTGCTACTTGTTTGGCCTTCTGGGCGACCACAGACTCCCGCGTTGCCGACGCCTGTCTCTTCTCGTCGACCTCTTGTGATAGCGGATTGACGCGGTTCTTCGAAAGAGCGACTTTCTCCATTATCTGTCGCGTTGAGTCTCGGTTATTCTCAATAGATGCGTGAGGCATGCCCATAACGACTTCCCGCGTATTTCCCCAATGCAAGCAGTAGCACAGGTGTCGGGGGCACCGCCCCACGGCGAACGGTGTGGTACACCTAATTCAGGCCTGGGTATATCTCTGCAGTTTTTCGGCTGAAAAGTCCTATTAGAGAACTCGCTATTTCGAAAAGTCGCCCACCTCGCCTACCCACCAGCGCTCCCCTCGCAGCCCCAATACTCTGCCCGCCACCTCTCCTCCCACCCGCGCCGAAGCCTTTTTCAAGATGTTGGGGACAGGCATAAACTTGGCTCCGGGCCCCATGTAAAATCCGGTACAGTGCATTTCTCAGGTCCTCGTGGTTGTACAGTGCATTTATGAGGGTCTTCGTGGCACTTTGTGCGTGTGGTGCTCAGACCGAGACTTTTGAGAGCGTGGGGGTTCGGACGTTCTACAGCATGGTCAACCCTCGTACGTTTCGGTGTGGCTGAATCGAACTGGTCCAGGCCGGAGGGGTCGAAGGAATTTCTGCATGATTCAAAAATGGGTCACGCCGTTTTTTGGCGCGGCTCATTTTTTGGTCTCAAAACCGGTTTGGGCAAAAACTTCACAATCGTGTACCGTTACGGGCAAAAACTTCGATTTCCATACCGTTATGGGCAAAAACTTAGGCAGCTATACCGTTATGGGCAAAAACTTGGGCGACTATACCCAGGGCTGGTCCCCACACGGTGCCACGTGTGGCCCACATATTTATTTGCCCAGTGAACGCGAGGGATGACGCCCACTGGCCGTCGGTCACGACCACCGTTATGCATCCAGTTTTCAACAAAGTGGACGGAGCAGCCGCAGGCTTAATTTTCTCGGTTGTTGAATAAGGCCGCACCACAGCCTTCGGGTGTTAGACACCCAGACACTGACACGTGACTGAGTCACGCAGTGGTTGGCCACGGGTTGTCGTCAGGTGGGTACGACTTTTTCATTTTCGTGCAAATGTGGGCCACACGTGGCAACCGTGTGGCGACCAGCCCTACATGGTGGGTTTAGGCCAGCTATGATGCCTCTGTCGATGACGTCGAGCGCGACGCAAAATCAAAGCTGCTACAAGTTCAGTACGGCGGGTACACAACAGGTTTGAAAGCCAGGTTACAATACAACATAAACAGCCGGCGGCAGCGAAAAAAGAAAATCGGGCGCGTTCGCGAACTGCGCTGTCGTTGACAGGCACTCCTCGCTGCCCCCCACTATCATGTGGCTGGGGGTGACCCCAACGTAGAAAGGGCTGTATAAACCTATGAATATACTTGAGGGACTGCCTTGTGCTCATTTCGACAGAGGCCAGAGGGGGAGATAACAATACAACTACATAGTGGGTCTTTTCTGTTGAACGCTTCGTGTGGGCTGCAGCACGTTTGAGATTTCGCAACTGGCAGTCTCCTCAAGGAATTCCTACAAGCAGGTGCATATACAAATAAAGAACTGTGAAGATTTGCCTCACAAGTCGAACTGACGCTAACACTATGGGGCCGGCTTACCGGCGCCGGGCTGCTAGGGATCAGAGGACCCAAAACCGGTCTGACGACTGGTTTACCCCCTCCGAGCTGGTACCCTGGACTGGCGCAAAAGACCCCCCCATGAAATACCAATGGCGTTATGGCAGTATTCGGACGGTGGTTTCTTTCTTGTATTTCCGTCGAGACACTCGATGTTCAGTTCCGCCCCATCCCGAGCACGAGCAAATTGAAAATGGGCCCCAGCGGCAGACCTTGAGCTTGTACTCGCGCAGCAGATCGCTGTGGCCGCCTTCGTCCAACTCCTTGTTGAGCTCCTCTGCGGACATGCGGTCCACTGCGGGAAAGCTTGTCGGCGGCTGCGGGAACACGACCGGCTCGAGCTGGCGAGGGCGAGAGGGAGGCGGCGCTTCGTGGGCCGAAGGGGTTTCGAGCTGCACGGCGCGCACGTGGGAAAGGACCGAGACGGGGGACACGGCGGTGGGTGCCCTCCAGTTTATGGAGGCTTCTCGTGTTCGGAACGGAGCTGCGGAGAGGCTGGTGACCACCGTGCGAATAGCTTGAGCGAAGGATTGTGGGTGCTCCCATTCGGTTAGGGTGGGGTGGACGACGCGGCCGTCGTCTAAAACGTGCTCGCTGACGATGAGAAGGGGGTCCGGGTGTGCCAGGATGACCTCCGGAACTTCCACGGGGAAGCCGGAGGTCAGAACCACGCGAAGGACCAGCCCGCGCTCCCGCACGTCCGCCACCAGCGCAGACAATTCATTGTCGACCTTTCCGCTAGCCCCGCTACCGAACTCCTCCACCAACGAAGACAGCTCATCCCAGGGCAGCGTATCGGCTTCAGACACCAGCACAAACTCATCATTCGCGGAACCCGTCCCTTGCACCCTGCGCGTCGTCTTGAGCATAGTCGAAATCGACCTGAAGATTCCCATCAAACAGAAAGAGCGAATGGGGCAGGAGAAAGGGAAGTCGCGAGGCGAAAAGCACGCGCCTTCTTGGTCGTGTAAAAAGGTATAAAAAATGAGGGGGAGGGGCTTCGACCGTGTGGGAAACGCCGACGGTTTGCACTGGTTCCTCACTCAGTGTCAGAAACTCTCTTTTCAGGGAGGTGGCGGGTTAGCCTGAGAGAAGTTGTTTGTAAAGAGCGGACACTTGTGCACTGCTACGCGTATACGCAGTAGCACATGCGCTGATGCACAGGTGCGGTGATGGCGGGATCCTTGGGTCCTGCATACCACGTACCAGTACATGTACCCCTACATGCGTAGTGCATGCGTATAAGTCGATCTTTGAGTGCGTGAGCCCCTCCGAAGAAAGGTCCATCACACTAGCTCTCCAGGCTACTTAGCCCGGGTCTCTGGGTCGCGTCCCCCTCCTTCTCTTTGTCGCCTGGTCTTGCGTCTTGTTGGTCCGTCCGGGCTGGTCGCTTCGCGCTTCCCCTTCGACTTGCATCACCTCGTCTCCACTCCCTGCCTCACGGGCTCCTACGTTTTGTGCCACCTGCGACGCGGGTCGCTTTACTGCTTTTCTGCGCGACGGCTGCTCTGTACTCGTTGCCTTATCCGCGATTGCCGCTTCTCGTACCGACCGCGCCTGCCTTTCCTGTTCTGCCTTTCGCCTCTGTGGTCCGTCGGCCGCCTCAGCTCGGGCGTCCTGCTGTGCTGTCTGGATCTCCTCGTCTTCCTTCTTACGCTGCTTGGCACTCCGTGCTGCCCGCGCCGCTTGCGGCGCGGGCCTCTTCAGAGCCGGTCGTCCTCGTGCACGCTGTTCCGCCTTCGTATCCTGGTTCGCGCCCTCTGCCTCCGGCGCGCCTCGTGACACTTCCTTGCCCTGGGCGGTGTTCCTCTTCGAGCTCCTCCCTCCTCGTCCCGCCTGATTCTCCTGTTCCGCTAAGGTGAACCACTTCTGGGTCCGTCGCCCTGCGTAGTGCATTGTATAAGTCGATCTTTGAGTGCTACATGCGTAGTGCATGCGTGTAGCAGCACAGTGCGTATACCGAATACCTAAGCCCGCAGGTCTTCTAAGATACGGGTTCTGGTTTTCCTTTCTTGTGCATTTCAACACCGCTTGCCCCTTCGGGCGAGCAAGCCGCGGTCTGGTTTTAAGACTGTTTCGTGGCTAGAAAGCACAACACCCTGCCGTCTCTGCAGAGAGCGACAGACAGAGCACACAACCGACTTCGTGCAACCTGCGTCGCAGGCCGGAAGAGAAACGGGAATGACAGCAGGGGAAAAGACATCGAGGGGCAAGAACAGGCCTAGTGCAAGAGGAAGATGTCAGAATCGGCCGTCGCACGGGGAGGTGCAAGATCCGGGTGGTACCCATCGCACGAGTACATAGGCTTCAGGATTCGTGTGATCAGTTCGAAGGTGAGAGGACTGCGGGGGGAGACGCATCTTTTCGGCTGCGCAGAAGTTCAGAGAGCAACTGCAGAAGCCCTTTCTGAAAGACCTAGATAACGTTGAAGACGATAGGCGGCTGGATGTCGACAAACTTTGGTTTCGTCGTGCTTTCGCTTACCCACCTCGATTTCACCCGTACTGCGTTGATTGAATTGGTAGAGGTCTGCCCCCGGTCGGTGCAGCCGCAGTGTGCGCAGAGAGCGCAAAAGAAACGCGACGTGGCAGGTCCACAAGCTCAAACAGATGGAGTGGCAGTTGGAAGGCACCGACGATTGTCTCCTCAGCTCCGCCAGAAAACCGTCGTTGCGCTGAAAAGCGCCCCTATCCGCTGTTTCGTAAGCGACAGACGGGAAGGCAAAACTCTGCAACAACAGCTAAAGTAAGGGTTCACATAGAACGTGCGGAGATCTGACGCGACAGTATCATCCGTAGATTTCTCCGAACGGACGTCACGCTATGCGTATCGCAACTATTCAGATGGGAAACGCTTCGGGCGACAGTGGCCGCTAGCCGGTGCCTTTTATCTCAACAGCTTTTCCCTTGAACGAGCGGAAAGGTTTGTGTCCGGGTTGGGCGGCAGCTCGCATCCGGACAACTATGCGCCATCAGACTCATTCGGACGACAACAAATATGCAGGAAGCGGCAGGCGTCGCCTCGGATGCAGGTGCCCTTTGTGAAGTATATGCATGGGCGCTCCATGTGGGGACGGCGCGCTCGCTCATCCGACACGACAGGCTCAGGCACGTCACCGAGAAGCTCGGCAAGCCGCGTCAACTCAGCTGGTTCAGCAACTGCACCTTCTGCGTACCCTCTGCCGATGGGTCTGCTTACAGAAGGCATCCGCTGCATAGGCACAGGTGCTTCCAGAGGAACGGGAGCGGGGGAAGACAGTCCTTGTAGGAGACTCTCGGGGTTGTCGGGGGGTGTGGTGGTTTCGAAGGTGCGCGGTGATGGTCTGCTGTTGGTGGTGTGCATGACGGGAAACGGAGAGGCGTGGGTGTGCGTTGGGGTGAGTGAGTCGGTTGCACTGCCGCAGGCGCGTCTATACGCAAGCTTGGTTGACTCGGTTTTATCGCTGACGCACGCTGGGCTTTGATCCCGAGTGTCCACATCGCTGGACAACGCGGAGTCGACGTACCGGAGAACAACATCTTCGTCGTCCAGCCGTGATAGCCCTGGAGTTGACTTGTCAGTGAGGGACAGCCTTGCGTCAACCGCACTGCTGCGTAACTGGAGCAAGCTGGGTCCAGGTGTACTGCCTCCTGAATCACGATTCGTGCCCAATCGGTGTGCACGCTGTCGATCCGCGTCTCTCAATTGTTCAATTTGCTGGACGATCGTTCCGTGGTTGTATGCGCCGTCATCCAGCTCCAACAATGACCGAGGCGATCCTTCATACCCACCGCGCGACCCAACACCGCCGTAGCCGTCTCGAGGCCCCCGTAGCCGGCTGCTGGCACTGCTGCCAGGAGTACGAGACCGAGACCGGACGTCGTTCACGGTGTGACTGTAAATCAAGTAGGTAGATATAGCTTTAGAGTGAAGGGAAACTTACTAGACACTCCGGAAGGCTTTTTTCCAAATGCCAGGTGCCATAGGGTGGTCATTTTTGACATACCGTATTTCTAAAAATGTTGGCCGGAAATAAACCTGGCGCCCCCCCAAAAACCGGGCAAAACCGCCACATTCGCCGTTGTGGTTTATTTCCGGCCGACATTTTTGCAGGGTTTTTGGGTACTTAGCAGATTTCCCCCCCTCAACCACCACCCCACCCCGCACATCCTGGACGGCTGTAACCTTCGCGCAGACCGTCCTCCTCCCCTGGAACGCAACGCACGCGGAAGATAACCCGCCTCCCCAAAGCCAATATCCGGCTTTCTATATGATGCTATAATCGCTCGCCGTCCCTACTCGGTACCCAGCTGGTGGTGGACATGAGGCTTGCGGAGTCGTGTCTTTGATGAACGTCTGACATGTGCTGTCTTGGCGCACAACACAGTTGGGGCATGGCGTACGCTTGTGCAACATGTTGGTGGGAACGCGAGAGTCGGACAAAGGAAGAAGTTCCTCTTTGATATGAGACGATGCCAAAACCCCCCCCCTTTGCACTAATAAATCTTTTTTCGACGTCACCCCATACTGGCCCCGAACCCCCATCTGTGTGGCCCAAAACGGGTCCCAAACGGTTTTTGACGGGCTGAGTCGAGGTAAAGGGGTCTCCGAAGGCCCACGAATGGGCCCAGATGGGCCCAGGTGGGCCCCGGAGCGGGCACTCAGTGCGAGGGGGGGTGCCCCCAAAATGGGGTCATTTTCAAAGCCTCGCCACTACTCAAGCTAGTCAAACACCTTCTGGCCTCCAGCGGGAAACCCAGACTACACAACGACAAGATCGGCTGTGTTCCGCTGTAGATAGCCACCAGCGGGTCCTCTTGAAGCCGACGAGTGTTCTCGGGGGTCACAGATAGCCCTACTTGGCCACCCCGCCTGCAGCGCCTGCGGTGGGCAGGCACACCTTGTAAATAGAGTGGGTGCAGCAGGTGCACCCTGCCTAGAATCCGGCTTTACCAGCAATACTAATTAAGAATACAGATTGACCCAGGAAAACGGAAACTAAGAAAGGGGAAAATGCCAAAGATCACGGGTCTGGAGTTCGTGGAGTCATCGGTGAGAGCAATGCAGAAGTTGTCGCCGTTTCATGAGGAAACGAGACGTGGTCAGTCCATGCAGAGACGACTCGTAGCCAGCAGGACCTTTTGCGAAAAGGTCTCTGGTGAGGACCTGATCGGTTTCTTTCTTCTTCGCCCTAATGACAGAGAGGGAGAAGGTTGACATCTGGAAGCGCCTTTCTGGTAGGCTTTCAGAAGCCTTCAACAGCCTTGACGACGAGGCGAGCCGGCGACGCATCGTGAGCGGTTTGGACTGGGCACGTGCCCGGTACAGGGCTGTTGGAATGGTCGTGGGTGACAACCGGGGAAGATTGGCGTTGGCGGGAGGCCCACAGTCGTCATCTTGGTTCTTTTGCATTTTCCACCTTATATTCTGCGTTTTCCTGGTAAGCACTGTGTTCTCAAAAGCGGGTGAAGCCGGATTCTAGGCAGGGTGCACTTGCATACCACACATTCTAAGCGTGTGCCTGCCCACTGCTGGCGCTGGCTAACTGTGACCCCCGAGAGCATTCTTCGGCTTCAAGAGAACCCGCTGGTGGCTATCTACGGCGGAACACAGCCGATCTTGTCGTTTTGAAGTCTGGGTTTCCCGCTGGAGGCCAGAAGGTGTTTGACTAGCTTGAGTAGTGGCGAGGCCCGAAAATGACCCCATTTTGGGGGCTCTCCCCCTCGCACTGAGAGCCCGCTCCGGGGCCCACCTGGGCCCATTTGGGCCCAATCGTGGGCCTTCGGAGACCCCTTTACCTCGACTCAGCCGGTCAAAAACCGTTTGGGACCCGTTTTGGGCCACACAGATGGGGGTTCGGGGCCAGTATGGGGTGACATCAAATTTTTTTTATTAGTGCAAAGGGGGGGGGGGGGGGGGGCCGGCTATGTAGGATGGAAACGTTGGAAACGTTTCCGTTTCCGTTTCCGTTTCCGTTTCCTTCTTTTTGGCGGTGGATGGAAACGCCGTTTCTTTTCAAAAGAAACGGCTGGTATGCCACTAGTATACTGGCTGAAGGTCCGACCGGAAATGTGTGTCGAACGGCGGACCCCGCAATCCAGTCGGAAACCATGGACAAGGTGGCTCCGAAAAAGAGGGAGGAAAGAAGCATAAGAGTTGCGACCGCGTGGAGCAGACGCAACCACACGCATCCGGTTGTGATGACTTTGAGGTCTGCAGCTCTTTATACCAATGGCTGTTGTAGCGACGATGCTCTGTTATGCGAGGCCGTTGGCCAACGCGCTGAAGACGATCGGGAAAGCACATCCGCTTCCAATAATAGGCTATACAGATACGGTCGTTCAGGACAGCGGGAGCACCGCCGCGCCACAGGCTACAAGACCGGGGTTTTTCGGCGGCGTAAGACAAAGAGGGAGTGCAATCAGCATCAGGAGGTGAGAAGGGCACACGTATGCCGGGGCAATGTTGAACCCGCCAGAAAAGCGATGGCCACGCAGTAACGTGTGCGCTAAACATCGCTTGCCACCGTGCACCTTGCATACGACGACGGGTGGCAACCGTCACCGGAAGGGGCACCATCGGGCGGTGTTGTCGGAGCATAGACAGCGACGGCAGGAAGAACCCCACCGACAATGCAGAAGAGGACGGCAGATTCAAAAAGCCCCACTCGGCACGGCTGCCGATACAAGTAAACATGAGAACGTGGGTTGGAAGCAGCAGAGGACGAAGTGGTAGGCACAGAAGAGTGGAATCTGGTGTCAGAAAACCTCAGCATCCGCATGTGACGACATTCTGCATCATTAGCTTGTGGTTACCTATTTGCTCGTGTCAGATCGCCGATGAAAGAAAGCGGTGAGCATCAGCGACTGCTCTGCACAAACGAGACCGCGACGACACACAAGAAGGGGCCGAGCCAAGTCGAAGAACAGCCCAGGAAGGGCCCTGAAGAGTCAGAGAGCCCGCCAGAAGACGGAGGAAGAGAAGTGCCCGCTAGTAGATCAAAAGAAGAAGGTGATCCCGCCCTCTGAAAGGAAAGCCAAAATTTGGCTGGAAACGGACACCTGACGGACACACAGAAGGACCCGCGAAGTGGTATCCTATAGGACCCCTCAGCATGACCTTCCGGCGTTTCTTTTAAAAGAAACGGAAACGTTTCCGTTTCCGTTTCCGTTTCCGTTTCCATATTTCGAAAAACTAAAAGAAACGGCGTTTCCATCCAACTTAGCCCTAGGGGGTACGACTCCCACTGTAGAACCTGTCCGGAAAACCTATTTTTAGGTGTTTTTGTCACTTGGTTGTTATTTTGTGCTACCTGCCAGCTCGAAACAGCTTTTGGACGTATGTTAGGGCCTCTTCAGTGAACTTGCGGTGACTCCCGGCACGTAGTTGCACCTATATGGGCATGTGGGGGGGGTAGAGACCCCCCCCCCGCCGCCGGACGGTCCTGGCGCGTGATGGTGCGTTTTGGCAGGTTTCATCATTGCTGGGGGCTTGGCAGCCCTGAGAAGCCTTCATGCACATGTGCCGAACACCAGAAAGGTCCAAATACCACCCCAGGCCCAGGCCCGACCTCAGGACCCCCAGGAAACACGTACAAGAGCACGAAGAATACATCCAAACCCACTAAGAATACACTAAAAATACAGCCAGACCACTAAAAATACACTAAAAATACACACAAAATCACTAAGATACAAGCGGGACCACCAGATATAGACGCAAAAATACTGGAAATACAAGCAAACACACTAGTAAAACTAAGAAAACAACCCATTTGCAGGTAAATTCACGAAAAAATAGATAAAACCCCACCTCATCCCGTGCCCCGGTTGTCCGGAGCCGTGCGCTGCCTGTGTTCCGGTGGGACATTCTTTTGCAAGGCTGGCACAACGAAAGCGAGTGTTCTGCAAGCCCACAAGGGATGAGTACGAGGCGTTGGTAGGCGAATGGGATGGGACAGTTTCCCGTCGGGCGTGGGGGGGGATATGGTTGCAAAAAGTGGCGCGAGGGTTGGCAAGGAGACTGTGTTTGTGGAGGGTGCAGGGTGCAGCGGAAAACACATGGTGTTTGAGTTGCTCCCTCACGCAAGCACCACGTGCTAAAAGCCTAGCACTCCTGCGATGCGCATGGGGATCCGGAAGTACACCTACAGACCGCAAGAAGACGAAGGTATCCAGGATCTACACCGGGGTGTGACCCCTAAGTCGTCAGGAGCAAACCCTGTAAGAAAGCTCCAGTATGACTCGGACGAAGAGGTGAGCCCAGGCGGGCGACCCACACACACTGTCGATAAGTGGATAGAGAAGTACGGCAGCACGAAAGACCATCATGAATGTGTCCTCTCAGAGCAGAGTCGTGCACAGGTACGTCCTGGTACCAGAAATAGAGTTGCACGGCAAAAGACGCTCTGGTATCTTGCTTTTGGCCCAGGAGGTTACGAATATCTCTGCCTGCGTGCGTCTTGTGCCGGACAGGCTTGGCATCCATTTGTTGGACTGATTCGTGGGCAACAGTGCGGTCAACTCTGAAGGGCAAATACCGATAAACGGAAACAAGTTGGACCGGACAAAATGGTCCAACTCACCTATTTTGGGCTCTGGTGGTCCAACTTTTATCCGGCCACTTTTTTTCGGGGGGTTCTGTGTACTTGGTGCAGTTTTGCGGCTGGCCAGCACTCGCTCCACTCCGTAGTCGCGCATGGGTGGAGTTCCCGAACACTGCGCGGCGCTGCGTAACCCGCTGAGTTCCCTCCAGCAACTCGCAACGAAGCACCCATGGTCATTGGTCGCCATGGCCCTGTGGTGGAATCACAAGATCTTCCTTGCGCGGAAGGATGTTTGATCGCGACCGGTTGCGGTTGGTCAGTGCCGAGGGTGGACCAAGATGCGTCCACCGTCTGTCCCATTGCTTTGGTAGAGTGCAAACGCAAAAATGCAGAGTGCAAACGAGATGGCTCGAGGTTGTGTGGCTGACAGTGAAGGAAAAAGTATGAGCCGCCAATAAACGACGATCTTGGTACGCTCAAGAAGAAACCCAACGCATCTCTCGCGCCTGACTACCCATTTGTCACGGGACATTTTTTACCTCATGCCCATCGACCCAACCCCGCCTAAGTGGATACGTGCCTGGGCGGAAATATGTTGGACCGGACAAAATGGTCCAATTGTTTTGGTCGTCCGCGGTCCAACCTTTGTCCGGTCCAATATATTTTCGGTCCAACATATTTCCGGTCCAACTTTCTTCTGCTTATGGTATGGAAGATCCACGGGGGGTTTCGAGGGCTGAAGGATTCTTGTCACACGAGGTTCTAGGGGAAGTTGTTTGGGCTGTTGCCGTGAGATTAGTACTTCTTGGGGTTTGGCGGTTGCTTTGGTCGGGTCGGGGTGTTGGGAACGAACGCGGTGTGCCTACTGCTTCATTTTATTGTCGTTGATTATTGGGGTGTTGCTGCCGCTGCCGTGCTTGCGTTCTCACCTTCTTCCTATGCTTGTAGGGCCCATGTTGCCCATTCAGCGCACTTGTCTCCCGGGCAGCTGGCACGCGTAGAGCCACACTCCGGATTACCGCGTGGTTCCCTTCGCTTAGGCGTCCAGGGCCTGCATTCGGGTGCCCGAACACCGGCCTTTGGTCCGCCTCCGGCTGAAACCATCTAAGGTGCGCTGTGTCGCCCCCTGTCAGAATGTGTTGAGAGGTGGCCTTTTCGTTGCACCCTCCTAAACCACATATCTCCGTTGTGCCGTTTTGTAGAATCGATTGCCTCACTAGCGCACTGCTCCGCTGGACCTCCGGAGTTGGTGCAGCGTCTTGCCGTTGATGCTGCTCTGTGGCGCGTTTAGTCGCTCTCTGATGCTCGAGGGTCCCCCGTGCAAACCTGCCGATCTCTTCCATCTGCACTAGGCCGGCGGCATCTTGGGCGCATACATATTGATCCACATCAAAGACGCTTCGTCCGTTTAGCACTCTTCCTGCTGCCTCGTCCGCTTTTTCATGTTTACGAAACCTCACAAATTCTGACTATTATGGTCGAGCCCGAGTGTTACATTGATGGGCTGTGTGGAACTCCTCACTGCGGCAACAACAATGTCAAGATCCCTGCTTGGGCAAAGCCTCCGTGCCGAAGCGTGTCGGGAAATGGTAGGCATGCTCGGACCGACTGGAAGTATTCGCAACAGTCAGGCGGCCGCTTCTGCCCAGGGTTCCCCGCTCCCCGCTCACGTCGCTATTGTAGAGTGTGTTTCACTGTTGTGAATTTGGCACGACACCACTCACAGTGCGTCTCTCTTGCCTCCGTTTCTTCTCATTTTGTAGACGCTTTTCCTCGGCAGCTGTCAACTAGCTCAACAAAAGTCTCAGGGTAAAGGGGCTGGACAGTGCGTACAGTTCCAGTTGGGTGCGCGCTGCTCCTCTCATCCTTTTTCAACGGCGCCGCTGTCTATCAGGGGAGATGATTCCCATCAAGGCCCCCAACAACCCTGCCCAACTCAGTCCGAGGGGTAGTGCACATCGACCAAACCTCCCCAGTTTTCGATCTCGCAATTTTTCACGCAAAACCCCCTATACATCACTGTTTTGGACTGAAAAACACCTGAATTCACTTGTAATTTTTACTAGTGCACTAGTAAAATTTACAAGTGCACTAGTAAAATTTACTAGTGCACTTGTAAATTTTACTAGTAAAAGTGTAAATTTTACTAGTAAAAATTTTTACTAGTAAATTTACTAGTAAAAGGGTCATTTTACAAGTTTACTACTGCACCGTGTAGTGCAAAGGGGGGGGGGTTGGCATCGTACCATATGTTTTTTTTACCGTTTATACACCTGACATATTTTTTGAGTGTATTTTGAGTGAAATTTTGACTCAGGGGTTTGGGTCAAATTTTTGGGTCAGATTTACGGGTCGAAGTTTTGGATCAATTTTTGGGCCACATTTTGGGGTCATTTTGCCCTTATGCTCTTTCCGAGAGTGGCGGTTCTCAGGGTGAGTTTTCAGCATGTTGTTGTGTCGCACTATCGAGTTTTGGGGATATTTTCTCTGTTCTCAAGTGCACCTCAGTGCAACGAATGAGCGCCATGCATCAGCGGTCCCACCACTGTAGATCCCCAACCGTAGAGGGACCATCCCACCACATTTGCGTCAGTCCCTTTGGAACTCAACACAACACCACCTTAGTCTATTCGCATGAATGTGCCATCCAAAGATGCAAAACGCGGAATGTGAGCGAACGTGTTCCTTGAGGCGGAGAGGCTAGAACAGCCGAGACGAACTGCCGGTCGGCATCGGCTTCTTCGGTCAGGACGTCAGCCAGGCTTCCGGAGGTTGGTTGTTAAGATGTGCCAGGTCATACCTCAGCTGACCGAAGGAAGCCGTAGACACCGCATCGTCCAACTTTTGTTGCTTCGCCTTTGCATTGTACGCAGTGCGCGCAATACCTTCGCCCCCGTCAAGTCTTCAAAGCGTGTTTGCACAGCGATTTGCTTTCCGCTTTTGCCTTTCCAGTCAGATGTTGACACGTGCGCGGCTGCCAGTCACCCAAATTACGCTAAAATATTGACCCGAAAATTGGACCCAAAATTCGAAAGCTCCACCCAAAAGTGAAATTTTCCCCAAATATTTGTAGAATACAAAAACTAGAAAGTTTTGTCAAAAATTTGCGCCAGGTGCATTATCGGTAAAAAAAAAAATCCAGGTGCATTATCGGTAAAAAAAAATATGAAGTCTATTAACGGTAATCGATAAATATGCAGGTGCATTATTGGTAAAGTCCCGTCGTAATGCGTCTCGCCGTAGTGAGCGAGCATAATTGCTGATTCGTCTTGTTGCTCACTTCCGATCCGCAAGTACGTAGGGCTGCCGGTCCGGGTGAGGATAAAGAGAGCTATCGGCCGCTGGTAGACTACGTTAGCGACCTGGAGTGACGTAAGGTCACGCCACCCTTCGGAAGTTCCGACCGAACTCAAACTCCTCTTCCATTGGGTCCAGGTGCGGTGGGGGAGGACTTCGTTGGTGAAGAAAGCAGGGTTGCGTTCGGCGAATTCAAGAAGGTCGTTCTTCCCTACTGCCTTGCCAATTGCTGCAAATTGGCAATTGCCATCCCCTGGTATGCGTACTAGGGAAAGGCCGAATGCCTGCAGGCGCTGCTTGGCGACACATTGCAATTGTCCATATGTTAAAGTTTCTGCAGCTCGTGCGGAGGCGGGTGCTGATGGAACAGGGGCTGGTGAAGTTGCGGCCGGTTCGGGTGCAAGTGTCGATGGCTTAAAACGTCCCACGTATGCTACCTCTTGATATGCGGGTTTGCCCTCCCTGTAACGCCTCCCGATCTTGGTGAGCTCGAAGAGGAGGTCGCGCTGCGTTGTTCGAAGGTTGGGAAGGCGTTCCTGGAGAGTCCGGGCAAAGATTGCGCGCAGATTGCCAAATCCGAAGCCGCGGTCGAGAAGGGTGTATACGACTAGGCACACTTCCCTTACGATGTCGGGGAAGTTGTTGCAAAGCGCTAGGGCCCTGATCGTCATGCTTTTGAGGATCGAGGTCCCTTGCGCGCGTGGAATAGCCGAACGTCGATGGACAAAGCGCGTTGGCTTGAAGTCCCATGTGCGCGCTTTTTCGTTGACAGTGAGGCGTACCCATGCGTGACGATCGCACTCCGGTCGTTCGACCCGGATACGGAGACCAACATACTCGACGTCGTCTACCGCCCTCGTGGTCGCGCGGTAGAGCATCTTGTATAAGGCAGTAGGCGGAGGAGGGGATTTCCAGCAGAGAAAATCGTCGATGTACCTCGTGTTCAACGCCAGGGCTCGCGCTTCCTCTATTTTATACTGCGCCAGCAAACCATCCACGTATTCTGCTTCTACAGAATAGCAGAATAAGTTGGCGAGTTCGCTGGACGATATGCCTCCCATCGGGATACCCTTCACCTGTCTTTTGAAGACGCCTCCCTGGCAAATGTATGCGTTGTCCACGACAAATGCCAGGTATTCTTCAGCTTCCTCAAGACTGAATCCGAGGTTGGGTTCGAAAGCCAAAGCCTCTCGGATAGCTTTAAGCACGCCCGCCTTGAGCTCGGGGTGCAACAGCTCACTGTACATAATAATGAAATCCAGAGAGGGCCTTCAAACGCGTGTAGTTCTGCTTTATGCGGAGCGCCACCTCTTCAGCGGATCCTACTATCCAGTAGCGTCTTATCCCCTGCCTAGCAAACAGAAGTACGTCCTTCTTGCGGAGTGCTTCAGAGGCTGCTTTCAGAACGACGGAAAGCCGTCCATCCGCTCCAGATATCGCGAGGTCACGACTTCTTTTCTCCGGCGTTTCCGGCTTCCCATGGAGGAGCTCCTCCATGATATTTTGGGTGCTGTCCTCGGCGACGACTCGTCTTAGATTTTCACTGATATGCGTATGCGTATGCGTATGCAGGTTCGGGTGCACGGCAGCTGATTTCCGCACGCAAGCAAATGCCCGTGGCCTTGCGAGTTGCAAGAGAAAGTATCGAAGTAATAGAAGTGTTGACTGCAGCTAATTCTGAGCTCCCCCGCGAAATCAACTGGATAAAAGGGTAATTGTGAACAAAAAATTAGGGCGCACCGAGTCTCGTCATGCCAGTCGCTCCGCGCCGAACCGGAGGCAAGCCGCAGGTCTGCGTTGGAGTGTCGAGAAGTACTCGTGTGCCTCGACACGGGGATTGGGTGCTGGTCGTATCCCCCGTAGCTCGGGTCGATGGCCGATCGGGCAGAGCGCGCTGAAGACGCGTGCAGCGATCGTCTAGAATGCGGCGAGCCCGCGTCGTGAAAAAGAGCGCGATTCCTGGCGCGTGAGTCGAGCACGCCTCCGGGGGCGCTCCTTGACGGAGGGTCGAGCCTGCCTTCAGACCGTTGAAACCGCGAACTTTCCTCATACCCCACGCTATAGCCGTTGCTGCGTTGGGACGAGTCCAAAAGCCCCCGCGAAGCACTGCGCCTATCGGACCCTCTACGGGTAGCCCTCCATTGTTCCTCTGTCAGGAACCCGCCATTCAAATCCTCGTTGCCTGATTGCTGGCGCCATCGGCAGTCGTTTGTCTGCGACTTCCATGCGTCCGGGTCGCGGAAGTCAAGCGAGCTGTCGTTGTTGTTGATGTGGTTCTTTTTTTGTACGGTTGCACTGAAGGGAACAAGATAAACGGGCGATTGCATAGCTCCTGCATAATTTGTGCGTTCTTCTTGCGGGGTTTGTGGATTTTTTGAAACCACTTTTGTCACGAACGCTGACCACTGACTCAGTGGCACAGTGTTCCACAAATTGGTCCATGGCGCGGCCCGTAAGCATCCCGGTGTCGGAGGGTTCTTTCTGACACATCAGATCGATGTCTCTGACCGGCGAGACTGACGAGTAATGCACGACGGTTACATCCAAAGCCAACAGGCTGGGATCCAGTTTGTCGAGAGCAGCTGCTATAGTGTAGAACTGAAATTTCGTCGAACCAACATTTAAAAGCTACAGCTCCGCGGGGCCGAGGGGCTGTCCGGGGTTGGGAAAGTATCTACTGGAAAAACAACAGGGGACAATTACTACTGGTTATCAGTGGTCCATTCCCACTGGGTCCCGCGGGCTGGCGTTTCGAGAATGGGCAGAAGGCTGAATTCGAAAGTTCGAGTCAGCCCACCTACACTTGTGTCAAACGAGCATCTCACCAAGTGTGGATCCGCCCCCGTCGACGGCTCGCGTCCCAATGCACTAAAGGAAGTAAAACCATTTGGCAGGAACCTGTTTGGGATAATGAGAGTACGTCATAAAACATAGGTTAAATTGTCGATGAGCCTCACAATGAGCAGTAACTACAAGAACAACGAGCTGTTCTTGCGCGCACACTACTTTTCTTGCATAGCAGTTTTGGTTGGGCGAAGCGGCCACGTACGCGGCGTTCTGCGCGCTGCTGCGTTTGGCAAACTGCTTGGTGACCCGTAACATGCAGTTTGGCAGGCGGCTGGTTCGCCGCAGGTAGCATTTCGAGCGCGGCGTTACCTCAGACGTTTTCGGGAACCTTTGGGTTCGTTACCGAGATCCTCCGGACAACCGGGACACGGGATAAGGTGGGGTTTTATCGATTATTTCGTGAATTTACCTGGAAATGGGTTGTTTTCTAAGATTTCATAGATGGCCGGTTGATAACGTTATATAACGTTATATAACGTTATAACGGCCATAACGATATATAACGTTATATAACGTTATATAACGGTCGAAAACGCAAAATAACGGAAAAAATAACGCAAATGACGGTTTTTGGGAATTTTCAGATTTTGGCCATTTTTTGCCGATTTTTCCAGATTTCGGCCATTTTTACCCTTATTCCAGATTTCTGGCCATATTTGGTGGTTTTTGGCCATTTTTGCCGATTTTCTCAGATTTTGGCCTATTTTGGTAGTACCTTCGACCTCCGTTTTTTAGCAGACGTGCTTGACTGGAACGTTCACAGTAGGGGTCTTCTTCACAGATCTTTAGGCACTGAGGGTCAAACACTACCGGATTTGCCTCAAAACGAGCTGAAAACGCGCGATTTCACTCCCCACAGGAAGAAAAAAAAAATTGCGAGGGGTCTCCCCTTCAGATTTCTCCCTACAACGACGAAAATACCGTTATAATAACGTTATATAACGTTATATAACGTTATTATAACGTTATATAACGTTATAACGGTCAAATAACGTTATTTTTCGACCAAAAATGGCAAATAACGGTTTTATAACGGTCAATAACGGTTTTTCTGGATTTAGGGGGGGGGTAACAAATAACTCCGGGAATAACGTTATATAACGTTATATAACGATATATAACGGCCATCTATGTTTCTTAGTTTTATTAGTGTGTTCGCTTGCATTTCCAGTATTGCTGCGTCTATATCTAGTGGTCCCGCTTGTATCTTAGTGATTTTGTGCGTATTCTTAGTGTATTTCTAGTGGCCTGGCTGTTTTTAGTGTATTCTTAATGGGTTTGGATGTATTCCTCGTGCTTTTGTACGTGTTTCCTGGGGGTCCTGAGGTCGGACCAGGGCCTGGGGTGGTATTTGGACCTTTCTGGTGTTCGGCACATGTCCATGGGGGCTTCTCAGGGCTGCCAAGCCCCCAGCAATGATGAAACCTGCCCAAAACGCGCCATCACGCGCCAGGACCGTCCGGTGGCGGGGGGCAAGGGTGCCTGGAAATCCAGGGTCTCCGGGGCCCGGGCCCCGGGCCCCGGGTTAGCGCTAGGGTCCAGGCCGACGGTAATCACGCCATCCAAGGATGGAATCTTCAATATTGCAGCTTCCACAACAAGCGGAGAGCAAGATGAGAAAAAATCAAGAAATAAACTTGATACATTTCGATAAAAAAAGCTCAGTCGTGCATTTACCATCGGGGCTGAGCGGGCGGAGGTTCGAAGGTGAAATGGTCAAAATGCCCTGAGAAAAATGTGGGACAAAAACTTTCCGAAATGCGGGTTTTTAGGGATTCTCATACATGTACGCCTATATATATTTAGCCTATATTCGATTATTTTCGCGTTTTTCCCAAAGAATAATAATAAGCATTTATTCGGCAAGATAATTTCCGTTTATTTTGTCGAGGTGTCGGTTTTAGTCCCGAGGGAGGCCCGAGGGGGGGTTTGCAACCCCGAGCCACGAGCGGAGCGAGTGGCGAGGGGTTGCAAACCCCCCCGAGGGCCTCCCGAGGGACTAAAACCGACACCGAGGCAAAATTGGCGGAAATTATTGCCGAATAAATGATTTTATTGGGAAAAATAAATTCCCGAGGATGGAAAGAAAACCATACTGCTTTGCAGTTATGTTGGTGTCTAGCAGAACGTTGCGTAGCAAATGTGCACGGCAGAACGTTGTGTAAGACGTTGAGCATATTGCATTGCAGTTACGTTGGTGTTTAGCAGAACGTTGCGTAGCAAATGTGCGCGGCAGAACGTTGTGTGTCTGAGACATTGCGTAGCAGACTTCTGTGACTCGTGCAATTTGTCCAGGTACAGGACAAAGTCAGTTTTTGACGGCTTCCTCGTTTTGATTTTGGCAAACGTTGCGAACGCTTCCCACTCCGCCTCGTACACAGGTGCACTTTTTGCAGGCACCTTGGCGTTCTTCAGAATGTCATCTGCCTCGCGCTGGCGCTTCGACGGCATCGGGATTTTGATTTCTTCCTCTGTCCTTGGGCTGTTTTCACAGTTGGCAGGATCAGAAAGGATGGATTAGACTCAAAACGAGCTCAAAACACGCGATTTCACTCACCACAGGGAGAAAAAAAATTTTGCGAGGGGTCTCCCCTACAGATTTCTGCCTACGACCTTATTTTGCGCCGCCAGCTATTTTCAGTCGGAAAAATAAACGAATTTATTTCGCCGCCAGCTATTTTCAGTCGGAAAAATAAACGAATTTATTTCCCTAGGGACAATAAATTTCATTTATTTGTTTCGACTGAAAATAGCTGGCGGCGCAAAATAAATTCCGAGATCGGAAAAAAATAGATTCGTTTATTTGTCCGGCCTGTGTAAACACAACGGAATCCTGTCAAAAAATAAACGAAATTTATCGTCACGCTCCGCAAGCCATTTCCACCAGAGGGAATTTATTTTTCCCAATAAAGATATAGGCGAAATATAGGCTCATATAGGCGAAATATAGGCTAAATATGGGCTAAATATAGGCTAGATATAGGCATATAGGCGAAATAAATTGCGCATAATTTTTGTGCAGTATTTTATTCGAAAATATTCCTGGTCACCATCTGGACCGAGAGTCGTGCAGTTTTGTGCGGAATTCGTACGCAAACCCGATGGTCCGGTAGCCAACGAGCTGAAAGCGCCAATAACGACATGTTAGGGTTGGCTGACTGGAAGAATTAGGTCGGAGACCCGGCGGATAAACCGGGCAAACCATAAACTTGCCACGTCTGTGGAGTTGCCGTAGGCCGCTACAGCCGCAAGTTGCACACTTCGTTCTTTTGCGGAGAAGAAGTCATTCACTTCGGCCGTGGGTGTCTCCGCTGGATTTTTGTGTCCTTTCGTCTTTGCACGCTGCTGCTGTTGTAATCCGCTGAAGTCGGCTCTGGGTGGTAAGGAGGCGCACCACTCGTCGTAAACCACCGTATCGCTCGGCAGTCAGCCCCGTTTCTCACACCAGTTTCTCAAATCGGGCGAGGCAACTGCTGCACTTGCCATGCAGCGGCGGCCACTCCAACGTGCTTGATGCCATGTCAGCCGCGTGAGTCGTGCTTCTTACCTGGCGGCGTTTTTGGCTGTCGTCGTCGGCTTGTCGTTGTCGGGTTTGCGTCTACGCCGGGCTGCGCTGCAGGCAAGGTCAGCGCGAAAGCATTGCCTTTCGGCTTGTGTTTGCTGCCCTTAGGGCGACCTCGTTTGCGCTTTGGCGCTGGCTTTTCGGACGACTTTCTGTCTTCGCTGGTCTTTCGGCTTCGGGCTCTTCGTTGTCAGACTCGGTCGTTGCGACCACGTCAGACGACCGAGACGAGGCGTCAGAAACGACCAGCTTTCTCTTGACCATGCTTTTCCCGTTCTGGAAGAATAAGAACGTGGAGTCGTGGTTTCACACTCATGCAAACTAGACCACCGTTGACCAACCTCTTGTCGACACTCGATGCGAAGATGTCCTGTTCTTGGTGAACGTGCTCTAAACGCGGACAATTGCTGTTTCGACGGCATGACACAGCCTTTGTTGTGCACGAAGGCGAAGCAAACATGGACCCAGCTATGCGTACATTCTCCAATCTGTGACAGCCTTCATCATGCACACAAGCAAAATCACGTAGTCAAAGTCGAACCTAACTACGTGCGTACATTCTCCAATCTGTGACAGCCTTCATCATGCACACAAGCAAAATCACGTAGTCAAAGTCGAACCTAACTACGTGACCTTGGGACACTGTTTTTTCGCGCGAACATGTTCCAGCAGCCTTTCTCAGTTTCTGACAGCACAGAGCCGCGTTTCTGCACGAGAAAACAGCCAGTGAAGTCAACAGGAAAATATTATTAAAATATTGGTGTAATTCCCTTATATCCCAACACTTGAAATTTTGTTCCCTTATATCCCAATGGGATTGCCTTGGGCAAGGCAATCCCATTGGGATATAAGGGAACAAAATTTGTTGTCCCATTGGGATATAAGGGAACAAGATTTGTTGACCACAGAACCTGGCCAGACCAGTCAGTCCGACCAGCCTGGACAGACCAGACAGCCTGGACAGCCTGGACAGCCTGGACAGCCTGGACGGCCTGGACAGCCTGGACAGCCAGACCAGTCAGTCCGACCAGCCCGGACTGACCAGACAGTCCAACCACTGGGCAAACCAGGCAGCCTGGACAGCCTGACCAGACCAGTCAGTCCGACCAGCCCGGACTGACCAGACAGCCCGGACAGACCAGACAGTCCGACAAGCTTGGCAGGCTGGAGGCTGGAGGCTGGAGCCTGACCAGTCTAGTCCGGCTGACCCAGAGTCCGACCAGCCTGGACTAGACCAAGCCCTGCAAGATCAACAGGAAGGGTGGGTCTTCTAGGTCCCTGGTTTCTTTCAATGGGAAGAACGGGAACAAAAATAGTTACCCAATGAACAGATGTCCTGCTGCAGGAAGGTACAAGGTTGTTAAAAGTCCACACGAATCACAGGAGGTAGAACATGATTCATGGATTAAGTTTGAAAGTACGAATCACAGGACGTGGAACATGATTCGTAGGACCGCTGAGCACAAAGTTACCAAGTTTTCAAAACACCGCAACGGAGCAGGCGCCCGGCAGGCAATAGGCTCGGTCAGGACTGATCCCTCACACCGAAGTGATCACGGGTTGCCTTGTGAGCGTAGATGCGCGGGGCTGAACTCAGGCTGCATGAGTGGGTTTTGTCAGGTAACAATGGCCCTCCACACCGGATCTCAAGAGTAAGCTTCGTTTCCAAAAGTCGTGATCAAGTCTGTATACCCACAGAAGGCGCGAACTTAACGCAAGGACCCTTCAGACGTGGAACGCATTGGTCAGAAAAGCAAACACCGCAACGGAGCAGGCGCCCGGCAGGCATTAGGCTCGGTCAGGACTGATCCCTCACACCGAAGTGATCATGGGTTGCCTTGTGAGCGTAGATGCGCGGGGCTGAACTCAGGCTGCATAGTGGGTTTGCGGAACTGCCGTAGCATCGATCAGCGAGTAAACGTATCCATCCCTGGCCGTGGCGCTCGATGGCTTCGGTAAACCGCATCGCGTATACAGACGAGACTTGACTCCGTACTTAGAGAGCGAATTCCGTCGATCATGGTGCAGATGACTTTACGCAGGACGATGCAATATTACCCCTCCCTTCCCTCTTTGCCCTCCCGAAAAGAAAAGGCGTCGTTGAGCAGAGTGTAAAAAAGGATACGGGTGCACGAGCACGCGGGGCTCATGCAGATGGAAAAAATCGGCCAATTTATCCGTAACGTAAAACACGCAAACATGCAAGAAGCCGCAGCGCAACCGGATGCAAAGTAGGGCAGTGCTAAACATGTGCTGACTGCTCCAGAATAGAAATTGAAACCTCATTTTGGAGGTAAACGCAGCCTCAGATTTGGAATTTTTTTGTTTCAACGGCACCAATCGTCCCCGAATAGTCACTTTGACCCCCGGAAAAATTTTTTTTGAAGGGGTCCCCCAAAAATCGTCATGACCACAAATTCTGTTCCCTTATATCCCAATGGGACAACAAATTTTGTTCCCTTATATCCCAACCAATTTTGTTCCCTTATATCCCAATGAGATTGCCTTGCCCAAGGAAATCCCATTGGGATATAAGGGAACAAAATTTGTTGTCCCATTGGGATATAAGGGAACAAAATTTGAAGTGGTGGGATATAAGGGAAATTCACCTAAAATATTATTTTTGAATATTTCTCGAATATTTCTGCATTATTTTATATTGTTTCTGAATTTATTTCGCCTATATGCGCCTATATGCTATTATTTTGTTGCCTATATGCGCCTATAAAAAATATATAGGCGTACATGTATGGATTCTGGCCCAAAAAAAAAGGTTTTTTTCAACGCCCACCTTGGGTGACTGAGCCGTGGTTTACCCTTCAGGCAGCCAGCTAGACCTGCCAGAACCTGAAAACCTCCTTCAGGTTTCGTGGCTGTGTCGAAAAATACATTCCGAGGACGTTCTTGAACGCTTTTGAATCCGTTGAGCTCAAGGACAGTCTGGGGCCCTGGAATGGAATTGTAAACGAATTGCATCGTACCAGAGAGTTTTTCCTTTGGTAATCGTTCAGGGCCAAAACCCCTGGCGGGGGGGAGACCCGCAGGGATGATAAAACACAACCCCAGTTTCGAAAAATACAAAAAATACAAAAAATACAAAAAATACGGTATTTTTTGTATTTTTTGGTGTTTTATGGATTGCCAGCAGCATGATGCCGAGCAGGGCCTGCTGGACCTTCGCACCCGGGATGTGTGCGATTTCCTTCAGCCGGCGTCCCCTGCGCGTCCGGCGGTCGTCCCGCGGCCCGCTCGCTTGGCCGCCGTCAGTCACCAAGAACGACGGCTGCCCTTGCTGCCTTTTCCTCCTGTGCCCTTTCCGCCTTTGCCGCCTTTTCCGTATCCACGCCGTACATACGGCGGGGCGCCCTTACCCGAGCCGCGACTGGCCTGGGTCTTCTTCGTCTCCTTCCTCTGCCGGTCGACCTCCTTGTCGACGTCCTCGACCATCTCCCGTATGTCGGACGGGTAGTTCGCCCACTGCGCCTTCCTTTCGACGGCCTGCACGGCGCTGGTCGAGCTTCCGCTTGATCAGAGCGCGGATTTCATCGTCGATGACCTCCTGGACGAGGGCGTCCTCGATCTTGGGAGTTAGCTTGCGGATGCGGGGTGAACCGCTCCTCCGCCTCCCGCTTCGCGGCTCGGGCCCGGATTGTCTCCGGTCCCCACTCGCGATGGGCCGTGTCGTAGAACAGCCGCAGGTCTCGCAGCCAGTTGAACGAGCTGGCGGCTTCGGATGCGGTCGGCGCGGCGGGGTCCTCCACACCGGCTTCCTGTTCGCGGGCAGGGCTGCTCGTGCCGGTGCTTCACCCTCCGCCTCGTCCGAGTCATCTTCGTCCTCGTCGCTGTCGCCATCATCCCCGTCTTTCTCTGCCACGATCCTGGCCTGCAGCTCCCGCTTTCGCTGGATCCCGGCAACTACCACACCGAGTTCCGCGGCCAGCGCTTTCAGCTCGACCACGGTCAGTCCGGCCAAGTAAGCGTCGGTGACTTTCGGCATCGTCGATGGGAAGTGCGAACAAGCGGGAAGGGAGGGACGGGAAGCAAGCTACTTTGTTTCTCTGGACGGATTGGAGCGGCAAACCTGTCGTTCGGATCATTATTAGTCTTCAAAGAAACAAGTTTATTTTCCTACGAAAAGAAGAAGTAGTATGTGTCATCCTCATCCGGGAACAAGTCAGGGAGAAGAACGGAGCAATCTTTACAAACGAACGAGTGACATAAAAAATATGTCTTCGCTCTTTCGCTTTCCTTTCAAAAACTGTTGCGTTGACGCATCCACACCTTCGCCCTATGAACCTTTAGGGACGCGGGTGGCTTCGTAACGATGCCATTCGCGGTGTGCTTACTATTGTGGCTCTCATCTGGCTCCATATACTTTTGCCGCGGGTCAGGCCGTCGGCGCGTTGTTCATTTGTTGGAACCCACTGGGGGCAAAGGCTGTAGTTTTGGTCCTTTGCAATTACAAACATATGCTGGAGCAGTATGTTTCCCATGTAGTTTGCGCTGTGGCCTTTTCGCACGGAGTGTACGACCGGTAGGCTATCGTTCAGGATAAACGAGTGGCGCCGGAGCATGCAGCTGGCCGCCAGGGTTGCACCCGGGAGAATCTTCGCGTGGGTAAAGCAGGCGGAGCGGAGACAGGTGGAGTACCTCGCGAGAGCAGACGGTTCCGTGACCTGGGACGCGAAGGAGATGGACGAGCTCCTGAGAGGGCCATCCGTCTGGGGCGGAGTGTACGAGCGGCACGGCAGGAAGGAGACACCGGCGCCCAAGTGGGAGGCGTTTGAAAAGGACTTTCGGGCTCACATCCCGCTGGCGGTCGCGGTGGAGCTGAACGCGATAACGGCGGCCGACCTGCGGAAGACGCTTTCAACGATGAAGAAGAACACCGCGCCGGGCGCGGAGGGCTGGCGGGTACGCGAACTGGCGGCTCTCCCCGACGAGGCGTTGCGGCGGTTCGCGGAACTTTTTGCAGTGGTCGAGAAGACGGGCAAGTGGCCGGAGTCGCTCATGAGGGCCCTGGTCTCGCTCATCCCAAAGGGCGAGGGCGGCTCCGGACCAATGGACCTACGGCCCATCTCCGTCACGAGCGCGGTCTACAGGCTGTGGGCGGCGACGCGGCTCCGGATGCTGATGGAGTGGATGCTGGCGTGGGTCCCCGAGGGTATGCGGGGAGCCATCCCGAAGCGTGGGGCCGACGACGTCATGTACGCCATCGGTCTCCGCATCGAGCACGCCGCAGAATGTGGCAAACCCTTGTTTGGTCTTTCGGTCGACTTCATGAAGTGCTTCGACCGGCTGCCGCACGAGATCATGTTCCGTTTGATGGAGGTGATGGGGCTGGACCCGGGGGTACTGAGGGCGATGAAGGCGGTGTACGGAAGCATGCAGCGCCACTTCAAGACGGCGCGGGCAGTCGGGGAGCCTTTCGTTGCGACGAATGGCATAGCACGCTGAGAGGGCAAGGGTGCCCTCTCAGCGTGCTGTTCCTAAACGCGCTCATCGCGGTCTGGGTGCGGGCCGTGGGGGCGTTAACAACACCGGCCCAGGCGATGGACATTCATGCGATGTCGGAGTCCCTCAGGGGGCTCAAGGCCGTGGCCGAAGTCACGACGGACTTCGCCAACGCGACCGATGGGGGCGTCAACGCCGGGAAGTCGTTATTTTACGCCACGAACGCGGACGCTCCGGGAACGCTCACAGTGCAGGGCAACAAGGTACTGCGGAAGACAAGCTTCGACTTTCTGGGGGCGATGTTTGCGGTCGGGAAGGGTGAGCAACCAGCAGGCGAATTCAAACCCGGTTCGAGGCCGCGAAGAACATCGCGAGAAGGGCGAGAAGCCTGCCGATCCCGATGGATCAGAAGGAGGGGTACGTGGCTGCGTCGCCACAGCGAAGGCGTTGTACGGCGTCTCGGTGTGGCAACCGGCGGGGACGTACATGGAAGGCCTGCGAGTTGCGACCCTGGCGGGGCTGTGGACCGGCGGCAACAGGAGGTGCGATGCTGTCGTGCTGAACACGCTGTGTCGGAGGCACAGATTGGACCCGCGTGTCGCCGCGATACATCGGCGGGTGAACACGTTTTCGCAGCAAAGATGGTGAAGCAGTCGCACTTGGCACCGCTGATTGTTGCCATCCGAGCAGCGCGGCAAGCAAGGCGGGACCGCCCCCCCGGCGCTCCAGAGGCACCGGGGCGAAGCAAGGAGTGTTCCTGCTCGAGCAAGCGATCACGGACATCGGATGGACGTGGCCCCGATTCGACACTGTCGATGCCGTCCTCGATGCCGAGGAGGGATGCCCTCGTCTTGACCACCTCCTTGTAGCGCATCGTCCGCCCGGCCTCCCGTAGCTCGTGCTGGAAGTTGTGCCGAGCGGTCTGCGCCCGCTGCCTCTTCTCTTTCGTCAGCGGCTCGACGTTCTGCACCACCGTCCATTCGCGCCGTCGGCCCGTTCCTTCCTGCAGGAGACCTGCTGGAGAAGGTCACCATCACCGGCTACCAGCAGGGCCTGGTCAGAGCTGTCATTGCCAACGCGGTACACACCGGCAAGCGATGGGAGCAAACAACCTGCAGATTCTGCGACGCTGGTGTCCCGGAGGACGAACAACACATGTGGTGGGACTGCGTCAAGTGGATCGACGTGCGTGGCGCGTATCCGAATGTGCTCGCTCGGCGGCCAGAGATGAAGCCGTGCATGGCTCTATGCGGCGTCATGCCCAAGGACACGATGGGTCTCGACTTCGACGAATGCAGGGAGCTGGCGGCCGGGATGCAGCTGATGTGCGTCGAGATCCTGCTCGGGAGGCAGCGGGCCGACGGCATCCTCGAGCAGGACTGCCGGCGCAAGGAGCTCAAGGTGTCGACATATCCGTGGGGGTGGGAGCCGCAACGGCCGACGGCCAGCCAGACCATCAACGTCGACGGTGCGCGGCCGGACCGCAACGCATGGAAGGACACCCACGAGATGCTCCTGGCGCTGGCAGAATGGTGCTCGACGAAGCGGTGGTCCGAAACCGGCAAGGAGGCCTCCATCTCGTATTTCGAGCTCGCTGTCGATTTTGAGCTGCACAGCGGCCTGACCCTCACGCCGGCCGGCACACAGCGGAGGCAGGAGAACATCGCGCAGCGGCAGCCGAAGGAGCGCTGGACCGTGGCGGACACGCTGCCGGGAGAGGAGACGGCGGCGTTCTTCGACGGCGGCAGTCGGGGGAACGGGACCAACGGCGCGGTCGCGGGAGCCGGGGCGGTCTTCTACGACAAAGGCGTCAAGCAGTGGGAAGTTGAGAAGCCCATCGCCGGGAGAGCGACGAACAACGTGGCGGAATACGTCGGGTTCGTCAGCGTGTTGGCGAGGTTGCTGCGGGACCCCGTGCCGCCGACACCCCGCACCATCGTCGTCAAGGGCGACAGCGAACTGGTCATTGGTCAGATAAAGGGCACGAAGAGGTGCAACGAAACACTCCGGCGATACTACGACCAGGCGCAGAACCTGTTGGCGAAGCTGCACGACCGACGGACGACGATCGAGCCGGTGCACATTCCTCGCGAGCTCAACAAGGATGCGGACGAACTGTCCAACCGCGCCATGGACACCGCACAGCGACAGGCGGCACAGGCCTACAGCGACTCGGCGACCGCGAAAGGGTGGGCGATGAGGACCGCGCTGAGCAGGTTGGGCAAGATTGCGCGCGTGAAAGCCGTCCACCCGGCCCTCGAGATGCGCGTCAACCACCTCACCAGCCTCGGGGGACCCATCCTCCAGGGCCTCAACAAACGGCCGCAGATCAACAACCGGGAGGCCTTCGAAGCGGTGATGCGGGCGTTCGAAGTCGCCGCCGTACGGCACGTGCCCAAAAAGATGGCGAACAAAGGACGGGGCGACCAGGGCGGCCACTGGGAGAAGGCGGGTGTCCTGACCGGCAGCTTCCGACCCCAGGCCCACTACCCACGGGGGTGGCAACACAGCGGCGAGAAGTGGAAGGCACGGGCAAGACACGACCGGGCGACGCACCGCCGCGCACGCGGCGGCGGCAGCCGCCACCTTTGGGACGTCCTAGCGAACGCCGAGAAGAAGAAAGCCGACGCGCAACGGGCGGGGTGCAGACCGGGATCGTCAACCAACCGCCTGACAGCGGCGGCAGCGGCAGCAACAGCGGCAGCGACATCGACAGCGGCGACGTCGCGAGAACGCACGGAAGGGCCCGCGGCACAGCACCAGTCCATTCCCCACGCGGGGGGGGATGGCCGTGGAACCCTCCCCCGGGATGACGAAGGCCGGGGAGAGCCGGGGGCAGTGAAGTAACGAAGCCCGCGAACGGTGGGTGGTGACCCCTCCGAACAGCCTCCCTGGCCCTGGCCCACGCCTGATGCGGCAACCCCTTAACCCGGGCGGCGGCGCTTTGGCATGAGCCAGGAACCTCAAGGGGAGCAGCGCGAGAGGCATCATCCACCCACTTGCCCGCCCATCCACCCACCCGCCTACCCAACCACCCACCTGTTCATCCATCCACCGACCTGCCCACCACCATCCACCCATCTGTCCACTCAACTACCAACCTGTACACCTGCCCACCTACCGGCAGCCCCATTTTTTCCCACAAAAATCGGGCTGAGTATCGGGGAGTTTCGGGGAGTTTCGGGGAAGTGTCGGGGAACTTACCAGGAGCCCGGACCAGGTGGCTGACCCCCGAAACGCAGAAGCACGTTTACCAGAAAAGAGAGACCGAGACCGGGTGATTTTCAACCCAAAAAGGCAGGAATCCTTGTGGCTTACCACAGGCTGCGTTCAATGACCGCAATGTTGCGGTCATTGACCGCAATGTTCGGTCATTGACCGCAAGGTTGCGGTCATTGACCGCAAGGTATGCGCATAACTTTCTCAGCTGACCGGTCAAAAACTGACCGGTCAAACATGCGGTCATGACCATGACCGGTCCACCGTGCAATGGGGTCAACCTCCCTTAGTGCACACCCTGGGGGTAGGTATGTACTATTTTCCGTGCCTGCTTATTCAGAAACCCCCTGTATAGGTGAACATCTATGTCTCAATGATAGTGAAAAGTCAAATGACCGGCAGTAAAACACTTTCTGGCACCCTTATACGTATAGTCCAGCAACGATCCACTGACAAAAAGTTGAAACTGACATACCTACGGCTTGACCGAAGGCCGTTTCGCTCCCATAATATTTCACGTCGGTTGTAGCCTCTGTCAGTGTTGTAGGAGCGCCGGCTATCACGCTCCATGGGTTGGTGTTTGCAACCACTTCCAACCCTAGGTCGGCCCTCTTTCTTTCGGTTGTGGCTGGGTGTGTTCCTTTCCCTTTGGTTCAAAGCACGCAAATTCGACTTCAGTCATCCAGATCTGCGGTTGTCCAAAAAAAAAAAGAATGCGCTTGCCGCCGACCGACCAGGCCAACCAAGGTAAGGGGATAAAAACTTCGAGCTTCCAGAATGCATTTTAGGGCAGTGGTCCAACGCGTCCGGAATACGGGTCGCTCCGTGGCAGATTTGCCATCTTCTTCGACTTGGTAATGGAGCACGTGTGTGCATGCGGTGTGTGCTCCCATGCCCCCTTGCGCTAGCAAAGACTTCAAGTTTTCGCGGAACCTGAATCTTTCTGTAGGCGGAGGTACTTTCGATCTATGGAAATAGGAAAACAAGGTCATCGCACAACCAGATACGTCGATTGATCAGCTGTTAAATCTTGCGGTGTTGGCTGCCACCTCGTTCCGACGGCCACCCCCATGGCCCATTGAAACCCATGCATGCAGACGCATCCTGCATGCTTTCTACGTCTCACAGCAGTTCCACGGCAGGCAGCGAGATGGGCTTCCGCTGGGACAGAACCGACCCAACAAGTGCGTTGTCCAAACGAAGTTATCCAAGGACGAGTATCTTATCAGGGAAATTTAGTGAACTTGGTATGCAGCAACAATCAGTGACGATAGACTGCACAGTCTTGTCACTCAAACCAGACTGGACCACCAGAGGACAATCTGACGAGTCAGTGATTCCCCGATACCAGAGATTGATTGAGATAGTAGTTGTCGTCTCATCCGCCCGCAGATACGGGCAAAACAGAGCTGGGTTTGCATTCATCGAGTGCGGTGGCAGCAGAAATTGTCAAGCCGTGACAGCATTCGGATTGGGTGTACTTTTCGCAAAGGCGAAAATCTCAGTCACAGCGTTGTGGGCCGTCATCGGAAAATGACAGTTGACGCAGTGTTTTTTGCTTTGACATTCCACCGCGGCACCGAGTAGACCAGTTCATCAATGTAGCGAAAGGCCAGAATGAGCAGTTGTAATTCTGCAGCCGCTGCTGTTGTCGCCTTCTGTCATCTTCCTGAGCCCTGCCACCGGGGTCGTATGAGTTTCTAGACTGTTTCTGTACTTTGCGCGGCGCCTCTTCGAGCGCGCACGCGAAAGATAGGCACTCGCAGCAACAAAGACGTGCTCACTCGTCTCTCTTTCTTGTCAGTTCTCGTCAGACAATACGGAGAGCAAAAACTAGTGGGATACCCGTAAAAGTGCTGCAGACTGTAAAACTGCAACACGTGTTTGATCACCTGCAGTAAAACCAATAATGCGGATGAAAGAATAGAAGGAGTAGCGTGTTCTAGTGCGGATGAGGCAAGGCAGCGCTGGAAGAAACTTGCAGAAGAGTGTAGTGGCAGAAAGGGAGAAGAAATTATCTCAACATAACAGATAAGGAACGGACCAAGTGTGCAACGACGAACCCTGCCTCCCGAGGATAGTGAACGAACTATGTTTCGAGTCCGTCTCCCCGCCAAACTCCCAGTTTCCGTGAGGGGCCGCCGGAGTCTGGAATCTGGCAAACGATGACGTCGAGTCTTGGCCGTCTTGTGTCGCGGGCGATGCTTCTCCGGAAGGATGGCAGAACGCCTGTGTCGCTATGGGACGGAAGAAGGTACGCAACGCTTCGATGACTTCGATCGACTAACTGAAGTGGGCTGCTGTCTCTCCCCCCCCAGGGCCCCCCCCTTAGCAAGCTTATAATGAGAGCTCTTGAATGCACGTGCTGCCCCAACTGTACAACATAGCTGGCACAACAGACGCCTTGTTGTGAGACCACCAGGATTGGACTTGATAGGGATCGTTGTGTTTGGTACTGCAACAGCGTCATGCTTAGTTCGATGAAACTACAGCAGTGCTATGCCGAAGAGGCATAGAGAAGCCCACGAGGCGGGACCGTATGGGTCATTCGCGGCAGCGTGTCTTTGGGCTTGCGAAAGGCACAGCGCCTTGTCGGGCTGCGACCGGAGAAGCGCATAGAATTGAAGCAGCACCTGAGACGTGCTCTGGTGCGGGGTGGCCCACATCGAGTAGATCAACGAAGGGACCCCCGCACACGTAAAGGCTCGGCAGAGCTCGATGACGCCGTCGCCGCCTTGAAGCAGCGCTGATTTCGAGTGGTTGCACGCTGGCAATACGACCAGTTCGGCCACCAACTCTTTAGTCTCGACATCTCGACTGCTAACTGGTGCCCCAGTTGATGCGATGAATCCACCCCATGACAAACCCTCTTTCAAGTCCCCTAGCACCTCTGCTGACACATGGAGCAGCCGTGCGCTGTCCATGCTAAAAAGTGCTGTTTCCTTCGGTCCGGTGACTAGATCACAGCCAAGCTCACCAGCGATGACTTCACCTTCGTCGGATACAGGTTCGCCAAAGGGGTACAGAGGCCCCAGGGGGTCGTTTGCCTCTAACGTCTCGTCTTCTTGCAGGCTGTTGACGACGACCAGCTTTTGTCCATCTTCGGGCTTAAGTTTCGTGGCGTTCAGACGAGCCATGGCGAGCACTTGAACAGACGGGGAAACCTGAAAGGGACGGGTGGCAGATGCCTAGTTTTTGACGATGGACATAAGAGATCTAATGGGGCACTAGTACGCACACTGGCAATAATACACAGAGGCGCGTTGACAACAAAGCACACCTGCAGGTTGTAGCGCTCGATGAGGTACTTGCCGTCAGCATCCATGAGGGCTGGCCATGGGACGAGATGCAGGATGCCCGACGGCACCAACACGACCTTGCGGTGGGGCGCGAACTCAAGCCCCGCGTTAACCGTGAGGAAGTCGGAAATTGGGTACACCAGAAAGTCGTACAGCTGCCGCAGTTGCTGTTTCCAACGGTATTCGGGGGCGTCCACGATGACACCGAGGGACGCAGGCCTGCCCTGCGCCGCGCGTTCGCCATCCGGCATGATACAAAGAGACTCTCGCACCTGGTCAATAAGCTCCTCCAAAGACCCCCAGCCGCTGTCTTTCGTCACGTTAATCTGCACAAACTTCAGCTCGCCTTCCGGCGGAATCACCCAAATACACAACTGTTCAATCGGATCTGCTGCTTGCTTGTCTACGTTCCACTCAAACCGCGTCAACACGCTGTAAACGACCAAAACGCTTTCGCAAAACCGGGCGAGGGAGTGCATGTGGTCAACGGTTGTGTTCGTATTGAAATTCACCGACATCTTCTCGGACAGCTTGTCCAAGTGCGTCGAGCTGCGCTGCCTCTCCGCCATTTCAAGCGCTTCGTGGTACCTGTACTGGCTGACCATGATGAACTGCAACAATTCGTAGCAAACGCAATGTTGGTGGACGATATACCTAGCGTCATGAGGAGACAAACGCCCATCTGGGTTCTCCCGTAAAGCCCGCCAAATTTCGTCGGCGGTGTTCAACAGTTCCTCAGCCTCAGTGTACCGTGCTAGTCCCAAGTGGACCCTAGCTAAGTGGGTAAGGTGGCTCGCTTCCAGATGTTTAATTTGTGCCTGTTGCGCAAGTTCGATGCCCTTCAAAAAGCAGTCTTCCGCCGCCTTGTTCCGGAATGACGCGTGGTGCAAGTTGCCCAGCTGGTTTAAAACTAAGCAGAGCCACGTGTCCGATTCAAGCGAAGCTGCTGTCGTCAGGACATCTTCCCATAGCCCGATGAAGCGCTCGCGCTCGCTGTGGTCCAGGAGGTGCGTGTTGTTGCCCGAATGAGTTGGCCGCAAGTCTTTCGCTGGGCAGAATGTGACGGCGCTTTGGTAGTCGTATGCAATTCTCACAACCGTCGAAATCATTTGCAGAAGCTCGGTGCGTTGCCGCCCGATGAGCTGTGCGTTGTTAGCCTTAAGGTGGGAAACTTCGAAAGGGCAGCTCTTCTTTTTCCGCTGCGAATGACACAGCTCAGAATACCGAACAAAGGAGTTGACGCTCAATGTACCACAAGGTTCGTTCTAGTTGTGATGAACTGGCCTTGTGCAACGAAGACGTAACAGCCGCGCGGTGAGTGCCTTTTCTCCAGCCCCATAACACATACTGGACGCAAGAAGCAAAGTTGAGCAGACGTTCATCGCAAGATCCGCAAGATCTCGTTGTACAAGTAATTCGGAACACAACCCAAGACAGCCCCCAGGCAGTGTTGGCGGTGGCTCCCAGCTCTTGGGAGCTGGTTCTTCTGGCTCTTTGGGAGCTGGGAAGAGCCAGCGGGAGCTGGGTTTCTGGTGACAATTTTGCTCGTGCGTGCAGCAGACCTTTTTTGACGATTTTTTAGCTCGCGATAAGCTCCGATGAAGAGAACCGTGAAGAATGGACCCGGGGACCAAGAAGTATGTGCGTGGTTCCGCGGGTCTTTACAAGATGCAGGGCACCGGACATGGAAACCACCAGGTTTGTGACGGGAAGGACGGGTGTGTGTTGAGAAGGGCGGGAATCGATCCCCTGAATGGTGGCATTTTCCCGCTGGTCCACGTAGCAGATCTTTTTCGACGAATTTACGCTCGCAATCAGCTGCGATGAAGAGATCCGTGAAAATTAGACCCGGGGATTACAAATATGTGCGTGGTTTGTGGGTCTTTGTAAGAGACAGGGCCCCGGCGCGGAAACCACCGGGTGTGCATCGAGAAGAAAGGGAATCAATCCCCCGAGTGGTGTCATTTTTTTTTTTTTTTTTTGCTGGTCCACGCACAGGGATTTATAAGGGGATTTCGGCCTAGAGCAATAGTCCATGTAGATGGACGGGTACCCGTCTTTTGCACCGGGGTGCCGAGCACGTGTTTGTCGACCCCCCAGACCCCCCCCCCCCCCCCAGTGGTGGTCCAGCCTGTCCAGCCACCCCAGCCAGCCCTGCAAAGTCGTTGAGGGCCCGAAAATTAGTGCCACCACTGTCCTCCACTGTGGATCACTATGCACCACCATGCGCTATCGTGTCACTGTGCACACCGCACTAGCGTGGATCACTGTGCATCACCGTGCATCACTGCGCACCGTGTATAGATTCCGAGCCAGATGTTCCAGAGGGTGGAGGGTGCAGCAGAGAGGTGGGAGAACCAGCAGTTGTCCGGCAAAGGGCGCGTGAGGGGGAAAACACAGCAGTTGGATTACAAGGAAGAGTTGGAGAATAAGGGCATGGGGCGTCGTGCCAACTGCTCTCTCTTTGCGAGGACCGCCGACACGGCATCGAAGTACACCGAAGCCTTTGCGAACTTCAATAATGTTCGGCGTACGTTCGTGTACCGCAACGGGTCCTCGGCTTCGGGCTCGGGCTCTGAGTCCTCGCTTTCTGACGCATCGTCTTTGTCATTTTTCCTGACTGTCGGATCCAGCATGAGATACTCTCTCATCTCGTGCTTGCGGTTTGCTTCTGGAATGCTGCCCACCTTCGAGTCTTCCCATAGGCTGTAGTCCTTCGTGTATGGAGGCGGTGGGGTTTCGCTTCGTGAGGCTGGCTGGGTTGCCGTGCACTGTCTCTTCCAGGAGCTGAACAACGTATGTTGCCCTAGCATGTCCTTCCTTTTCCCCGGCATTGTCCCGGCCCCATCCTGAGTTGGGCGTGATAGAATCCACCACTGCGGTTGGAAGTTCGGCTGTGTCTCGCCGGGTTGGGCCGCTTGCTCGCCTCCATGACCCCCCCCCCCCTATGACCCCCCTGGGACCCCCTATGGACCCCCCTATGGACCCCCTATGGGCCCCCCCATGACCCCCTATGACTGCTGTGGTAGCCTACCCACACCCGCCAGCCCGTGGGTTTTTTTTTTTTTTTTTTTTTTTTGAGGATGGACGGGTGACCCGCCCATCTAGACCGGCGTATAAATCCCTGTCCACGCAGCAGACCTTTTTCGGCGTTTGTTTGCTCGCGATCAGCTCCGATGAAGAGATCCGCAAAAAATAGACCCGGATATCCAAGAAAATGTGCAAAGGGTTTCTCGCATTTTGGGGGAATCGTCGAATCTGCGCGCATGGGGTGAAGGGCTGACACGGGCGAAGAAATCGGTGCATATTTCTTTTTTGACGGGTCCATATCTTCTGTCAATTTTCCTGCGTCCTTTTTTTACTGTCGAGCCCCAGTTTACTCCAAGTACAAAACCCCTCAAAACCCCTATGGAAGTGCAGTGTTTAATACGAAACGTGTTAATGTTTCATAGC
This sequence comes from Diplonema papillatum, assembly GCA_030068145.1. NCBI lineage: Eukaryota > Euglenozoa > Diplonemea > Diplonemida > Diplonemidae > Diplonema > Diplonema papillatum. The sequence goes on from JAPJBO010000061.1 coordinate 442,074, forward strand.
TTCAGGTCCGGGGTGTTTCTTAATTAACACGTTTCGTATTAAACCCGCATACGGTATAATAGGGTAAGGTGCCTTAGGTTAGGGACTAGTCCCACTTGGAAATTGTTACCTTGACTTTTGTCAGGGAAATGCACTTAGGGCACTACTACTACTACTACTACTACTACTACTACTGATCCGCCAGGGGTTTTCTAGGATTTCAAATTTTCGAGCTGGAGTGGGGAAACTTTTCGACGCGTTTTCAGAGCCGAATTGCCAAGCAATCCACGCAAATTGCGCTTTGTGGCGCTGGCTGCGGGCTTTTTCCCCAAGGCAGCTTAGTTCGACGTTCTCCTGGTGCCTATTAGGCCGGTTAGTTCGTTGTCTTCACATGGGTTCAGTTGCCACAGCAGGAAGGGAGTGAACGAGGGTTGTGTCACAAAAAAACGGGTGCTGCATTTAGGAATGATAGTCGTGGAACAACCTGGGACAGATCCCACTATGCAGAATTGGCCTTCGCCTGCACAAAGTTTAGGCGACGGCTCGGGACCATCTCGACAAAACGGTCAACAACCTTCTCCAAAAAGACCATCGAAAGCTCTGGTGGACCCTCGATACGGATGCGCAGGATCATATCCAAATGTCCGCTCGTGAGCCGGTTCCTTAAAAGATCCAGGGTGTCTTTGAGAACACTGAATGATCGCTCAACAGCACTCGTCCCTGAGGGATAAGTGGCGACCAACCGCATGGCGGAGACTGCACGTGGGAGTGCTTGCGCCTCGTGCTTCATGGCATAAAGCAAGGCATCCTGAAAGCTGAAAGCCTCGGGATCTGTGCACCTTTCCTTGGTCATCTGAATGGTCTTGAGCAATTGGGGTAGCTCGTGCTTCACACCCCGACCCTGGGCAGCACTCCACATCGGCTGGAAATGTCTGTCCTCTTTTCCTGTCACTTGGACCGTTTTGCACGTTGTGAAGTGTTCAACGAAAGTGTCGATCAATGCTGCATCACTATCGCAGTCGTGTCCGAACGCGTACTTTGGGTCAAAGAGTCTTCAACAACAACGCTCTGATCCAATAACCGCGAGACCTCAAGATCCCACTGCTCATACGAAGCGATAGGTTGAACAGGGTCCTTCGTCTCTTTCTTCTTTCTTGCTGCCGCTCTTTCGTGCGGAGGCACAGTTCGTTCCGACACCGGTATGAATGTCTTCGGTTCTGCACTCCACTCAAAACCCTCCTCTCCTTCTGCTTTTCCCGCCCAAAGAACGTCGTCAGTGACCCCTGGAAACTGACACCGCAGCTGCTTTTTGCTCACCTTCGTGTGCCACTTCTTTGAGCTCTGCGACGTTCTCGAAGCCTGCGAGGCGGCGGAGTCGTAGCCCTCGGATGCTTTGTCGGCGTCGGGCAGTGGTGCTTGCTGCGTGGCCTGCTGCTGACGTTTCGGTCCTTTGTCGTGTTCCTGGACTCGAGCCATGAAATCAGCTTTCTTGAGGTACCCGATCCCTGTTCTCTTCCACGTCAAACCCCGCAGTTTTCCTTGCTCTTCCAACAACACTGCCGACCAAGCCATGTAGTTATGGAGGATCTGCTGGTTTGCTGGGACTTGGCGTTCAGAGGCAGGTGGCTGAGCTTGAAGTGGTCCAGGAGGGGGTTGTGTCGGTGGCTGTACTTCAGGTGTCGGCTGAGAAGGTGGATCACCTTGTTGGGTTGGTGGTGTCTCTGTGGCCTCATCGCCTGTCGAGTCCTCGCGCTTACGTTTGAGTGGCGTAAAAAACCCTGCAAGTGTTCCCTGCCGCGACATTGTTTGTGTTTCCGACGATGAACGTCAGTCCGTCGTTTTTTATGTTGTTATTGTTTGTCTTCACACCCGCACCATTTCTTTTCCTTTATGTTGGTAGTTTCGGCTGATGCCCACCCTTTTGACAAGGTGTGGTGGGATGGCGATTTTGCGTAGTCGTCGGGTACCGATTTGCAGGTCTTTGTTGGTTGCCACGATGCCCGTTCTGCCGCCTTGTCATCCCGGTTCCTGGTACCTATTACGAAGCCGTTGAGAACCTCCTCCAGTGTCATCTCGTTTTCGTCGGCGCCGCACAGGCGTCGTTGGTTGTCAACACGTGCTGCATTTCCTGCCTGTCTCGTCTTTTTTTCTTTCTTCCTTTCTCTTCTTTTTTCTGCCCCTTTTTTCGCACTTCTGGAGCGATTGCGTTGCGATGTGGGGTCGCAGCTTTTCTGGCGATGCTGCAATGAACAGAAAAAAAAAACCCACTCCAGCCCACTCAGATTTTCGCCAAGAATCTGGAGTGGGGAAAAACCCCACTCCAGCCCACCCCAGAAAAAACCCTGTCCGCGTCCCCCGACCAGGACCTTATGCAGCCCATTTTCTCCTTCAGACTAGACACCAAGCCCATTTTCGCTGGTGAGTCTTAATGCAGGGGGGGTCCGGGGGGCACCGCCCCCCGGGAGACGGTACGGTAAATGGCACTTCAGATTCTGTCTTGTTCGGAACCTGTAACAGAAACTGATGCCTGGTAACAGGCCTCTGGCGAAAATTCGAAATCTTGTAGATAGTTTATAAATGGGGGGTCCAGGGGGCACCGCCCCCTGCGGTATGGTACATGGTGCCTCAGAATCTGATGTCCTGGCTCAGGCAGGACCTTCTGCAGCCAGTGTTCTCCAGAAGACACCTAGCCTACTGATGATTGTTCTGATGAAAGGTCTCACCCTTCTTCTGTAGCACAGCAGAATAGGAGAAATAATTCCCACTACAGACACCAAAACCTCTGCCCAACCCAACATTACAGACACCAAACTCCTGCCCAACCCAATCCGAGGTAGTGTAAATCAGCCCAACCTCCCACCCGATTTTCGATTTTTTTTTTTGGGTGAGTTACGGCAGGGGTTTATATGGGAAGCTGGGTCCTCTGTATTCCTCCACATGCCTGTGGGGGTGGTTAGCTTTTTACCAAGAAAGTGTTTTCTCAGTGTGGTTGCGGAGCTGCACCCAAGGACTGCCCCTTCATTCCAGCCCAGTGTAGCATAGCGCAGCCCAGCACAGCCGAATTGTGTCTCGTTCGTGTCTCGATCATAAGTTTATGTCAAGTGTACGGCAGGGAACCTCAAGCCAAAACAACGTAAGCTGCAAACGGGGTACTACAGGCCAACAATACTAGCCTCAAAAAGGGGTACTACAGGCCAACGATACTAGCCTCAAAAAGGGGTACTGGATGTGCAACAAGCAGGGTTCTTCTTGTAAGGACAGCTGCTGCTGTATCAAAGTATAACGAAGCTCTTGCAAACTTGAGCTGCGTAGGGCGCACATTTGCATAGGTCACTGTTGCTTCCTGAGCTCGAAGCTCCTCGGTATCATTAGTGTCATCTCCAGAATCACTCTCCTGACATGTGGCATCTGTCGCCACAACCAAGACTACCTCATACAATACTCCCTCATAAAAGAGTCAACGAAGTCGGCTGTGACTGGCTCATTCGACTGAAAACTGGACGCCAAGGACAAGCAAGCTGGCTCCCCGGGCCCGTCCCCCTTCAGTGACTGGTCCCCCAGAGCTGGCCACTCACGGCGGCCCCCCCGACAGTTTCTTTTTTTTTTTTTTGGAGCGTGGGCAGGGGTTTTCCTGGCCCCCGAGAATATGGATTTTTGCCGGGGAAAAAGGAAAATGATGCTGCAAATCTTTTTTTTAGTAGTACATCTGTACGAAACTTTTGCCTTATCATTTTCATCACCTTTGGTCAGTTGATGCTGATCGTCCGTTGCTTCGTTTATCAGTGCAAGCCCCAACTCCGGAAATGTTCTTTCGGTTTTTGGTTGCTGTGGCGACGCTGCACCCGCCTTGCCAGCCTCCAGTTTCCGCCCTTTAGCAGCACAAGTACAGCAGCAGCATCCGAAACGGGAGAAAACTGCTGAGCAACACGGTTTAGCGCACCGACGGGCAAGAACATCGAAGAGCATACGCACCAGTTTGTTCAGCCAGAAGTAAGTGGGTTGCCGTCATGCCTGAGGAAGGGTCAGGTCAATCTTGCGCCTCTTCGCAGTTCCTGCTTCTGCCACAGACTCGCCAGAAAACCACGATTGCCGCAGCGTATCCGCGGTGAAGCCTGTCGTGAACGCGTCTATAACCTCTTCAGCTGTCGCATCATCCATCTCGTCTTCGTCTGTGTCTTCGATCCGGAAGATAGCCCAAAGTGTCGTGTTGAGAAGGCGGTTGCGTAATCGCGTTTTCACGCGAGACAACATACTGAACTGGCGTTCACTCTCTGCCGACGAAGTAGCTACTGTACGTACTCAAGGCACCGGTTGACACCGGTGCCTTGAGTGATACCTCTCAAGGCCGCTTGCTTTTCAGCTTTGGGCCCCTGCCAGTTCGCATAGTCGAACTGGAGCTGGTATTCGCGGGGGGTATTGCGCGGCGTCGCAGAGAAACCAAATTTGGCAAGAGACATCGTCGTTTTGTGTAGAAACTTTGAGCCGACCACCCTTCCCCGGCTGTTTGTCCCTGTGTCGTTCGTGCAGTGGACTAGCCAACCCACAGGGAAAAAACGACTTTTGCCGGGGAAAACTTTTTTTTCCCCGGGCCACTTTTTGTTTTTTTTTTTTTTTTTTTTTTTGGGGAAAAAAAATGTTTTCCCCTGTGTAGGAAAATCCCTGAGCGTGGGGGTTACCCCCACGTAAGACCCCCCATATAAATCACTGAGTTACGGTCTCAGTTACCTCACCCAACCGCTGCAGTGCATAACCCCCTGCCCCCGACCCCTGAAAATTTTCCGCGCGCGCGCGCGCAGAAAAAAAATAGTTTTTTAAAAAAATAGTTTGGCAAGTTACCTGGCCTGTGGGTTCCTGTGTGGAGGGGGGTGGTCTTGGTGGCAAGCCGTCGGCAAGGTCGGCCATGAGGGGTACGCGCCCCTCACTTTATAAGGGGGGTCTTACGTGGGGGTAACCCCCACGCTCCAAAAAAAAAAAGGAAAACGGGGGGCCGCCGTGAGTGGCCAGCACTGGGGGACCAGCCACTAAAGGGGGCCGGGCCCGGGGGGTGGGGGGCGGGGGGTCGGGGGTGGGCGCAGCCGGGCGACTAGTTACCAGTAGGTCCATTATCGCATACTCTGCTGAGGGAAGGCAAAACAAGCGAACTATCTGCAGCATTTCAAATGCTTCTCTTCTCTCTCGTAAAGTTGACGCGCACTAACCTGCGAAATAAATTGCTGGATGCCTCTGTACGCCGGTGCTTGTTCTTGGCGTCCAGTTTTCAGTCGAATGAGCCAGTCACAGCGGACTTCGTTGACTCTTTTATGAGGGAGTACTTGGTTGTGGCGACAGATGCCACATGTCATGAGAGTGATCACGACAATGATTCTGGAGATGACACTAATGATACCGAGGAGCTTCGAACTCAGGAAGCAACAGTGACCTATGCAAATGTGCGCCCTACGCAGTTCAAGTTTGCAAGGGTTTCGTTATACAGCTGTCCATACGTAGTACCCCGTTTGCAGCTTACATTGTTTTGACTTGAAGTTCCCTGCCGTACCCTTGACACACCTTTTCCTTTATGATCGAGACACGAACGAGACACAATTCGGCTGTGCTGGGCTGCGCTATGCTGCGCTAGTTAAGGGAATTTTACCGGAAAATAATCCCCCAACAAACCTGCAGTGCGAACTTCCTAGCCTCGGCCCAGTGTTCAAGCACCTCTTTCAGCCGGAGCAGCCGCGCCCACTCGTCGTCGGCATTTGCAGCGGGTACGGATGGTGTTTGCACCGGCAGCGTATCGCGGAGCAGCGGATCGAAGATGGCAGCGGCGGCATCGTAGCACGCTTTGAACTGCGCCTTGCGCACAGATGCGACCGATGCGTCGGCCGACCGCTGCCATGCAGCATTCCTCGCCTTCACAGCGACGTCGCGAGCTAATACAAAGCACTTCGATGCCTCCTCAAGTTCGTATGCGTCTAGCAGCTCGTGTCCTTGGCACGTCAGCAATTGGTACGACAGAGCTTGAATGTTCCCGTTTACAATCGAGACCCACTCACGATTCTTCTTCTCTATGGCTACTTCAAGCGCCTCGGTCCAGTGTTGGTATGCTTCGTCCATTTCCGCGGCATTGTACGCAGCACCTCCAGCGTTGAAGAGCTCATAGAATCGTCGGCCTTGCTCATCCAAATCTTCCGGCACCTTCACTACAGGTGCTGTAGGCTCCCTGTTAGGAGGCATCATGAATGGGCCCTCTGCTACTTCTTGCACATCTTCGCAGTTGCGCATGACCACGTCAGCCAGCCGGTCACCGCCTGCCTGTGCGCTCTTAAGATAATCCTGCAAGATACTCGATTGACGCGAGGCCTGATCGGTCTGGCTTCTGGCTTCCTGTGCAACAGGCTTGGATTCGTTGGGGATCGGCTCGCTGTCTGCCCCCTGACAATTTTCTCTCTCTCCATTGCGTGGATCACCATGATGTCGACCCCTTTCGGTTTCGTGGCACAGTCGGTCCCTTTCGCTCTGTATTTCCGCCGTCCGCCTCAACGCACTCTCTGCCAAGAGCATTTCTGCTTCTGATTCCTTCACCTTCTCGTTCTGCGCCGCTAAGAGGGCCTTAGCACCTGGTTATTGGTTTGGTTGCAGTCTAATTGGAACCTCGGAAGCAGAATGTTCACACGCGTATCTGTCTCTGTTGACTTACTATGCCGTGTTCTGAGAGCTGCTGAGGATCATGGCCGAATGGTGGGTGACGGATTTCCGCACCCGTGCGCACGATTTTACTGCAACTGTAGTGCAAGCTGTGTTGCATACCTTCCGACATGTCCGGCATCAAGGAAAATAACTCGGCAGAGGCGACCTCCTTGCCTTCGAGGGTAGCCAGTGTCTCTGCCAGGTTATTTGAAAACAAGGTTTGCTTGAAACACCAGGGTTTACAATCTCCGGGTGGCTTCGTTGGGTTTTGAACTATTTCCGTGGTTCTCGTATCGAAAAAGATGGTGTCAGCCGACAGCCCGAATAATCAGGGGACTTTAGTTACCTGGTTTACCGGTTTCAGAAACCGGGGTTTTCCGGCTTGAGAAATTTCGGGGAAATAGTACTTTATTCCCGGATGCGATTCTTTACTTCCCGGCTGCCACAGTACAGTCCACATTTTGCGGGAAGTAAAAAAGCCTTTACTTCCCGCAAAATCCTTTACTTCCCGCAAAATTTCTTTACTTCCCGCAAAATCCCGCTCGCACTAAGTCACTCATTCCAGGTTCCTACTGACAAAACCACGCAAAAAAAAATGCCCAAGAGAAAGCGCGACCCCTCAGAGAAGAGCTCAGAGGACACTAGCAGCGACGAGAGCACAGCTAGTAGCGGTTCGCTGCTCCCGAAGAGGGATGACTTCTTGGCGTACATCCGCAAGCATTGCTCGTATCCGAAGTCGGAGACAACGACGAGGAAGCCTTCCGAAGCTCAATACACGTCGTACATCAAGGAGCTGAAAGAGAGAGGCCTTGCGCCCACCATCTGGACATACTTCAGCATGCTGTGCACGCAGCACACGCTACTCCATGGAGAGAACCCGGCGAAGCAGCACCCAAGACTCGCTCAGAGGCTCAAGACGTACAGCAAGGATCACGTTTCGAAGAAGGCCAGAGAATCTTCCAGCCTCCTCCCGCAAGGGATTTGCAGACATTGTACCGCCTGACTGTTGGAAGAAGCGCGTCCACATGCATTACATCGTGCTGAGTTGGTCCAGTGGTTCTCCAGGCATGCTAGGAAGAGCTGGTAGCCCGGGCAGGGGGTCCCTGTTTCGTCCGACCCCAGCGTCGTATTGGTCGCGTTGAGGATCGCTACCAAAGCCTCGTGTGCATCGTGTTGTTGTGCATCGCAGAAGTTTGCGAACATGTTCAGGATGGCTTCGACACCCATTCTCCGGCAATCCCGGCTGCGCTGGTCACCACTGTTGCGAGAGCTTGCCCACATAGCAAAGTACGCTAGGAAGTCCCCGAGGAACCCACGGCAGTTGGAGAGGTCCTGCGCAAGGCTCCAGTACATCTCTCTGATCGGTTCAACCCGTAGCAGGAGCTGCAGCACCGTACCAAGGAAGCACGTGTTACCCAGATTCGGGAGGCCGGTGGGGCCAAACAGCGTCGGGTCATGTCTCACGGAAGGCGGGCGCGTACAGACAATTGATCGGCAGCACGTGGATGGAGGGGGAACTGTAGGAATCGGCTCGTGGGTGTTCGAGCAGCGTCGCTTTGAAACTTGTTGTTCGTCCTCCTCAGCCTTTCGCTTGTGGCCTTTCCGTGTGGACTCACGGTGGGCGGTCGAATCAGTCTGTTGGGTCGGTGCTTCGGTGGGCGGTGATCGGGGGGAGTCATCTTCAGCTTCTGGAGCAGGTTGGGGACGGCCCTTGTACTTCACGAAGGGTTTTTCCGCCAGTAGGCGCTCGATCGCACGGTCCGTGGCAGCCGGCTCTGACAACGATAGTGTGCGTTCCACCTCGTGTATGAAAGGACCAACACCGCCAAGCATTATCCTGCAGCTCGTTAAATTGACTCACGAGGCCCTCCCTCACCGACGGCGGACAAGTGGATACTGAGTCCCAAAACGAATTGTCGTATGAAGAACTTCCCGAGGCCAGGTCCGACATCCACCGCAAAAGAGAGAGATCCTCATGAAGCAGGAAAGCCATCACGTGTCGACGCCACAACAGCGAGCCGGTGAGCTTCCACCATATACGCAACAATCTGCGCCATGAGGGGCGTAACCTTCGTTACCCATGCGGGGTCAATACGCCACCTCTTAGCAATCAGGTCAAAATCCAACCCCAGCAGAGTCGCTCTCTGTACCGGCCCAGAGGATCGGCCGATCGTAAAACCGTACTTTGATACCAACGCCATGAATCGAGCCGATGCCTCAACAACACTCGCCTCTGTATCCCCAGCAAAGAACACGTTGTCAATCCACGCCAAGACATCAACGTCCAGACCCTGGACTGAGTTCCTTCCCAGCGCCAGTGAAACCGCCTGAGCCGCCTGCGGTGCGCCCCGATATCCCATGGGGAGACGTGTCATCCAGAGTAGCCGTGTGTCAATTCTGAAACAGAAATACTTCCTCACCTCTGGTGGCAGAGAGAACTGGAAAAAGAACGACCGGAAGTCGAATTCTGTAACCCACTTCCGGGACAAAACGGTCGTAACTACTGTAGCGTAACTCGGCAGATCGCAGGATGGCAGAGGCACGTGCGCCGTAGCTCGATTGAGCGACTGACAGCTCAGGATGAAGCGCAGCTGGCCTGGATCCCGCTTGTCGACAGTGAAAGCCCCATGGAACCAGCGCGATGAAGCCGCCTTGGGAATGGGCTCAACAATCTCCAACTCCATCAAGCGTTCAAAGTGAGGCTTCATCCGCACATTTCTCGGTCCGGGACCGACTACACCCACACCGGGTTGGAGACTGCTCTGTATGAACCCAGGATCTAGCAACCACTTCATGTTAACCCAAAGAGCGGGGAAGTCGCGCAGCAGAGCCTCATGATCGAACGTCGGTGCCGTAGCAGCAATCTCGCCCTCGTACGACGCCTTCGTTACCCGCTTGCCACTGCTGGCATCAAGCCACCCGGAGGCGTAATCGTAGCCCTGAAGGACCTTATCCAGATGGCGAGGCCACAGGCCAGGTCTAGGCGGGACATCGGTTAAGTGGCTCGAGCTCACTCGGCCTGCAGGGCAGCCGTGCCCGAAATCGTCTCCTGAACTGGCAGCCAGAGATGATGGGGAGTGTAACGACGGGTGGTGCGGGGGTTCAGATGCCGACCCACGTTCATCGCCGACCGCTCGCCTTCCACCTGGGCCACCCGGGTCAGAGCCGCATGCCTGACTCGATGTGAGGGCACCCCCAACCTCTCCTGGAGAAAGTTGTTGTACGCCTGTCGCGACAGGCCGGGGAACACCCATTCCTTCGTGCCCAAACCCTGGGTTTGGAGCGCAATCCACTGCCAGAAATTCGTCAGGAAGGGACCGCTCCGGGGAATTAGCAGACCCTGTCCTCTCGAGGTAGGATCTGTCTTCCCTCCAACGAACAGGATCATGACCTGGTTCGCTCCCACAGACCACATGTGGTCTAACTTCAGTCGTTGCAAGTCCACGAACCGGCACGCTGTGGACCACTGGAGCCGCAGCGCCATCGAGAGCACGCCGCTTTCGCGGGAGACCACACGCAGGATCTCCTCCTTCGTAGGCGTCCTCCCGGCGTCGCGAGACCGACGATCCTCGAACTGGGTCATCTCGAGCATGACCGAGCGCCGGTACGCCCCGAGCCAGTCGATTCGGGACATCCGGAAGTACGTCATGTACTGCAGGGCGGAGTCGGCCTTGATTTGGCCCGAGGCCAGCTTGCGGTTCACCCACATCAAGAAGGCCGCTTCGTCCGACAGAGTGGGATCGAAGCAGCGAGCCTGCTCGGCGTACCTCTGCGCACGACTCATCACAGACAGCATGACGGGAGTGCTCTTGTAGCACCTCCGCATCGTCTGTAGAAGGGCCTGGCGGTCCTTCCGCAACCGATCTTGATCGGAGACGGCAAAATCCTGTTTGCGAGGTCGGGCCTCGACCATCGCTTCCTTCCAGAGGCCTTCTGGGAGTGCCGATCCGCCCTCCGCGGTTCAATTCCTCGGCCTCTTGGCGGGAGGAAGCCTCTCCCTGCTCTCCTTTTTTGCGAGCTCCGCGAGGAGCTTGTTTCCTAGGACTAAAGCCGTCCTCGAGAAAAGTTCGTGCTCCATAGGGGCAAAGCGTGTTTCCCACGCCACCTGGTGCTCTAACCCGTGTGAGGCCCGCAGCCGCAGCCCTTCGAGGCGTACCACCAACTGGTGCAAGACCCGGAGCACAGTGGGAGAACCATCGGCCATACCGAGCAGGGCCCCCAAGGTGCTAAAGTGGACTCGGCGTTCATGGTCCATAGCGGTGGCCTTCTCGTGCGGACTTTCCGGTATCTCGCTATACCCGTACCGCTGCTTCACCTCTGTAAGCACTAGCTGCCTCCCTTGTGGAGTAGCTAAGTAACCCAACCAAGTAATGACTCGGCGAGGGTCGATGGGGTCCGAGGGCACGGCGGGCTCCAACAGGAGACGGTTCTGCAGGCGGACTTGCTCGGCCAAGGCGAGAACCGCCGTCTTGACAGGTCCCTCCTCGAGGGCTGCAAACAGGGCGTCAGGCCCCGGGGCGGGAAACTCGGCAGGATCAAGATCCTCGGGTTTCTTCTTTCTTTCCTCTTGTAGGTTAGCGCCCGTTTGGTGTATTGACACCAGACAAGCTGGACAAATCCAGCCGTCCTCCGCCAACCCTTCGACGACTCGCACAGCCACCTCTTTAGGCAAGCTGGCTTTCAAGCAGGTCTCGTTACCCCTCTTTCCGCAGCGGGCGCAGAACGCGCCTTTGACGTGGACTCGGCCGCAATCCATGCAGCAGTCGACGTCCTCGTCAGCAGGCACCCATCCTTCAGGTGCGATGAGGATGGGCACCGGAGCCCAGTCGAACGTCTTCAGGTCCACGGACATTTTAGTAAATATGTTTCGGCACGAGCGCCCAATTTTTGTTTGTGCGATTTGAGTGCGCGTTCAGGTTAAACCGCTGCCAACGTTCCTTTTTAGCTGTAACAAGTATGCTCACTAAGGTGGTTACTGGTTATCGCAAAAAAAGTTCAATTGTATTATACGGTTCAATAGTAATTAGCCCCCCCAGTAGCACCCTCGTGTGACAAGAATCCTCCAGTCCTCGAAACCCCCCGTGGATCTTCCATACCATAAGCAGAAGAAAGTTGGACCGGAAATATGTTGGACCGAAATATGTTGGCCCGGACAAAGGTTGGACCGCGGACGACCAAACTAATTGGACCATTTTGTCCGGTCCAACATATTTCCGCCCAGGCACGTATCCACTTACGCAGAACTTACGCAGAAAACTGCGTTGTCTTGTGATATTTCACGACGTTTGAGGTGGGTTTCACCACTTCTAATATTACACGAAAACAGGCGATTAGGCATTATTTTGTAAACAGTGTGCACCCTAGTCATCAAAGTATTCCTTTGGTGACCCTAAACACCCTTCCGACCTTATTGGCGGCAGTTTACCATCAGGTGGCCCGTATTCACCTTCAGAGCTGGGCAAAACACCGGAAACACTGGTGTCGGTGTTTTGACCATCCCGGTGTGCAACCGGTTGTGGTGCAGGATGTGGTTCGAACCCGACACCAGCTTGCTACAAGTCAGCACAATGACATTGTCACCATGACAACCCCATCGACTTTCTCCTGCTGTGCCCATTTCCGCGGCATCCGAAGACAGTGAAGAGTTCAGATCTCTAGGCTGAAGGCCAGTCCACACTGCTACAGCGAGACTCCTGGCTGGTGGAGACGCGGTGTAGAAGACAACAACTACACTGACGTTATCGAGCTTCTCCTGCAATCTGGGGCTGTGCCCATTTTAGTGGTCCCTAAGCCGTCGCGTCGTTTTTGTCTGGTGATCGGACTAGATCCGAGCACCAGACCTATATATAAGCCACTACTCGCGGGGTAAGAACGGTCGCGCTGAGGAAGTCTTTAAAATCCATACTCTGCGAGATGTCTTCTTGATTCTTGTCAACCAGTGCCTTGAGAACGGCCACTTGGTTCTGCGCCCCGACTATCTTCGAAGAGTCATCTCGTGTCAGATCCTCAAGCTTCTTCCGTGCTTTGGCGGACACGGCAGCTGCTGCTGACGTATAGCTGGAAGCTTGATTTGCATGGACAGCTAAGCCAGTCAACTCTGGGTCCGCGTTTTCGAGTCGTCGTTGGTAAAACTGCCGAGCTTCCTCCCTGGGTTGTGGGTTTCACATCTCAAAGCTCAACTCTGTGAACATGCACTCTGCCTTCGAGCAACTGAGGCCTTCTCCTCATAGGTTGCAACTTTCAAAGCTAAACTCTTTGAGCATGCACTCTGCTTTCGAGAAACCGACGCCTTCTCCTCATAACTTTCGAGAAAGTACGAAAAAGTGATAGGTTCGGGAATCAGGCACCCAAGCTCTATAATTAGCTCTCTGGTGCGGTACCCTGCTGGAAAAGCATAGGGTACGAGTTTTTTTCAGAAAGACAGGAACCACAACCGCTTTGAAAAACAAAACCTTTCGGTCGAGCCTAATCGTGGACCGCCAAACAGACTGTAGTGCGAACTGCTACCGAGGCTAAAGATTTGTTCTGCAGGAAACCCGCTCTGCTGTCCATGAGCATGGAGCCGAGATATTTGTAATCCGGAACCTCTCGAAGGAAGGCCCTGTGCCTACGCCGTAGTTGACGCATTGAGCTTGTGCAGAAGCACTCTGGCTGCAGCTGCGGATCGGGCAATTAGAACAAAGTAATCGACAATAAATATATCCGTTCTCGTTTAGAAGGTTAGGTTCACCCTGCCCGGCGAGACAGCTTTCCCCTTCGCTTCTTTATTGCGCATCCTCATTCTGTTCACATGCACGCAAGATGGAATTCCTTCTGGGTCTTCGAACGTGTGGCCTCAACAACAAGAAAGCCGGGTGCAGGAGCCGTATACTACTTCGAGGGGAAGAAGCAATGGGAGATCGATCGAAGAGCGAGCTACCAACAACGTCGCGGAGTACACGGCTCTGGTCAAGGCACTACACCGACTGCAAGACCAGCCGGGGCTGAGCGGAGAGCTGGTTGTCCGGGGGCGAAGTCTTACGCAATGAAGAGCGCGATGCGATGACTGGTATCGTGCAGCACCGATCGCACGGGAAATGCACGGCAACGTCCTGAAACCGCTCGGAGGTGGAAACGTGGCCTCAATAAAAGGCCACAGATGGCGACATTCGAAGTCGTGATGCGCGCCTACGAAGCCGCCGCGCGAGAGCAGACGGCAAGGAAGGCCAGCGAGAAGGTGCGAGCCGTGCCGCAGGCGGGGCTCCGCAAAGCCGCAACACTGAACGGCCCCATGCGCTACCCGTCAGCATGGGAGCATGGCGCAAGCAGGCCCGGTGGACGCACGAGGCCAGGCAGGAGAGACAGACTAACCGGAAGTCGAACACCAAAAACAGACCGGGGCGCTGGGACCGTGCGAAGTCGAAGAAGTCGAAGAATGAGTCTAAAAGCGATACTACAACACCAACACGGGAGCACAACCCGAAGGCAGCCAAGCAGACCTGTGAAGTAACGAAGCTCATCCGAGTGTCCGATGAAACCCCTCTAATCCTCCTCTAAGTCTGCATCCTGGAAGACACCAAGTCCAAATTGGTCATTGTCCAGGTATTTGAACTACCTGGCTTCTCACTTTTCTGCGCCAGTCACTGACTGTGCTACCAGCAGGCACACACTTGAAGAAGCTATCAACCTCCTCTGTCCCCAGACACACGAACCTATGGACGAACTAAGCCGCTACCTCCAATCCGTGTTTTTTGCGGTTCGGCATAACTTCGAGGTAGCCATACAGGAGGAGATTCTGGTGGTGTTTCATCTCGCATTGACTCCAGAACGTTTCCACGCTGACCTGCACGTAGCAATCCCGTTGTCGCGAGCAGCTGCAGCACCGCAGAACGCATCCTGGAATGCGTGACCAGCTACCTCCAGATTGCTTTCTTGTTGTTGTGATAAGGTCCTTTGACGGAGTGAGCCGATGCCTCTCTGCTCACCTTTAGAAGTGCTAATAAGCCGTTCCAGAGACCTACAGGCCCCGAATGAGTGGCGAGCACGGGCTTTTTGCCACAGATTTGCCCTGAATGACAGTTAGAAAACTCCCGGGACCCCCCCCCCCATACACCCCTGCATGCAGGATAGTCCCTGCTTCGGCCGGCTCCGGCTGGCTCCGATAGCTCAGCTCCGGAGCCACCGCCCACACTGGGAATAGTTAACGAACTGCATCTCGTGCAAGAGTGTTTTTCCTTCAGGATCAAGAATCCTTCAGGGTCTGTTAAGTTTGCACAACAAGCAGCATAGCAGACCTTTCTCCGGGTGTCATGCGTCGATACCCTGTAGAAGCTGCGGTCGGCGGGGGTGGTTTCGGCTTGACTTTCCCCAATGAGGCGGATGTGTCAGCGATGCAAGTATCTGTCGACGGACTGCGGTCAGCTGCCGTCACGTCTGCGGTACGGTTCGCCCGGAAGTCTCCCGGCGTGCTCAGGTTTCCAAGTTCGTGCTCGTCAGAAGTGTTCTGCGCACACTCTAGATGTGGTAGGTTTTTAAGGATGGCCCTATTCGTCTCTAACGCGATTCCCAGTCGCGACTCGAGCGCTTGATAGAGGTCATTGCCCTGTACCCGTAATTCGATGATATTCGTGTTTCCTTCAACCAAGCTGAGCAGGTCCTTCCCGACGGCCTGCGT
The DNA here is from genome assembly GCA_030068145.1 of Diplonema papillatum. Lineage (NCBI taxonomy): Eukaryota > Euglenozoa > Diplonemea > Diplonemida > Diplonemidae > Diplonema > Diplonema papillatum. The sequence continues at coordinate 457,375 of JAPJBO010000061.1, forward strand.
GCAAGCATTGTGCGAGATGTCAATACTTGTGATTCCCTTGTGATTGCGCGAGATGGCAACGAGTTCTCTCACAGCAACGTTGTCGAGGCCGTTGTGGCTTAAGTCCACAGTCTCGACGGTTCCATTTAACTGCAAAAGTTTCAGCACGGGCAAAACTCCGCGCGGTCCAAGGTAATTGTGCTCTAAGTTGAGAACTGTGAGGGGACGGAAGCTCGCTTTTGCCAACCGAGATACAACTGCGCTGTTTATGCGACAATTAGCTTCTTCGCATGCTGTTCGATACAACTTCTCGTAGCTGACGGACATCTTGGCCCACCCTGTCCAGGTCCTGTGTGAGTGAGGTTAGATGACAGGTAGCTCGGAAGCAGAGTGAGTGGGTCATTTTGTTCTCTCATGATGGGGTTGTACGTTAAACACTGGCGCGAGGTGTAGCCAGGCAGGGTACCAGGCCGGACGAGACTTTCCCCCCGTGGGTTTTCATTGGGAAGGGCGGGAATCGATTCCCTGGGTGGTGAAGTTTCTTCGCTGGTCTACGACACAGCACTTCTTCGACGAAATGTTGCTCTCCTTCAGCTCCGATGAGGAGATCCGTGAAAATTAGCCCCGGGGAACAGTACGTAAGTGCGTGGTTCGTGGGTCCTTAACAAGATGCAGTGCACCAGGCTATCTGCAGTCCATCCGTGACCACAAGGAAAAGCGAACCAAAACACCGCAACTACAGACCCAAGCCAAAAAGGTCGAACCTACCGGCGCAATTCTGTTCCCTCGTCGGATGCAAGAGGCGAAAAACCGGTCCTGCGGGCATTGACTCTGGAGGCAGCGCAAACTGGAAAAAAAAGGAGCGGAAGTCGAACTCAGCCACCCACTTGCGGGACAGCACCGTACTCACGATGGTGGCGTAGCTGGGTAGGTCGCAGGGCGGCAAAGGCACGTGTGCCGTGGCCCGGTTGATTGACTCGCAGCTGAGGATGAACCGAAGCTGACCGGGGGCCCGTTTATCCACCGTAAACGCGCCGTGAAACCTGCGGGAAGAAGCCGCTTTGGGGACCGGCGCAGCGATGTTCAACGCGAGCACGCGCTCAACGCGCGGCCTCATTCGTGAGTTGCGCGGACCAGGGCCGGATGCGAACGAACCCGGTTTTAACATGCTTCCGATGAACTCGGAATCCAGTAACCATCGCATGTTGGTCCGGAGAGCGGGAAAATCGTGCAGGAGCGCTTCGTGACTGAACGGCGGAGCCGTCGAAGCTATTTCACCTTCATAGGATGCCTTCGTTACGCGTTTTCCACTGCTGGCGTCCAACCAACCGTTGGCGTAGTCGTAACCCTGGAGGATCTTGTCCAGGTGGCGCGGCCACAATGGAGGCTTAGCGGGGCGGTCGTTCAGTCGGTTTTCTGCAGCGCAGCTGTACCCGGGACTGTCGGCTGCCAAAGGTGATGCGGCGTGTACAGCCGCGTCGTCCTGGGGTTGAGGTGACGACCTACGCACATCGCTGCTTGCTCTCCTTCCACAAAAGCCACCCAAGTCAGCGCGGCATGTCTGATCCTGTGTGAAGGAACCCCCAGCTCCTCTTGAAGGAAACTGTTGTAAGCCTGTCTTGACAGGTTGGGGAACACGAACGCCTTGGGGCCGCTGGCAGGGCGTTGGATGGTGATCCATTCCCAAAAAGGCGTCAGAAAAGCCCCGCTTCGTGGCAGTAAGAGACCCTGTCCTCGGGACGTCGGGTCGGTCTTCCCGCCGACAAACAGGATCATGACCTGTTGCTTGTCCACCGACCACATGTGGTCCAACCGGACCCGTTGCAGGTCCACGAACCGGCACGCCGTCGACCACTGGAACCGGAGGGCCATGGTATGCAAGCCGGGGCCTCGTGAGACCACCTGTAGGACCTCCTCTTTGGATGGGGTCCGCCCGGCATCGCGGGTACGTCGGTCCTCGAACTGATCCATGGTCAGCCTGACCGAGCGCCGGTATGCGCTCATCCAGTTCACCCGAGACATCCGGAAGTAGGTCACGTACTGGAGAGCCGACTCGGCCTTGATCTCGCCAGCCGTCACCTTCCGATTCACCCACATCAGGAAGGCTTCCTCGTCGGATAACGTGGGGCGAAAGCGTCGGGCCTCCTCCGCGTATCTCTGAGCGCGGCTCACCACTGACAGCATGGCAGGGGTGCTCTTGTAGCACTTCTGCACGGCGAGGAGGAGTGCCTCCTGATCCCTTCGGAACCGATCTTGATCGGGACACCCGAAGTCTTGTTTCCGAGGTAGTGACCTCTTTACCACCTCTGCCCACAAACCCGCGGTAGGCAGGCCTGCGGGACTCGCCGACCCTCACCTTCGAGGCCTCTTCAGGGAGGGCTCCTTCTTCTCCTCCTTGTTGTCTGCCTTTTTTGCCAGCTCGGCCATGGCCTTCTGGGCTTGGATCAAGGCCGCCTTCGTGAAGTCGGCATAGTCCATGGACCCGAAGCGAGTCTCCCAGGAAACCTGGAACTCAGTGCCGTTCGAGTGGAGGCATTTAAGGCGAAGGGCTTCGAGGCGGACCATGATCTGGTGCAAAACCTGGAGGACAGGCGGGGAGCTGTGTGCGCATCCTCCGCTCATGATCCAGGGAGCTTCCCGCATCGTGGGGGTGCTCTGGCACCAGATGGTACGTGTACCGTGCCTTAACCTCCGACAGAATCATCTGTCGTCCTTGTCCGCTCGCCAATCCTTCCAGCCAAGTAGTGACTCGACGAGGATCCACCGCTTCGTAGTGACCGGTGCGGCTGGCACTGGAGCGAGCTGAGCCTGCATGGCAGACTGTGCAAACAATGCAAGAAAGGCAGTCTTGACTGGCCCCTCTTCGAGAGCAGCGAGCAGGGAGCATGGGTCCAAGCTCGGGGGGACAGCCGGATCGTGATCACGGGTCCCCCTCGCGTTCTGTTCTTCTTTTAGGCTGCTGCCGGCCTGGGACAGACCCAGCCGTCCTCGGAAGTGTTCGAGGAACAGGGGCGCGACCTCCTTCGGCAGGGATGCCTTCAGGCATGACGGGAACCCCCGTTTGCCGCACCGGGCGCAGAAGGCACCCGAGTTGTGGGTCTTGCCACAGTCGACGCAGCAGTCCACGTCCTCGTCGGCGGCCTCCCAACGGTCGGGGGCAAGGACGACATCGATGGGAGACCAGTCGACAGCCTTCAGGTCAATCGCCATCTGCACGAGCAATATTTTTGTTTGTGCGATTTAACCTACATGTGTTCTGGTTAAACCGCTGTCAACGTTCTTTTTAGCTGTAACAAATACTCCAGGGAAGCAGAAATTGGTTGTCGCAAAAAAACCCACCCGCGGGCATTGACTCTGGTGAAAATTTCCATATTTTCCACCCCTTATTTCCGTTTCCACGATTTCCATTTCCACATGTGTCAACGTCCCGAACACTGCCACGTTCATACCTTTTCGTCCTTGGCTCCATTTTTGGGGTGCATACTGAAAGATCTTGCTCAAAAGTCCTCAATCGAGGCTTAAAATCCAGTTTCAACACTTTTTTTTTCACTTTTCTGAGCTTTGTTGGGTATGCTGGTTGAATTCTGAGTGGCTCAGAATGGCAGCCACCGGTGGCTGGTGGGCAGTGTGGCTTTTGTGTACACAAAATTACACAAAGCATTACACAAAATTACACAAAAAATTACACAAAAATTACACAAGAATTACACAAAGGATTTCACAGTGTATTTGGGCTCGAAATCGCTTTCGGAACCTTTTCGCGACATTCCCGTCACATTTTGGCCTCAGCTTTGCCCCGTGAGTGAATTTGGATGTCTTTCGAGAAATTCACAGCTGGCAGACGAGTCTTCCCCACCACCACCACCACCACCACCACATCAGACTTTAGCCACCTCCTAGTCACGAACTTTCCTGCACGGCCAACCTTAATAAGGTCCTTATCGAGGCATCGTTTCAAGGAGAATGGCTTGCACTGAATTTGCCTCACTGGCCGCGGTAGCCTATGTGCGTACTGAGTAGGTTCGGGTGTCAAGAAGAGTGAGAGTGTGAATCGACATCAATGATGCCTCAGGACCCAGGCCGCAGGCGAGACCCAACGTGACTTCGTTGTTATCTACAAGAACGAACACTTCCGTGTGACTCTGAGTCAGAAAGGGGCTGGAAAGATCTTCTACCCGGGCCACCTCGTACGGCAGGTTCCGCCCACAGGAACTACTCATCGGAATGGCAACGCAAGCAGGCCCGATGGAAACACGAAGTGAAGCGCGAGAGACGGACTACAGAGACGGGACGCCAGCCGTGCCAAGGGAAGACCGGGCGTTGGGAATCGTCAATGATCGTGCGAAACCGGAAGAAGTCCAAAAACGAAGCAGCATCGACATGGAAGCACAATCCAAGGACAGCCAAGCAGGCCTCCCAGGGCAGGGGAACCTACGGCGGTGAAGTAGCGAAGCTCACTCGAGCGACCGATGAAGTCCCTTGTCAATACCAACGACGGTAACACGCATGCACAATGCCGGATGCTAGCTTCTGTCAAGAGCATGCGTGGCACAGCCGTGTCTTAAAGGTGAGATGAGAGGCATTGGCTCACTCTGTCCATACCACTACTGTAGTTACTGGCTCACATGGTTGAAGGGAAACTCTTTTTGGTTCGACTCACGGTTCTGGGACCGTTGTCGCTTCATTGCGAAGGAATCCTGGGGGGACGTGGGCCCGGTCCGGGAGGGCAAGTTCTCAAGATCAGTCGCTGTTGTTGAAGATCCATTGATCGGGAAATCCTTCTTCAGAACCATGCGATTCAACTCGCGATACGTGATGCTCGTTCTCGGACCCGAGAACGAGCATCACGTATCCAACACCCAGTTATGCTGAGACAGTGCGTGATGATCACTCGACCGATTCGGACACTTCAGTGTGAACACACAGCACGTCACTGCAAAAAGTTCGCTGCGTATACCAACCTACTCGGCTCTGCGCAGAGCACGAACATGAAGCCGCAGTGCCGCACGGAAACTGAGCACTGCCCCCCTTCGCCTTTTCGGATAGCGTGGCGAAAGCCGCAGTGCCACTCGAAGCTCGCAAGCAGCCGCCAGAACCTGAGCCCCGGCTGAAGGACACAGGCGAGCAACGAGTGCGTGTAAGTTACGTTAGTAATGTGTAGTAGGCACCGTTCGGAACAGCTGAAGGCCTAAACGGGAAAAGTCAGTGCCTGCATACGGACAAGCCAAGCAACCAACCTATCTTTCCCCCCAGGGCCCATACTACTTATGTAGTATCCGGAACAGCTCAGTGTGTGCACAGCACGTCGCTGCAGAAGTTCGCATCGAGTAGAAAATCACCCTCTACTCGCCTTCGCGCACAGCACGAACAATCGAAACAAGAACGTGACGTACCCCGCATAGCCGCTGTGCCACAACTCCCAGTGGCATGAACAGTCGCCGCGAACGACTACGTCGGGATCTATAGATTGTCGGATCGAGACGGGCCGCCGTCGTTGCTCGAGCAAACACTGCCACTACTCGGAGACCTGGCGCTCCGCTCGGGCTGAGCGGGCTCCCGAGCGGCGTGCCTCGATCCTCCCGACATCTGCGGCGATAGTCTATCGCCGGCTTCGCAGTCACCTCTTTGCACGTGAAGTGTTGTGCTCATCTCGTCATGATCAACTTCGTTGTCGTCGCTTCATTGCTCGCGCAGGTGCCGTTATTCCAACCTTCGCTCTCAATTCTGGTTCCCGCGCTTTTCTGCACCTTCTGGTCTTTCCGGTAGCCAGCACCACGTTCTCGCGCTTCACTCGATTCGGAGGTAATGCCGCCGGCGAGGCTCTTCGGTGCCACTTTCTCAGCGTTTATTTGCCTTTAGGTAAACCCCGTTTTCTTCTTCGTTGAATGATAGCACGCCCCCACCGCGCACGATGATGCACCTTCCTGTCCAGGTCAACGGCTCCTCCGGATTTCGCCTGCAACTGCGATGCTCACTCGGTGCAGCTCCGGAACGTGGCGCCGACTCCGTCCCACCTGGCACGGGCGACCTCGAAGGCTGAGTAGCTTCGCAATGAAGCGACAACCTCAACGGCCCCGGAACCATGAGTCGAACCAAAAAGAGTTTCTTCGCCCCTTCAACCATGTGAGCCAGTAACTACAGTAGTAATGATGTCGATTCACATTTGGACAGGTTGGCCGCGCACAAAGGTTCGCGACAAGGATGGTGGCTAACGCCTGGTGTGGTGGAAGACTCGTCTGCCAGCTGTCAAATTTCTCGACAGACTTTCAAATTCACTCACGGGGCAAAGCTGAGGCCAAAATGTGACGGGAAAGTCTCGAAAAAGGTTCCGAAAGCGATTTCGAGTCCCAATACACTGTGAAATCCTTTGTGTAATTTTTTGTGTAATTTTGTGGAATGCTTTGTGTAATGCTTTGTGTAATTTTGTGTAGACAAAAGCCAGAGAGACACAAGACACATGCATGAGTGATGGGGATGGGCTATGGTACAAGGGGGGGGGGGGATAACTGTGTGTGGGTGTCCAGTATCTGAGCCTTTCACACAAACCAGCCAGGTGGCGGTTGAGTGAGGTCAGGTGGAAGACCCGGGAGACATCTCTGGCTTCTTTCTTTCTCTGCCACTGGAACTTTGAGGGGGGGGAGTTGGTGGCATTTTTTTTTTTTTTTGAGTAAGCAACTACGGAAGACATGCAGGGGGCGAGAACTGCATTTACTTGTACGGGCAAGTCGTTCTTTTGTTCCTTTTGTCAAACTAGGAAAGAAGAAGGACGGACTCTTCCTGTGCATGGAGTAGAACTCCGACCGTGACTCATGCCACCATCGCCAGATAGTCGTTGTTAGGTTAGCTTACCCTTAGGCTGCTAAACTGTCTGTCGGTAAAGATCGTCAGTCGAATCAGATTCGAACATCGTAGTGGCAGCGACAATCATCAATTCAATCTCTTAGTGTTATGTAGAAGGACCACCAACGAAAAGTTGATGGAACGCAGGCTGGGAGGACATGTTGAGGGACTAGAACTTAGGTCAGCCAGATCAAGGGGTGTTGCCCAGAACTGAGTCTACAACGTAGGGGGAGAAGGAGCATTCAGACAGTACCAGATTGTGACCAATCCATTAACAGAATCCGTTTCGTGAGTACAAGCGGCGAACTAACAGTAATCCGATCACTGAGAACATTGTAAAATATCCAATCACTGAGTAAGTTTGTAGAAGGATCCACCAACGTAAAGCTGATGGAAGCGCAGAATCAGGAGAGCGGTCAGGGGATACCTACCCAGTATGTCCCGCAAGGTCCATTTCTGCCTCGGCCAACGGAGAAGGTCGAGGTATCTGGCTGTGACCCGGCATTTTGTGAATAGGTGTTCGTAGGAGAAGCCGGAGCCACAAGCCCAGCAGTGCCCTTTATTGGATGCCGACAGTCCGGGGACAAATGTCTCAGCGCAGAGGTGCCCGCAGAAATCTTGCATTCTCAGGTGAACGCTTGGGGACTGGTTGACTCTAAGCAGCGAAACCGCTACCTGAGTGAGCCGATTCCACCGATTGTCCACGAGAGGTCGGTGACCACCAGTGCAACGGTAATGCGGATGAGACATGTAGTCCCGAGTGAGCACGGGGCAGTTGACCGCTTGTTTCAGCAGGTCGGAGGCAGCCCAGTAGTCGAGGACCTGTAGTGCCGTGTCCGAAGTGACGCCGCGCTTCGCAAGGTCGTCCGCCTTCTCGTTTCCAACCAAACCACAGTGTGCCGGGACCCACATCACGTGCACACGAATATGGGGGAGGGAAGCGAGCACCCTCATCAGCCTCCAGTTGCGGCATAAAACGTGACGGGGGTTCTGCAGTCGCTGCACTTCAGACAAGGAGTCCGATAGCAGGTGTATGATTGTCACTTTGGCCGTGTTGAAAGGGACGGTCTGGAGTTGTAGCGCAGCACGGATGACCGCTTCGTGTTCGGCATGGCAGCTGGAGGCGCAACGGATCATCCGATAGGAGAGACCGCGGAGGAATCGACCAGACCTGTTGTAAAAGGCAACCCCAACGCCCCCTACCGCACGCTTGCCGACACCAGTCATTGAGCCATCGGTGCAGATTGTGAGATCAGCAGGAGGGAGCGCACGGATCGCCCGGAGGGTATGATCGAGCTTGACCGCCTTGCTGTCGTTGATGGAAACAATGGAAGCCAAATCGAGGTGGATTCTGATGTCGGGTTTGGGCCCCCATGGTGGATACGGGGCATGTGAGCGGATGGCGGACGGTTGATAATCTTCCGACCGGAGTGCGAGCAAGTAATCTGCATCCTTGGCCGCTTTCAGCCACCTGGTGGGTTGTTGGACGTTCCCTCCAGGGGAACGCAACAGTTTCTGCCGCAGTCTGGCGGTCGCACGGAGAGCTTCCGACTTCCACGGCAGTAGTACCGCTTCAGCCAGCAGGGCGGCGCGCTTGGTGGAAACAGGGCAACCGGTGATCAAGGAAGCAGCCTTGTAGTGCAGTGTCTCAAACTGCGTTACGAGGTCGTCAGGAATGAGACAGCCCCAGACACCCAGCCCGTACCTGCCGCGAGAAATTTTTTCGACGAATTTTGAATTCTCAAAAATGCCAAAAAAAAAAAAGACGGTAGAGAAATGTCCGGGGTGGGGGTACCCCCCCAGAAAAGTGGGATAGCTCGCTAGAGAGCTAAATTGAGAATTTCAATTTACCAACCTCTAGACTCGGAAAATAGACCCGGGGACCAAGATTTATGTGCGTGGTTCATGGGTCAGGGTTCGGGACGTGGATCCACGTGGAAATGGAAATCGTGGAAATGGAAATCGTGGAAATTTCCACGGATTTCCACGTTCCACTGCCGCGCCGGTGAAATTATCAATTCCGCCAGTTGGGGTTTTTTGACGACTTGCCCGACTGTGGAGACACATTTTTAACAACCATTTTGACCTTCTGGGGCTCAAAACCCATGGCACCTTTTTCTCGGTTGTGAGTTAGTTTTACACACGGAACATTTCCAACACAAGGTTTCTACATTTCCTGTTGCACCCGTAATAGTACGTGCGCTCGGCTAAGGCCGGCGCGTGGCGAGACTGGAGCAGGGTCAGGTAATTCGTACGAATTCGTATTCGTATTTTTCGTTTCGTATTTTTTCGAATTTACGAAATACGAACGAAATACGAAAGTCGTGTTTGTGATCGATTCCTGCAGCACCGCAGGAATTGATGACTTGCCTTACATACAGCACCACGAGACTTTTTCCAACTTCGATGGTGGGCCTGCCAAAATTGTTGATAAAATCCGCAACGTAGCTGCCAGCATGCGATAGGTTCATTGCCATATCTCTCTCAAATCCGCAAAAATTACAGGACTTGCCGAATTTATCAAGAATCCTCAAGAGAAGTTTTTAACTTTAAAAAATGATCGCCAAACACTTCGTGTTGTGGGTGTTCCTGTTATTATTATTGCTGGTGCACACTACAAGTGCCATGCCTACGGGAGGTGCAGCACGAGAAGGGACGCAGCATCAGAAGGCAGCCAGGGTGAGACGTCGTCAGCAGGAAACTGCAGACCCTGACCAGGCGAGAAGGAAAAAACGCCGCCTTCCAAGTGAAGAGTCGAGTAGTACAGCGTCAGACACAGAGTCAGAGTCACAGGAGGCTGAGCCTGAGGAGCGAAGGTGCCTATGCGGAGAGCTGTTAGTGGTACTCGCCCTTGAGAAATTGAAGACGCAAAGGGGACGGGACTGGAGGTTGTGGGAGTGTGATGCATGTGGCGGAGTCGATGGTGCTCGTTTTTCGTGTCCGAAAATCAAGGGTCACTGCGGCATGGACATCTGTGAAACCTGCCACAAGACAAACAACAGCTTCGCTGGGTTCGTTAACGAAGTCCGTACCAATCTGCTCGCAAAAGTTCGCAAAAGTTCGCAATCAGAAACGCGCCCTCGTTGCTCGCATGAGGGACCTGCAACGTCACTTGACAGAGCTTGAAGCAGCAGCCGGAAAGAGTGAGGATCAGACCCAGTCAACGGATCAAGCTTCGCATCGTCCCGAAGTACCTGAACTGGCTGAAGGTGCACAGTTGAGCGAAAACGCCGCGAGTAATGACAACACTCGAGAAAGTACTGCGGCCGCGGCGGGTTCGGCCTCTGTTGCCACCGTTGTGTCTAAGCCACTCCCTGCGATTGTAGAGTATGTGACTGAGTACTCCTCCAAAATAGCCAGCGGAGTGGGACGCGGCTATTTATGCGGGCCCGTTTGCACAAAGACCAACGGGAACAAGGTCGTAAAATGCAATATCTGCCAGAAGGAAATCGGGAAGACAAGCATTCAGCGGCATTGGGAGGGACAACACGGCCCTAAGTCTCCTCGAAGAGCGCGTGCGTCTGGTGCAGTCTCTTCCGCTGCTGTGGCTCCTTGGAACGAAATGTCGTTCACTCGTCGACTTGCACTTCTCGTCTCTGAGTATGGCCTGCCGAACTCGATCATGGATACCCCACTGTTCCGATCGATACTGAACCCGACTGGCCTTGCCAAGCAGCGCTTCTGGACAAAAGAGCTTGTCCGGGAAACCAGAGATTTTGCTGCTGAGACAGAAGAAATGTTCTTTGCGGTGAATCGGGGTGCAGACGTCTTCCTGCTCATCGATGGTGCCACTGTTCGTGGAAGAACTTTCTTGGGATTTGCTGTGAGCAACGGTGCCTCAACTTTCTTTCTTAAAAACGTTGAAATAGCATCAGCGAACGCTCAGACTATTTGTTCCGAGCTGGATCATACGATCGCACTGCTTCGCGATCGCGGAAGTCTCAATGTGTTCGCTATTGTGGCGGACAACGCATCTGCTATGTTGAGAGCAATGAAGGACCTCATCAGTGATGCAGAAGCATTCGGGGTTTCCCTGTCACCCGATTCCTTCGAGTTTGAAATTCGCGGATTGGGAATTGACTTCACTGATGAGGTCCAGAATGAGCAGAAAGCCCGACAGTGGAATATGCTGTGCCGGTTCTTGCGCCCATTCGTTAGCCGGAGACTTCGCGATCAAAGCACCCTTGAACAAACTCTTGTTCAACTGAAAGTCGTGTACAACGAGTTCAGAAACCGAGCCCGAGGCCCGAGCGGGGAAGTTATCAAACACGGGTACAACTTTTTTTGGAGAAAATATGCCCCTTGCTACAGCAGAAGAGAGTGAACTCTCTTCGCTTGCACTTTGGGCAAAGCGACAGCTAGCGAAGCTTCTGTAGAACGACACTTCAAGAAGTTGTCGGTCCTTTTAAACAAAAAGAGATCCACACTCTCCACTGAAAATTTAAACGCTTCCATGAGTGTTGCCCTGAATCATAGGCTGCTGCATGAAGACCTGTATCGCGACACAGGGAAAAAAGCCAAGGCTGAACGCCGTGCGGAGCGTGCTGCACAGGCACTGGAAGCTGCCGTGCCCCAACCAGAAAGCCCCCGAGAGCCCAGCGAGGAAGCAGCTCATGAAAGCCTGGATGTTGAGGCCTCGCAAGCACAAGTACCAGAGATAGGAAATTTGAGTTTTCAGCCTCTCCCCCTCCAGTTCGCGGATTTTGAGGACAAAGACTCTGTTCAGTAATCTAGAATCTAGACTGCTGTAGACGGGGTCGACCTCGCCTTTCAAGGAATCTGAAGTCTCCACGTTTTCTCCTTTTTTTTGCGTTTGAAATCCATTCCAACATTGTCTGTGTTGGCAAACCGTTTCGTTATCAACATTTTCTCTCACATGCGGTGAACCTGAATAATCATGTTGGTTTCCCCTTCGAGAACGCACAGCCTGAGCCTGTCTGCCACATTCTAGCTGCATGACATTGACACTGCTGACGTATGTCAGCATCAGTTGGGCATGCACATCAGTTCGGTGCTTGCAAGCTGTGAGATGCCCCCGAAGAGGCCTTCGGCTGCGAATCGGCGAGTCATGGATTTGTACGGAAACACGACATTTCGTATTTCGTTCGTATTTCGTAAATACGAAAAAATACGAAACGAAAAATACGAATACGAATTCGTACGAATTACCTGACCCTGACTGGAGGCAGCAGAAAGTATTTAAGCAGTTAAAGCTCGGGAACAGCAAAGTTCGGGCGAAGCTAAGTTCTGGTGAAGCAAAGTTCGGGTGAAGCTAAGTTCGGGCGAAACAAAGTTCGGGCGAAGCAAAGTTCGGGCGAAGCTAAGTTCGGGTGAGCAAAGTTCTGGTGAAGCAAAGTTCGGGCGAAGGTGAAGCTAAGTTCGGGCGAAACAAAGTCCGGGCGAAGCTAAGTTCTGGGTGAAGCAAAGTTCGGACGTTCTGGTGAAGCTAAGATCGGGCGAAACAAAGTTCGGCGAAGCTAAGTTCGGGTGAAGCAAAGTTCGGGCGAAGCTAAGTTCTGGTGAAGCAAAGTTCGGGTGAAGCAAAGTTCTGGTGAAGCTAAGTTCGGGCGAAACAAAGTTCGGGCGAAACAAAGTTCGGGCGAAGCTAAGTTCGGGTGAAGCTAAGTTCGGGCGAAACAAAGTCCGGGCGAAGCTAAGTTCGGGTGTAAAGTTTGGCCTCGTACCCGGCCCAGCACGGGGGGGGGGCCGCCCTGGGGCAGCCTTTTCCCGCCGCCCCCCCCTCCGGTATTTCTCCGGGGGGCTGAGAAACTCCGCAAAAAACGCAAATTAACTTTTCGCCCATTCACGAGCACTGCCATTCCCATTCACGAGCATGATTTTTTTTTTTAGCCCATTCACGAGCATTCCTCAATAGTTTTAGCCCATTCACGAGCATAGCCTAACTTTTTGCCCATTCACGAGCATGCTTCAAACTTTTTGCCCATTCACGAGCATGCTCAAAACTTTTTGCCCATTCATGAGCATGCTCAAAACTTTTTGCCCATTCACGAGCATGCTCAAAACTTTTTGCCCTTCACGAGTATTCTTATTTTTTTTGCCCAATCACGAGAATTCAAGCATAACTTGCCATAAGTCAAATTGGCTCAAGCCAGTGTGGCTCCTGGGGCCTGGCGCGTTTGGCGTGGCGTGGCGCGCGCCAAGCGCGCCAAGCCTGGCGCGTTTGGCGCACCCTGTAGCCCCTAGGAAATTTAGGCTCCCTCGTCACATGCACGGGGCAAAAAGAGTGCCTCGGGGGAATTGATAATGTTCCCGGGCCATTTTCCAATGCACAAACAGTGGAATCTGGGTCTGGCAAAAGTTGTGGTGATATTTTCCCGCTGGTCAACGTAGCAGATCTTTTTCAACGACGTTTTGCTCGCCCTCAGCTCCGATGAAGAGAACGCTTCAAAATAGACTCGGGGACCCATACGTATGTGTGTGGTTCGTGACTCCTCATAAGATGCAGAGCACCGGGCGGCAGGTTTACCACGGGAAGGACAGGAATCGTCCCCAGGTAGGTGACAATTTCCCGCTGGTCCACGTAGCAACTTTTTCCCGACGACTTTTTGCTCGATTTTTTCTCGGATGAAGAGAACGGTGCCAAATAGACCCGGAACCGTAAGTGGATCCCTGTGGTTCGTCGGCCTTGCATTGCCGCAGGGTACCATGGAATACCGTGGCGAACACGTCCAAACCGGTCCAAAAACGCTGCTTGCAGGGATCGATCCCCTGGAAAAAGCTTGTTTTTCAGTGGCTCTGGAAGGACACAGGGGTGTGGGAAGGCACCAGAATAGGTTGACACCTTCTGAGAACAGGTTCTCTGGAAGATTTCGTCATCGATCTTCTCATCGAAGAAAAAATTTGTCGGAACGCACGCCGGGATCGCAGAGAAAATGGACGAATGATGAACCCAAAATGAAAAGTTGTCAATTCCTGGTGAAAACACTAAGGGCGCGCCAATCGCGCCAAACGCGCGTGCATGTCATGACTGTCCAGTTCTGTTTTGTGTTTCCGACGATCCCGTTTTTCTCAATTACGTTTCCTTCTTCAAGTGTTTCCTAATAGTTTTGCGTCGCCGACCATGATGAAAGTCGGCCCGTTTAAAACGGCGTTTTGGGTATTACCGTACTTTGGGTATTGACACCGGCCTGCTCTGACAGATGTATTTCGACCTTTGTGTTTTTTTCTTAGCCACATGCAATGTGTGAGGAAACTGAACTGCCCAAGTAGGACCTTCTGATCATGATCATTTGCCAAATTTACCACCTGAAACCACGGGTCAAATCCCATTCACGAGCATTCTCAAAACTTTTTGCCCATTCACGAGCATGCTTGAACTTTTCGCCCATTCACGAGCATTCTCGAAGTTTTTGCCCATTCACGAGCATGTTTTAACTTTTCGCCCATTCACGAGCACTGCCATTCCCATTCACGAGCATGATTTTTTTTTTAGCCCATTCACGAGCATTCCTCAATAGTTTTAGCCCATTCACGAGCATAGCCTAACTTTTTGCCCATTCACGAGCATGCTTCAAACTTTTTGCCCATTCACGAGCATGCTCAAAACTTTTTGCCCATTCACGAGCATGCTCAAAACTTTTTGCCCATTCACGAGCATGCTCAAAACTTTTTGCCCTTCACGAGTATTCTTATTTTTTTTGCCCAATCACGAGAATTCAAGCATAACTTGCCATAAGTCAAATTGGCTCAAGCTACCGAGTGCACATTACACGTGTAGGCGAGTTCAAACTTTCAGCCGTTCAGCTTAGAGCAGGATCAGTTCAATTCTGTCGCTCCCATTCGGTGATACGGATCTCTCAACAGCTCAGTCGTGCATGTCATGACTGTCCAGTTCTGTTTTGTGTTTCCGACGATCCCGTTTTTCTCAATTACGTTTCCTTCTTCAAGTGTTTCCTAATAGTTTTGCGTCGCCGACCATGATGAAAGTTTTTGGGTATTACCGTACTTTGGGTATTGACACCGGCCTGCTCTGACAGATGTATTTCGACCTTTGAGTTTTTTTCTTAGTCACATGCAATGTGTGAGGAAACTGAACCGCCCAAGTAGGACCTTCTGATCATGATCATTTGCCAAATTTACCACCTGAAACCACGTCCAGGATTTGGCTCAGGGTAGTGCGGTCAAAAAAAAGTGACGTGGCTCTTACTATTTACGCACAGCCGTTTGTTTGTGCGTATGTGTATCACCTGTATGGTAATTTCCACAGTACGCTGCCAACCGTCACTTTTTGATAATGACAACCGCGGTTGTTACCATAAAAAAACTTTCCCTTTCTACGTTTTCCTACTCTCGCGGTGCAGTGTGGCTCCTGGGGCCTGGCGCGTTTGGCGTGGCGTGGCGCGCGCCAAGCGCGCCAAGCCTGGCGCGTTTGGCGCGGCGCGGCGCGTTTGGCGCACCCGGTAGCCCCAAGGAAATTTAGGCTCCCTCGTCACATGCACGGGGCAAAAAGAGTGCCTCGGGGGAATTGATAATTTACCCGGGCCATTTTCCAATGCACAAACAGTGGAATCTGGGTCTGGCAAAAGTTGTGGTGATATTTTCCCGCTGGTCAACGTAGAAGATCTTTTTCAACGACGTTTTGCTCGCCCTCAGCTCCGATGAAGGGAACGGTTCAAAATAGACTCGGGGACCCATACGTATGTGTGTGGTTCGTGACTCCTCATAAGATGCAGAGCACCGGGCGGCAGGTTTACCACGGGAAGGACAGGAATCGTCCCCAGGTAGGTGACAATTTCCCGCTGGTCCACGTAGCAACTTTTTCCCGACGACTTTTTGCTCGATTTTTTCTCGGATGAAGAGAACGGTGCCAAATAGACCCGGAACCGTAAGTGGATCCCTGTGGTTCGTCGGCCTTGCATTGCCGCAGGGTACCATGGAATACCGTGGCGAACACGTCCAAACCGGTCCAAAAACGCTGCTTGCAGGGATCGATCCCCTGGAAAAAGCTTGTTTTTCAGTGGCTCTAGAAGGACAGGGGGTGTGGGAAGGCACCAGAATAGGTTGACACCTTCTGAGAACAGGTTCTCTGGAAGATTTCGTCATCGATCTTCTCATCGAAGAAAAGATTTGTCGGAACGCACGCCGGGATCGCAGAGAAAATGGACGAATGATGAACCCAAAATGAAAAGGTTGTCAATTCCTGGTGAAAACACTAAGGGCGCGCCAATCGCGCCAAACGCGCCAAACGCGCCAGAAAACAGGGTTTTCTGGCGCGGCCTGGCGCGGCTGGCGCAGGAGCCACACTGCGCGGTGTACGGTTTCCTTGTTTGGTCATTTGAAAAATCGAATCTCGAGTCCAAGAACTACTGCAACTCACTGACTTAGAGCAAGTTAGACACATCCTGAACAGTACCCCTTGCAGAACCAGGATTGAACCAGGATTGTGTTGTCGTTGACTGAGAATCAAGGGAGACAAGCTTTGAGATTTCGTCGCGAGGTGACCCCTCGCCCGCTAAAATGCCCCCTCTCGGGCTCACCCCCTCGCCATTTTTTTTCGCGTCAAAGTTCCTGTTCTGGCCCTCGGCTCCCTTTGTAAAAAGGTTGAGCTCTGGGCCGGTGCGGGAGCTTCCCGGCGCGGAGAAGAATGGAGATGGCCATGGTCACCTCTACCACTTTTTCTTCATCGGGTTTGTTAGGCTGCCGCATATTAGGCATGAGCCTGTGCGGTCGCAAAGCCGGGAACTTTGCCATTATAGTCCACGATTCTTACTGGGGGGGGTCGAATACAAGAGGTACCTCTTCTATTCGGCGTGCCGATCCTGCAATTTTCCCGAAAAAGAAATGGAAAAAAGTACCGCAAACCCGGAAACCGCGGGAACTCCCTTCTTCTTGAAAGACGCACGTAATTTGTGGTCCCCGGGTCTATTTTTCACGGTTCTCTTCATCGGAGCTGAACGCGAGCACAAATTCGCCGGGCAAAAAGGTCTGCAACATGCTCGTGAATGGGCAAATATTTTGAAGCATGCTCGTGAATGGGCAAAAAGTTTTGAGCATGCTCGTGAATGGGCAAAAAGTTAGGCCATGCTCGTGAATGGGCGAAAAGTTAGGCCATGCTCGTGAATGGGCGAAAAGTATGGCCATGCTCGTGAATGGGCAAAAAGTTTAAGGTGCTCGTGAATGGGCAAAAAGTTTGAAACATGCTCGTGAATGGGCAAAAAGTTAAGCCATGCTCGTGAATGGGCAAAAAGTTAAAGATTGCTCGTGAATGGGAATTGACCCCGGCCTGAAGGCCGACACCCGCTCACTCTGCCACCCATATACATTTTCCCAGGGGGAGAAAAAGCCAGCTCCGCGCTATTATCTAGTTCAAAACAATACACTTTTTTAGTGTAGAGAAAAGTGGGGTTGGCTCGAATAGAGGCTATTCACATTGCATGTTCATAGGACCTCCAGTCTCGAAAAATGACGAAAACGAGTGCCAGCCAGCATGAGCGAGCCCGCAACTCGCGCAAGCGCGACAGCGACAACAAACGGAGCACGAAAAGGAGGAAAGTGGCGGTGGATGAGGCTAGTGAGGAATCCGACGACGAAGTCCCGATGAAGTGTCTATGCGGAAAGCTGGTGAAGCAGCTGACACAGGAGGAACTGCTGAGTCAGCGAGGGCACGAGCCCTCCTGGGAGTGCGACGCCTGTGGGAGAGCCAGAGGACCACGGTTCTCCTGCCCTCAGGGCAGAGGAAACAGCTGTGGCATGGACGTGTGCGGGGCGTGCTTTGCGAAGAACCACAGCTTCGCCATCTTCGTAAACGAAACTGCCGAATCCTTTGCAAACAAGACGTCGAAACTGCGTTCGCGCATCCGCGAGCTGCTCGCCCAGCCACAGCCGCCTGCTGCAGCTCGGAGTGAGCCTGGGGCAAGGGCCGAGACTCAAGCCGCAAACACCGACACGAGCACCCGAACTGCAGAACCATCGCATCCTCCTCCAACCCCCCCACTGACAGACCCGCAGACCCCTCCTCCGTCAACGGCCCTGCGCCGCCCAGAACCGCTCCCGGCAGTCGTTGAGTTCACTACTGAGTACAGTCCCGCTATTGCCAGTGGCGACGGAATCGGCTACTTATGCGGGCCGGTGTACAGCAAGCCTAGCGGCGCCAAGGTTGTCAAGTGCAACGCTTGCCAAAAGGAGATTGCCAAAGCCAGCATCAAGAAGCATTGGCTGGCCTTACACGGGCCTGATTCTCCTCGCTCGAAAGTCTCAACTGCGGCCTCGGGCATAGCTGTCAGCCACAAGATAGCCATTAGTGGCTAATTGGGAGCCACAAAGTAGCCACAAACCTTGTGGCTACCTTTGTGGCTAATTATGCAAAATTTTGGTACCCAGGAAAACCACGTGAAACTAGCTTTTTCGGCCAGAAAATGCATCTGAAACACAATTTCTGACGATTTTGACAGGTTTTTGAGCCAGAATCTGGATAAGCTGCTTCGCCCTGGCCTCGGTATCCTCAGCCGCGAGTCAGCGAGAACGTTGGCAACTCTATCAGTAATTTCGTACAACACCGAAGCAATTCAAGGCTTGAAAAGTTCAGAAAACAACAACAAACTGCCGCATCGTGCCAACACGGTCGCAAAACTAATGCTAATGCCATAATTCTAGTACATTTTGAGTCGGAGAGTGCACCGGAGGAAGACGAACCCGTCGAAAGCGAAGTTGATAGTTCAGACAGCAGTCAGTACGAACCTGCCAATGCTTCTGTTGACAGGTTTTGGAGCAGGCAAGGAATCAATTTAGTTCAAAGGGTCTCTTGTCCGCAAACCCGTTCAGTTGCGGGGTTCATAGTCTCCAACTTTTCCTGCCAAAGGACCAAACCACGCAGGTGGTGACAACCGTGGTCTAAGGTTACTAGTAACGACGACAAAGCACGCTGATATTCTGGGATACGCAGGAGGACAGCAACGACCCAGCAAACGGCAGAGCATTTCACAATTACGACGGCTCTTCTGCTCGGTGTGCAAGCTACCCCGTCACCAGCGAGTTTGCTTGCTTGCCGGCCGTTGAGCGCAACTACACGGCAGCAGGCATAGTACAGCAGGAGCACACTGACAGTGTGACTGACTCCCTGTACCCAACAGCTGTTACTGAGTGGCACTGTTACACTTGTTGCAATCAATGTCCGAAAGAGTTCAAGAAGGAGCCATGAAAAAGTATCCGAGAAAAGTAGCGGGGGCAATCTCTCACACGTCTTGGAAATTCCTCGCGGGCTCCTGTAGCACCCCAGCCAGGGCACAAGGGAAATGGCTTCTGGTGGCTGACTTTCCGACAATACCGGTCCCAGCCTGCCGGGCAGCACGAGCCGCAGGCCCGCGGCAGGGAGCTCAAGCTCAGTCACCATCCGCCAGCTCCTGACTATTATCAGACGGCTGACACTTTTCTTTGCAGCTTTCTAGCATCATTCAAATCTGATTGGCTGCGGCGGTATTGGTTGCCGCCGCAGCGATGATGGGTCTTTGCCAGATGCGGGGCACCGGGCGTGGAACCCACAGGTTTTCAATAGAAAGGACGGGAATCGACCCACTGGTTGGTGACATTTCTTTGCAGGCCCGTGTAGCAGACCTTTTTCGGCGAATTTGTGCTCGCGTTCAGCTCCGATGAAGAGAACCGTGAAAAATAGACCCGGGGACCATAGCTGTCAGCCATAAGGTTGCCACATTGTGGCCCCATTTAGCCACAAAGTAGCCACAAACCTTGTGGCCACAAAGGTAGCATTATATTATTAACAAATTATGCAAAATTTTGGTATCACGGAAAACCGCGTGGAACTAACTTTTTCGGCCAGAAAATGCATCTGAAACACGTTTTCTGACAATTTTGACAGGGTTTTGGGCCAGAACACGGGTTAGTTGCTACACCCTGGGCTCGGCATCCTGGTTGCGCACCCTGGGGAACCATTGGTAAACGGTTTACTAAACCGCTACTGCTACTAAAGTAGTTGTAGGCATTATGCACACAGAATCATGCATAATTCAGGTTGGCGAGAGTGACAGACCCATTCTACTTGCAAAGCGCTTACCATTTCTGTCCTGAAACCCTCTGAGAGGGCCTCTCAACCAGCGACCGGCGCTCTCCGAGCCTCTTGAATGACCCCAGAGGAGGAGTGGGAGAGAGCGGCAAGTACCGCCGCAGCCAAACAGATTTGAATGCTGCCAGAAAGCTGCAAAGAAAACGTGGCAGCCGTCTGATAATAGTCAGGAGCTGGCGGATGGTGACTGAGCTTGAGCTCCCTGCCGCGGGCCTGCGGCCCGTGCTGCCCTGCTGGACTGGTATTGTCGCAAGTCAGTCACTTTCAACTTTCCCTTGTGCCTTGGCTGGGCCTGTGCTACAGGAGCCTGCGAGGAATTTCCAAGACGTGTGAGAGATTGCCCCCGCTACTTTTCTCGGATCTTTGGCTCCTCCTTGAACTCTTTCGGACGCTGATTGCAACAAGTGTAACAGTGCCACTCAGTGACAGCTGTTACAGGGAGTCAGTCACACTGTCAGTGTGCTCCTGCTGTACTATCATAGTAACTATGCCTGCTGCCGTGTGAAGTTGCGAGCTCTGTGCACTTTGCAAGCAAGCAAGCAAACTCGCTGGTGACGGGGTAGCTTGCACACCGAGTAGAAGAGCTGTCGTAATTGTGAAATGCTCCGTTTGCTGGGTCGTTGCTGTCCTGTTTAACCTTGGGTATCTTAGAATATCAGTGCATCGCCGTTACTAGTACGGCTGTCACCGGCGTGGTTTGGGTCCTTTAGCAGGAAAAGTTGGAGACTATGCACCCCGCAACTGAAACGG
The DNA here is from genome assembly GCA_030068145.1 of Diplonema papillatum. Classification (NCBI taxonomy): domain Eukaryota; phylum Euglenozoa; class Diplonemea; order Diplonemida; family Diplonemidae; genus Diplonema; species Diplonema papillatum. The sequence goes on from JAPJBO010000061.1 coordinate 477,980, forward strand.
GTTTGCGGACAAGCGACCCTTTGAACTAAATTGATTCCTTGCCTGCTCCAAAACTTGGCAACAGAAGCATTGGCAGCTTCGTACTGACTCTGCGGTCTGAAATATCAACATCGCTTTCGACGGGTTCGTCTTCCTCCGGTGCACTCTCTGACTCAAAATGTACCAGAACTATGGCATTAGCATTGGTGCTGCGACCGTGTTGGCAAGATGCAGCAGCTTGTTGTTGTTTTCTGAACTTTTCAAGCCTTGAATTACTTGCAGTGTTGTACGAAGTTACTGATAGAGTTGCCAACGTTGCCGCTGACTCGCGGCTGAGGATACGAGGCCAGGGCGAAGCAGCTTACCCAAATTCGGGCCAAAAACCTGTCAGAATCATCAGAAATTGTGTTTTAGATGCATTTTTTGGCCGAAAAAACTAGTTTCACGTGGTTTCCCTGGGTATCAAAATTTTGCATAATTAGCCACAAAGGTAGCCACAAGGTTTGTGGCTACTTTGTGGCTCCCAATTAGCCACTAGTGGCT